>JAOUZG010015275.1:3250373-3308909 GCA_026289955.1 Argiope argentata | reverse complement strand
CTTGTATTGATTACTAAATAATGATGGTGATATACAATTATCATGAAAATTGCTACTATTACATATGAGACAGACCGGAGGAACAGCAAGTACACGTGGATGGTAAATCGGGATTTTCAGGCAATGGATCTCTGGTGTTTTTTTTTCTTGACTTAGTAAGAAAAACATGATTTAACTTTCAACTTTAAAGATGAAACTGTTAGGAGTAGACGGGCATCATACGGCTTCTCTGATGTTTGAATGATAAATATGGCTGCGAGTGGATTTGCATCAATATATTTATTTTGACATAGATATAATATTTGTTCATATAACTATGTTAATATTTCTTCAAATTATATTCGTTGAAAAGCCTTTTATGCAACTACTTTATGAACTAAATCAAGATTTCAGATTCTTCACTGGAATATTTACTAGTAAGTGTTCATTTTATTTTAGTAATTCTAAGTCAATTGTATGCATTGGAATAATCTATTTTATAGTACAAAGTGTTATTTATTTCGTTCAGTAATTCGTTAACATACAAAGCGAAAATTCACCATTAAGATGTTTTGATTTTAGTATTAAAGTTGATAACAAAACCGTTTGACTTTTGCGAGTATTAATAATTTAGATTTCAAAATGTGATTTTTTTTAATGATTTTTAAATATTGTTTTAATGATAATGTAAAAATGTCAATGTTTTTTTTATTTACTTAAGTCTAGTAGTTATTGACCAAGGAAATTGAAACAGTGACTTTAAAACACTTTTTGAAAAATTACCTGTTCAAGCTTGATTCTTGAAAGAAACTTTTAAACTTTAACATATAATTCACCGGTACAATGTGTTAATATTATTTTATCATACCTATTTAAGTATATTTGAATATTTTGTGAGAAATATAACAAAATTAATTGTCTTGACTACTTGTGTTCATTTAATAATACTTTATGTAAATTTTTATGAAAAGGATGTGATATTTATAAATCTAAGTCCTTATACATCCATCTTTGGTAAACTTAAATCAGGAGACTTTTATGAACTACTTAGGTATAATAGCGTTTTTTAGTTAAACAAGCAAGAAATTTTGTATAAGAATTTCAAGAGGAATTTTGAGTTAAAAATTTACTATACACTTGCAAAGGGTTATCATAAATGAAGTACAAAAAGAAAAAAAATTGCAAGGAATTTCATCTCGGGATTCTGATAAATCGTAATGTTTTGAACCCCCCCCCCCGCTTCCGATATCGGGAAAAATATCATTGGAATTCAATTTATGTGAGTATGATAAGTTAAAAATGCAAATGTGGGCAATGATAGTCAGTATGCATCTTTTAAATAAAATTTGCATGCTTTTTATAAAATTTTGAGCGAATTTCTTCAAAGGATATCAGCCTATTTATCTGCTTACTCATATTCTTGTGCTCACGATAACTTAAAATGAAATGTGGTTGTTATATGAAAATTTTCATAAGATTTTTAATTGAAGATTTGTATGAAAAGCCCTGTAATGTGCAAGTTAAGAATACTAGTGGACGAATTGGCATTGAGTTTGGAAGATTCAGGATTCAACATTTAAATAGGCCAGATGTGTGTTTAGTTCAAAGAGGTCAAATACCCTGTCACCGTTGTGAGTAGGAGTTTAGAGAGCAAAAGTTGTTTCAGTTGTCGACCTTGTCATTTACCCATAATTCAAAATGGCATATTCCATTGTAAAGTAGCCTTTGTGCGGTTTTAAAACAATATACAAGAGAAAATTAAGCATAACACCACAAAACTGTGAGTAGGTTGATTATTTTTTGGTCTCTTGGTATATGTAACACTAAAAACTGGCATTCTGTAGAATACTTAAATAATTTTATGGAATGTTGGAAACTTATCAATAGTGTATAAAACGATTAAATGTTGCACTCATTTTTTAGATATTTTTTAGAATGCAAAATAATCAATCCGGCCAAAATATGAAATACATTTTCATTTCTAAAAAACATGATCAAGTTATTATCAATAGTCGATTAAATCAATATTATAATGACATGTTTAACAAAGAGTTTTTAGTTTCTGCTATCTTTTATGTGTATTTAAAAAAACAAGTGATGCAAAATGGTATTTTTTGCAGCCATGCTGGAAAAAACGATAAAAAATGTATTTTGGACACTCAAAAGTAATAAGCAATTTAAATAATAGTGTTATAAATATCTATTTTCACCCTTTGCCTAAACAGCATTAATCATTTTATAGAGTTCCTAGATATTGTATGCAATGTTTGTGGTAAATGTTTAATAATTCTCATATTTTATTACCTAAAAACACCAGGAACCTTATAAAATATTTAAGTATTCGATAGAATATCTGAGATTCATACATTGTCGTTAACATATGTATGTAAATGCTATAAATTATAATTCCAACGAGTTAGGTGGATTAATTTCCGTGTGTGGACTGTAAATCAGAATTTTAATACGGTATGGAATTTCAGACTCATATTTTGTTAATAAATGAGTAAGTCGAGTGAAAGTGCTCTTGTTGGTTAAATTGAAGGTATTATCAATACATTTATAAGTATACATTTTTTAATATTTTGAACCTTAATATGCTTAAATGAAAAAAAAAAAGCTTTCCCAGTTTCTGTATTTTTTCTAATGTTCTCCAAAAATTTCACACCTTTAAATATAATTATGATGCCCTTTTAGTTTCATTATAATGTTCACTAATAAGAGTGCATCTTATGGAGGCATCTTTTCTTTAAAGTACTCTTATGTCAGTTAAGATGATTGAGAATTCAAATGCCGAAATTGTTTACATTCTGAATTTTTGGATTCTTAAGTCGATTATTTTCAAACGCCTTAGAAGGCCTGTTTGAAGGTGTTCTAATAAAATAATGCCATATTTAAAATATGTTACCAAGTTATCAACATTGATTCTACTTAAAAGGAATAATTTCTTAACCTGATATACTTTTGATAGTCAAATATTTTTCTTAGCAGAAATATTTTCAATCGCGATCTTCTGCAAGATTTGTTTAAATCAACCAATTTTGAGTTTTCTTTTTCTTTGATAAAATAAATTTTAGCCTAAATATGTTTTTTATTCCACGGAGACTCTTGAAAGCTAATTGTATCTAAAATAATAATTATATTAAAATAAATATTTGACGCAATTTCTAACCAAGGTTTTGAGAAGTTTGAGTTTGTCGAACAGGTAATTTCGGGCAGGTAATTTTCGTTATCGATTATTAACATATTCCTTTTTTAAATTAGATTACCAAAGTCAGGATAAATAATTTTATAAAATGCACGAATGTCAATCAATAAATTTCATTTTTCCTCTAAGACATTTTTTATTACCGGTGATGGATTTCAAGTTTTCCAATCTTCATAGGTTTAGGATTACCAATTTTCCATTTCTAGAAATAAATTAATTACTCTTTTATTTTCTCGGTTAAGTGATTGATAATAGGTTAATAAGCGTTCCCTTCACTTCCATCCCCCCTCCTAATTTCATGTTAATCTGCGATTGATCTTAAAACCCGCCGATAGGTGGCGTATAAATTCCGGCAGGAAAGTTGACGAACAGGGAAGGGTGCGAAGTTGTGGGCATAGGGGAAGACACTCAGTCAGTTGTTCTTCTGCGGCAACTCAGAGCACCAGGGCAAAACTAACTTTCCGCTGGAAGTTGAAGCTCCCTGCGTCCGTTGGAGAGAAGGTGTTTCCGCTCGCAGAAACTTTCGCTTCCAAGGAAGAAGTCCCAGGAGCGCTTTGCTGGTCGCTGGAGGAAAACGCATGGTATTTATTGGAAAAAAATGTTTTTTTGTGTGTACATTCGTACAGAACTTAATGAACCATTTTTCGTTAGGTTAGAATTTTTTCAGCATTGAATTTAGATTTATTTCTGAATTAATTATTTCAGCATTGCATTTAGATTTTTCTAAATTTTTGAGATTTCATTTTTTCAAAAATGTTTTATTGCCGGATGTGATAGTGTATTGTAGAATTTTCTTAATAGAAAAAATTTGTGGATCTCATTTAATATAATTTTTTTTCGTTTTAATTAAAATATAAAATGATTAATACATTTTTTATAAACTCATTAATTTTTTCCGCCAACTTATGGAAGAGTAAAAAGTTTTTAAAAATTGTTTGAGGAGTTTTTTTTTATATATAAATTTATTAGTTGAGTATCGTTTATTTCAAAGAGCGTAAAATTTGTATAAAAATAAATTTAAAATTTTTGTAACAGTAAAGCTCAATTTTTTAAAAGAATTTTTAATCTATAGTAAAAAAAATTAACATTGCATGAGTACTAAAAATTTGCTTTAGAAGAATTATATTATGCCTAAGGCTTTTAAATAGGAATTTTTTTATTAAAAATATTCTAGATATCTTTATAAAAATTTATTCTAGATATCTTTAAGTTAGACCTTTATAAAAAAATGATATAGTTGTATTTGACTTTCAATCATATTAATTATAAAATCTTGTTCAGATTTAAAATTTCAATTTATTGTAGCCTTTTTAAATACATTTTAGATTGCATTTGTTTTATAATATAACTGTTATTATAAATTATGGCATATAAAATAACATCTCAATAATATATAAAATCTATTAAAATACTATTTTAAAATATACTTCAATATAGTCTTTGCTTTTTCAAATAAAAATACTACCCAAATTTTGTCACATATATATGAGAAGATTAAAAAAAATTAATAAATAACGTTTTTTTTCATTTATTTTATTAATTATATGTAATATTTTGATCTATAGATCACTCAACAGTTTAAGACCAAAATAATAAATCGAAATAAAAATTTCGAAATAATTTATAAGATTTATTTTTTGATGTATAATGTAAATGTATTTGTAAATGTAACGATAAAATTTGTTACAAAATTATCGATAAAGTGCTTGTTCAAAAGGTGGAATCCAAAGTATCTAGCGTCAGAGTAGTTAACAAAATTTTAATTTACCAATTTTCGATGCTGTCAAAAATGGCATCTTGTTGTCTTTCAGTTTCATAATGGCGTTTTCAAAATATTGTTCATAATTCAAAATGGCGCCTTTCAACATGTCTTCCATCATGTTTTGGGAAGCCATTAGATTTTATTTTTATGACAGCAATTACTTTTTCAGCTTTCTTTACATTCATTTTAGATTAAAATCAGAAAAAGGATTCGATTTATTACGAAATTTACTCTTTTCATTTACAAATACATTGTTTTTTATAATCACAATTTTATTTTAAATGATTATGAGCAATTTTTGGACCATATGTTATTTCTTGCCAATGTGGAAATTTTTTTTTTAGAGTTTAAGATATTTAATTACGCTTGCATCTATTTTTTCTTAGCAAAACTGATAATTAAGGAGATTTCTATTTACGAAATTAGATTTTTTTCTCGAGCAGTTTAAAATTGATTCAAACATTTGTGATGTGTATATTGACCATATAATTAGTTTAATCTTATGTGGACTGACAAAATAAGTTATTAGAAAAATATAAGACTTACTGATTTGATTGATCTATCTAGATTAAATATCTATTTAAAAATATATTTTTTAATATTTTTATTAGACAATGTGAACTTATAGAATTTTTATTTTCAATGAGGTAGCAGATTTTCTAGGAGTTTTTTTGCCTCAATTTTAGGTTAAAATCAGAAAAATATTTTGATATTTACTCTTAATTTAAGATTTTTTATTTTGCTTTTATTTTAAATAGTTAGGAGCAATTTCATATGTTACAGATATTGATATGATTTTTTTTGATATTTAATATGTAAATGAGACATTTAATTAAATTTATGCATCTATTTTCTTTACATACTTGATATTTAAGTTGAATTCTATGTTCTAAACATGTGAAATTAATTTTTTCGCGGGCATTAAAATCGATTAATACATTTTTCTTGTGTATTGAAATGAAGTGACTAGCTTGATTCAATGTGGGTTGTCAAAATAAGTATTTGAAAAATATGACTCTTAATGTATTTAATATATTTATATTAACTTTCGTTAAAAAAGGTTTTCATATTTTTTGACAAGGGGATTTTATTTGATTTCTTAATTTCAATGAGGTGTTGAACTTTAATTTAGATAAAAATACTTTATTTTCCAATTAATTTCGATATTTTATTTGCTAAGAAATAAGAATAAATAGTTAGCTACATTATTTGATACATTTTGTAATGGATGTGAATATTTTTCGATATTGCTGTTGTATGTATTTTGCCGGAAACCAATTAATGCTTTATTTCCTGTTACAATATTCAAATAGAGCAACAAAAAATGTTTTGTGAAATGACTTTTTTATTAAGAGGTTTTATTGAATTATTTGAAAAATATGAGACTTCTTTAAAAAAAATTTCTGTATTTTCTTTTGGCATTGTGAACTTATTTGATTTTTGTTTTCAATAAGGCGATAGATTTTAGGAGCTTTAAAATTTAATTCAAAGATCTTTATTTTCAAATTAATTTTTATATTAAATTTTTAACAGAATAAAGATGCACAGTTAGCTGCTTTATTTTACATTTTTATAATGTGTGTGAATATTTTTTTTTAACAGCGTTGTTAAATATATTTTTCCTAAAGCCAATTATTGTTTTATTTACAGTTACAATCTTCAAATATAGCAACAGAGCAAATGTTTTGTGAAAAAATATTATTTCCTCTTGTAAGTTTTTCATTCAAATTAATTCACATCGTCATTTTTATGTTTTTGAAATAAACGTTTCCATTTACAGTGTCTATTTTCTGTTAATTCTCTTTGTAATTAGGGCTTAGACTTATCATTAGATAATTTAATTGTCGCTTTACGAATCCGGGGAGAATTTTTACACTTAAGAAACTCTTGAAAATATTTTTTTTTCTTTTAAGGAAGTTAGAAACTTTTATAAATAATTTGTATTAACACTTTTATTTTCTGAATTAAAAAATGTGAATTTCATAATTATTGAAGTGCAAACCAATTGTGACCTTAATTTTAAGAAATCTTTTTTTAAATGCCCTAAAAAGGCGAAATATTTAGGCATATTAGTTAAGAACTTAAACTATTGAAATCATTCATGCATAAAAAAAAACACTAATTTTGGATTTTAGTTCATAAGCTCTGTTTTTGCTTATATTTCATAAACTTTAGTTTTTAATAATATTTAACTTTTCAAACTCCAGTGCAGCTGATGAATGAAGCCTGTATATACATATTTTATGTAGTGAACATATGAAAATGTCTGCTTTTAAACAGGAATAGAAGCATATTACAAGAGATTTAAATAATTGCTGTATTAACTATAAATTTGAATTTAAAAGCATTAATATGTTAAGAGTTAATTTTATTTTACAAGCTTTATATTTTCTTAATCTTAATAAAGCTTAACTCTTTTTAATATTTAACATTTTTAAACCGCAGAATCTGCAGATTTTTTAAAACCTTTTTTTTTTTCATAAACCTCTTCGACAAATGCCAAATAGCAGAACAGCACTTACACAAAATTTAAAAATTATCTCGAATCAAGGATATCGGCTGCTTACTGTCTTTTCGCTTATTTTATTAATTTTTATATCTGTTCCAAACTTATATTTAATTCAAAGAATTTATCTAAAAAAAATTTCTTCATCTGACATCTTTATTAAATTTTTTAAAAAATATTTAGAATTTATTATAAAATGTAAGAAATTATTTGCTGTAACTTGGGTTTCAGGCATGCATTTTTCTTCAGTTAACGTGGGCCGTGATAATCTGTTGAGAGGTTTTGGTTTAAGATTTTAGGGTTCCGGGTTCGAAACCATATCTCAACCCAGAGAATTCTATATTCGTCGAGGTCAAATGCAATCATGTTGATGCAATTTTTGAAGAGGGTAGCTGTCATTTCACTGGTCCTCATCAATTGATCTCGCTTATAATATAATAATGAGATCTGTTTCTAATCAGCCCTAATGCTACTTGAAAATTAATCTGCGTTAATTGCTTGATTGCAATATATTGAATTTACAACAAAATTGGCAAACTGTCTCGGACAATTTACTCATGAATGAAAATTTTTTATCCCCCCCATACACGTATTTTTTTTCCATAACGTGTTTGGTAAAAAAATTACTGAGCATTGGTTTATTTCACAGATTCGAGATTTTCGCTTTTATGAAATCCGAAATGAAAAGCAGATTATCTTGAAAAATATTTCAAGGACCCCATATTTTTTTCTAACGACAAGTACTTTTCAATAAACGATGTTACTTAATTTTTATCGAAAGATTACTGCTGTTAAATTTTCTTACTGGGAAATGCCAGAATCATTAATAAAATAATGATCAACTACCTTGCAAGAGAATTACATGTATTGCTTATGTGCAAATGCATTTGAGTACGATAAATAAAAATTATTTAAACTTTGATTTAAACAACAGAAAAGTCGTTGAAAAAAAAATTGTCTAATGTAGTGAGTTTAAAAAAAAATTTTGAAGGAAATATTGTTCAATAATTCGTCAACTGAGTCTGAATTACGTTTTAAAATGACTGAAGTTAATAACCACGTGCTTACTTTTTTTAATTTGTAAAGATATTTCTGATAAAAAAAAGAAACATGTAACGTAAAAAATGTCAAGTCTCTTTTGCCCACTTTTAAAATCTATCTCTTATAAGAAAAAGGAGGAAACATCTACCAACGTCATAGCGATATGGCAAGAGAGTGTAATGTCACAGTCAGGAGTCTTAGGGAGGCTTAACGCCTATTTATACTTTGTAAGAAAGATATTACCAGGGAATGAAATCTTGTTACTCTATCCTAAACAACGCTTTTCACCCTCTCTCATTTTCGCCACAGTGGCTTTTGAGCTTAAGCTTAAATAATGCCCATCATAAAAAGTACATTTTAGCTCTTTGTAATTGTCGACTATAATTTAATTTCAAAAATATCAACTGAAAAAGCATATTTCCAACATTTCACTAAATCTCGATAGCAAGACTTTATTAAAAAATATATAATGGCGCATGCCATTATTAATTAGTTGGAGAAATCGATCGATAACCAATCATTTAGTACTCTCTATCAAATGAATAAAATAAGCTACTTTTAAAAAAATATATATTTAATTGTTGCATCAATTTAATTTAAGCGAAACAAGTTTTATCAACCAAAGTATGATAATGTTTACTTTAAAATCAACATAGTATTAAGGATAGTCAAATTTATTTTCCCGAACGCATGTATAAAAACTAAAATTTCCCCCTTTAAAAGTTTAGTTACCTCTTCAGTAGAATCCATTTTCCTGCTTTCAAATGTTAAAACTCATTCTGAAAGTTTTACACTTAAACAAATTGATTATATGTTGCGCCCAAACAAAGCTTTACATTTTGCTCATGAGGAAGCATATTTTAATAATCGTCATGGGAAACATTTGCATATTCCTGTTGACTGGAAAAATATATTTTCCATCGTCTCTTGGGATCGATTTTGAACTCCAAAAATGTTATAAAATAATCAAGCTTTTTATCTAAACATTCAGACAATTTTCAGAAAGCTTTGTATTTAAGTAAATTTATTGATTTTAAAGCTCGAAGGCACTTTCTCTCAATTTGGGTTTTAAATTTTGTTTAAATCTTTTTTCGGATCTAACTGCATATAAAACATTCTACGATATTGACGAATCCTTTTTAAATTTGTATTTAATTGAACGAAGCTGCTTTTGAACTTTTTCCTTATATTAATTCCGCAAAAGCTTTTCTTACCATGTACTGCTGATTGAATCTATCGAGAGATGGCGCCATGGATAGTGTAATTGGGATATTTTCATACCTATAAAAGGCTGACAAAAGTTGCTGAGATAAGTTGAAGGAGCTTTGCCTTTTCCTAGTCTGGTTGTTCCAATTTTGCTCTGTTTTTAACTATGCAATTCTTTTATTTTTCTTTGCTATACTAATAAATCGTTTGTCTGTTTTATTGGTTATGTGATTAACTAGAGTGAGATTTAAAATTGCACAATTCTATTTATGTCTCAAAATATATTTAATTAAATCAGTTTATTTTTTGAAAGAATTTTCAAAGTTTATAAATTTACAGTTTTCCTAAAATAATGCATTTACATTCAAGATTTGTAAAAATTTAAGATTACGTATCAGGAATTGTAATCGTGTAAACTTATATCAAAAGCAGTTTAATATTTGAAATACTCAAACCACAACTTAGATTTTACATTAATTTAAACCAGAAGTAGAAATTTTTATTTCCTGTCCCTCATTTATTGAGAATTTTTTTCTTACTTAAAGCACTGGGTATTATATTAAAAAATAACCCAATATATTGGAAAAATGAAACTATCTCGTAATTGTTCATTTTAGAGGCACTGTCAGACAGCCTCTGCCCTGAATTTATTTGAAGACACTGTCACAAAAATTTTTTAAACCATTGTTAACGTTTTAATTAGTAATTTTAGACTTTTTGGGAACTCAACTATTTCTCAGTTTTAGTGATCAGATTTTTAAAAATATCTGCCGGGCCTTTTTTTGAATTTTTGTTTTTTCGGAGAAAATATTTAAAAGGAATCTCATACTGATTGCATATGAATGTTTCAATATTACTTGAATATGAACTAGGCATTTAAAAAAAGAAACCATGAATGCACTTAATTTAACATGTTATTCGAAACAATTTGCTATATTGTAAAAATTCATTCCACGGTTTCCCATCATTATTTACATTTTTGAACTTGCCCCATTTTACCATGCTCAAATCTGGCCCAAAATAGCTCTATATAGCCGGAGTCCTGGCACAGAGGTAGCGCGTCTTCCTCATGATCTGGGCGTCTCGGGGTCGAGTCCTGGCCATGGCATGTTTCTTCTTTCTATCTGGGATGTGTGTAAATGTGTACTGTAAAAAGGGGCTGTGCAAGAGAATGTGATAAGTGTGTCATCTCTATATGAGCTAAAAGTCAGATTCTGCTCTTGGGTACTCAGAAGTCAATATACTCAGAAGCTACTGCACCCTTCCTTTCGTTGTGAAGCGGACACGTTATCATAATCAGCATTGCTCTATATGACGTTGTCAGCATGAGATCAGATAGAAAAATTGTTCTAATAGTTATAAAACTGTATTTTTTTTTGTTGTCTAAAATCGCGTCTTTTTAGGAAAAAAAACCTATATAGCTGAACTTAAAAAGCAATTCTTTATCTCAATATAAAATTTAATCCAAATCTTTAGAGCCATTTCTGAGATGCACGTTATATATATATAATATAATGAAATATAGTATGAATTTTTCGTTTAAAGTTTTTAGATAAAACTTGAATCTCTTTAAAAAATGATGACAAAATAGAAATTTTCCTTCTTATTCGTTTGTCTTTTTAAAACTAATGTTATATTTTTTTAATATCAATTGTGAAGATTCCAAAATTGTTTTGAAGGGTTTTGCATTTTGGAGACGTCTGCTAGCTCATAAGTTACAAGGTGGATCCCCGTAAAGAACAAAAATCACATGCAAATCAATTTGCACTTATTCTAGGCATATGCAAATTAATCAATTTTTTTAATAGCAGTAGAAAATATATTTTAATTGGAACCATGCAATATCGATGAATATAAATTATCGGCTTGGAATCAAATTTTCTCAATTTAAACTAAGTCTCTAAAATTAATTTTCAGCAATATGAATACACAATATAAAAAAAGGAATAAAAATTTCATTAAACTTTCAAAAATGAAACAAGTTTTACATGCTCGAAATCCCTTGAACCAGTATATCCTCTAATAAAATGTTTTGAAGTAATTTATCGTTTAATTAACTGAATATTGCTTTTAAAAATAACTTAATGTAATCACTTGGAAAAGCAGAAGATTTTGAATTAATTTTGTAATTATCTAATAATCAAACAATGCTTCCATTTCAGAGTACGAGAATTATTTTTGATAACCCTAATCAATTAATATTTATTTATTCTGCTTTTTTCATTTGGTTTTTTAAAGATTTTCACAACAATACAAAGCAATATTTCAAATTAATTTTTTTCTCTCACTAACATGATTGCTTGGCATTGAAATTCCTCAGTTTTCCCAGAAAATTGAAGGAAACATATTTTTAATGCGGTTCCATTATTAGCATTCTAATACGATAGTCTGTCAATTACTTCCACTAGAATTAATTTAATCTCTCCACAACTTTATTTACACTTATGTTCTTGGGGCTCTGATTTTAATTAGAATGACATGGCCTCTTAGTAAACCAATAACACAAGGAAATATAAAAATATGCCTACATATTTTTTAAAATGGCTACTGTTGAAGTAAGGAACTAATTCTTTAGCTCACGGCTATTTCTTGAAAAATGTAATATTAGTTTTCTTTACATCACGTCAGATAAAATTCTTCCGTAACGTTCATTAAATAAGTTATTAATTAAATGCATTTGACAATGCGAGCATAGTTTTTCTTTAAGATGACCATGGAAAGAAAATTTTACCATCTGTTACTCTGTGATTATTTTGAGGATTTGTTTTAGTTCGGAATTTGGGCTTGTTTATTTTTATCAAGACCTGTGTGCATATTTTTGCTGAAAATCAATTTATATAGACTTCGCAAACTATTTTTGGAAGGCATTGCAATAGAGCTTTTCTATATAACCAGGAGAATGCTGACTTTTAAAAATGCCTAGCGATAATTAAAATTTCTAATATAGTGTTCATATTTAAAAGACCCTAATTTAAAGTTGTCAACAGGCGAAGCTATTGTTCAAAAAGTTATGAAATTTTTTATAGTGTATAATAAAGGGACGAGAGATTGTTTGAGTGAATAAAAAAATAGTTTAAAATTTCACAACTAGGGACAGCTTTTCCAATGAATTGCACATTAAGCATATTTTTGACAAATTTAATTACCTCAAAACATGCTCAACATGACGGCCATCATTTTCCGCTACCATCTAGAATCGTAAGATAGTATGTTCCACAGTTGACCGTAATGTGTTCTGGGAAATGGCAAGAACATGCTGCGAGATGCTGCTTTTTTAGTCGGATAAAGTTTAGATAATCACGACTTACCAGATGTTTTAAATGTCCCCAAAGCCAAAAATCGCAAGGATTTAGGTATGGATACAGGGGAGGTCACAGATCACTAAAGTGATGGCTGATGAGACGTTCTTCTGTAAAAGGATATTGTAGAACTGTAACGGAACTGTGGCAACGTCACCTAGAGGAAACATCAGCGCCACCTAGATCAGACTATCCACCTACACCATCACAGCCAGTCGACCTCCAGCCAACATAGAGAGAGCGTCTCGATTGAGGACTGTCCTTTGTTTTTTCGTTAATGTCTTAATTGTCTTCGTTATGTTGTCCCTTTTGTTATATAACTGTTTGTGTATGTGTTTATGTTTAGTAAATGTCTACAAATAAATAATGTTAAAAGCTAGCCGTGGTACTTATTGAAGACAAACGGTTATAGAACGTCTTTAACGTAACGGCTAAGCTCCATCTTGAATGAAAATTGTGCTCGAAATGCTTTGACGTGCTTCCTGTGGTCAACTGAGGAATATGCTAACTTACGATTCCAGATGGTAGCGGAAAATTATGACCGTCATGTTGAATATGTTTTGTTGTAATTAAATTTGTCAAAAATATGCTAAATGTACAATCCATTTAGAAAACTGCCACTGGTGACCAAATTTTAAATTATTTTGTTTATTCCCTCATTTCTTCATTATGACCTGTACAAAATATCAAAACTTTCTGAAGAATAGTTTTGGCTTTAGACAACTCTAAAGTAGGGTCATTTAATAATAAAACACACTGTATATAAATTTTTGGTTTGCTGTAGGTTGGTAAAAGAAACAAATTTTCTATTTAAAATATTTTTTTTAGATTTATGATCTTATTTAATATTTGTTTTTAAGATATTATTAATGTCACAAAATATATGAAACTGTTAAAATGAATTTTTATTTTCTTGAAATATAATACATTTTACAATCCTGTATTAAATTCTTTTAGCAACGGCTTATTATAAAGTTTTGATTAACCCTTTTTAATACGGTGGTAAATATCTTGCCATCGTCTTAAAATATCTTTTAAACATTTTGGTACTAAAACTTACCAGAAACATATAAAAGTGTCATGTTTAGCATGTAATTTTCCACTGCGTGCAGCTATTTAGTTTGTCGTTTAATGCTATGTTGTTAAATCTTTGTTTTATGTCGTTTAATGTTATGTGGTTTTATGTTTAATGTTTGTTTTATGTTATCCAGAATAATTCAAAATGTGTTTTGTAATTTGTATTGTATTTGGTTTTTCTACCATTTATTTCATGTGTAGTTAATATATTTTTAATTCTGAAATGACTATTAGCTTTACAGAAATGTATATTTATCAGAGAAATTATGTATTTCATATTTTTTCTATTGAATAATTCAGTAAAATGTCATTGAATGTAAAGGACTTTAGTAAATATGTTACCAACCCTGTTATAAATAACAGCCACAGCAGCCAAATTTAAAAAAAATACTTTCTTTGTTCATAAATGAGCTTTTTTCTCTATTTATGGCATAAAATGTAAATTTTGAAAGAAAATGGTTAGTTCCATTTAAAGGGTTAATAGAAATTATCACATGAAATGATTTTCTAAATAGAATGTCGTGCGATTCTATAAAAATATGAAGATACGCAGGTTTTTTAAAAATATTTTAAAGCAAAACTCGAATTTTAATCATCATAATTTATCATTTTTACATGTATAAATGACAATATTTTTCCCCCTTTAAAACCCCTCAAAAAATTAAATTTTTCAAAATCCAAAGACTTTAAATTTAGAAAACCCATAGTTTATTTCAGGAAACAACAGTTTAAGATTTTATTTCCCATGATATAAATATTTAAATAATTTCTAATTGATAATACATTTTCTTAAAACTCTACAAATACATATTTTATCCTTTTTAAAATATGTTTTTAGTTAAGTTGAGTTTCAATTGATATTTTTACGCAATTTTCATATGGTATTTTTTCTAATAAATTACATATACTATGTATTCTTGTAATGGGCATTGAGTGCAAAAATTAGAAATTGTAGCTTGGAACGTTACTTTCAAGATTCTTGATTGCTCATTTAAGAATTTAAAAATACTACAACGAATTTTGCGATTGCATTTGATGTGTATCATGCAGACAGAAATTAAATGTATTTACTATTCAAATGAACTTTTGGATCTGAATTTGTTTGGATCACAACTTATCTGAATGGAACAAATCAAGTGGGTATATCTGAAAGTTCCTGAACACCTTACCCTCCTTTCAGATTCTAGTAAAAAATAGTGTATAGGTACAGAAAAGCGAAGGCAGCACCTCTTGGGGACAAACATTGGAATCAGGATTCGCTTGTATGGGGGGTGAGGTTTTTGGCGTCAACAAAAAATCCGTAAGCGAAAAATTAAAAAATTTACCTGCACGAGCATTTCAAATATATAAAATCATCTTTTTATAGCGTATTGCCATTGCATTTACAAAATCTCTAACTGAAAAAAATTATTTAATTACTACATTACATAATACCTAGAAAAATGCAAGTTTGAGCCCGCGATGTTATGAAATGGAAATAAACAGAAAATGTGATTTTTTTAAACAATAAATGCAAGACAATTTTTTTTGATCGTTAGTTACTAGAACAATAAAGTTACTAGAACAATGAAACAATTAAAATGAATAAAAATATAATTTTACTTGCAAGAGCACGTGGTTCATGGCATTTTAAGAAATTATGTTCCGACATGATATATTGAAATATGCACAGCAGATTTCATTTTAATCTTTATTTATATTTGTTATAATGTGTTATATTAATCGTATGTGCTCATTAATTTGTCAGTGTTACATTTTTTAAAAAATATCAAAGTGCTAATCTGAAGTATTAACAAAGTATGAATTTTTTGAATTTGGAATGAAATATTAATTTTTTTAATATCTCAATAGCAATGTATCTGTTTTCGACAGAGAATAAAAACATTGTATGAAGGTAAAGAAATAAAGACAAGTGACGTAATTTTAAGAAATAACAATAAAAAAACAGTTTCCTTTATTTCTCAATGCTTTGAAAATTCATAAAAGCCCTATTAAATGCGGAAAATATAAAAAAAGACCAGATTTGTAAGAGCTCATTTAAAAACCGTTACAGTATTCTTGTTTTTTAAAAAAATCAAGATATGCTTTAAAACGCAACAGAAAAAATTATTCTAATGCAGGTTTGCTTGAAGTAATGCGACTCAGAACATTTGAACTTAAAAAGTAACATTCAAATTTTAGGATCTGATCAAGAGAATCATACAGCAGGTATGGAAAATAGTTTGGAATTTCAAATGCACATAGATAGGCCAGCTATTTTTAAAAGCTGAGTTTATTTTTCTGGTACAAAAATTGAAGCAACAATTTGTTTAAAATATGCTTCTTTCTCAGATAAAAAAACACAAATGCAGTTCCCTGTCACACATCATTTTGCTACTGTGCATATATAGAAGCTCATTTTCTTTAAAGAAAGTGCAGCATTTTTATTTAAAACGAACGAATATTTTTAAGTATATTTTCTTTTATGAAAACAATTTTTTACCATTTTTTTGATGGGTGAAATGTAAGAAATGCAAATAAAAGCAAAGCATCTAATGTATAAGGAACTTTATATTTAATATATATTTCTGTAATATACATTGCAGAGAATAGAAATTAATTATGAGAATAATGTATTTTCATTTTATTTGTTTGAGATGAAGGAAATAAGATTCATTGAACTAGATAATGATTCATTATGTTGAAGAAAAAACAGTTCATTTCTAATGCTTTCTTTCAAAAAAACTTTTTCTATCAATTAGCTTATTCATAAGTAATTATGATCCATTTGGATAAGTCATTGTAAAAAAATTTCACATCACATGCCAAATTAGTTGCAAAAATGAATTTTCATCAATTGCTTTTCAATGTTTCTTATAAACTTTTATTCAAATTGAACTTTTAATTTTTGCAAATGATTAATTAATTACTTTCTTTTTTTATATCAGAGGGTACTTTAAGTTTCATGAGTTTCATTATGATTATAATTTTAGAAATGAGCAAACGAATACATTAAGAAGATGGCTGTAAAATGATAAAAACATCAACTTTGATTAGTAGATGTTATTATTGCATATCGTTGTAGCATATAAGTTAGATATTTGAGTTTATTTTTCTTTTTTTGAAATTTGTAATTTAATTTATTATCTAAAATCATTTAATATATTGATATGGTAACAGAACCTTATTTTCATTTGCGTTTTGTTTTAAACAGTGTTGAAATATATGAAATAATATATTATACCATTTTAGGTTATTTCATTTTTCCTCTCGCTTAAGATTCACCAGTCAGTGTACAAAGAGATCATTCATTAGATTAAAACCTATAAATTGAAAGTTTCATATTTAGACCAGTTTTTCAATTCCTTCTATTAGCTCTCACTCACCCTATACAGGGGATGGACAAAAATATAGGAACACCTTGTGAAATGCTTGCTTAAAAGTAATAGTTGATTATAGGTGAGCCTGTAGGTTGCGCTGTTGCATTTACTCATTAACGCCATCTATACAATGTCCTTAATACGTTGTAAGTGCCAGTTGTTGTCAGACTAGTGTTCTGTGTAGTTGCTAGTGCATTATGTCTGAGCTAAGTGAATTCGAACGCGGACAAATTGTTGGAGCTCGAATGGTAGGTGCTTCCGTAACCAAGGTACCCGAAGTGTTTGATGACTCAAGAAGCACGGAATCGAGGATTTATACTGCATACAGAAATAGAGGAAAAACATCCTCTGCTAAGTCACAACATGGACGAAAATGTGTGTTGAGTGATCGTGACAGACGGGCAATAAAGATTGATTGTGATGAAAAATAAGAAGACGACAGCTGCAAAAATCACTTCTGAAGTTAATGTCGGTCTTACAAACCCTGTCAGCGTTAAAACAATAAGAAGTGAACTCCTTAAGCAGGGAATTGCAGGACGAATTGCAATTCCAAAACCCCTCATCAGTGATGCAAATGCCTGTAACAGGAAAAGATGGTGCCGAATCCATAAAACTGGACGATGGAGCAATGGACGACGGTCGTTTGGTCAGATGAATCTTGTTTCACGCTGTTCCCAACTTCTAGCCGAGTTTACGTCTGGCGAACGACATCAAAAGCACACGATTCAGACTGCTTGCTGCCAAGAGTAAAACATGTCGGGGGTTCTGTCATGATATGGGCAGTCATATCGTGGTATTCTATGGCCCTCATGATTACCTTGCAAGGTCGCATTACTGGTAAAGATTATGTGACCATTTTGGCCGATCCAGTCTATCCCATGGTACAGCATTTGTTCCCCAATGGTAATGATGTGCACCAAGACGATAGAGCTCCTATTCACACCGCTCGCATCGCCCAAGACTGGTTTTGTGAGCATGAGGAGGAATTGTCACATCTCCCCTGGCCACCACAGTCATCAGATGTCAATACTATTGAGCCTTTGTGGTCTACTTTAGAGAGAAAGGTGCGTGATTGTTATCCCCCTCCATCATCGCTAACTGAACTTGACACCGTTTTGCAGTAAGAATGGCATAAGATGCCCTTGAAAACCATACAGGACCTGTATTTACCTAACAAAATTCAAGCAGTTTTAAATGCTAATGGATGTCCTACAGGCATGATATTATGTATTTTTAGGTGTTACCATATTTTTGTCAATCCCCTGTATATATATATATATATATATATATATATAATATATTCTAATTTTCAATCGTTAATAAAATACTCTTTATTCATTTAATCATGTTCAAGTAAATTTTTGAAAACTTTTAGTGGATAACTTTTGATAGTACAGTTTTTTCCAATCTTAATTCTTTAATTTTTAGTAATTAAAAATACTTTCTCTCCAAAAATCTTCATTTCCCTATCGCCAAATAAATAACGAATTCAATTTGTTTTTCCTCGCGCCCTTGTGGTTAGGCTTAACATGTTTTCAGCCTATTATTTTTAACGGTTCTGTTTATTTTCACAATATTTGACACATTTAAAATTAAACATTATTAGTTAATCGTTCTTCCCTATTCATTTTGAAATACTTTCGAATTAAAATAATGCATAATAAAGAAAATTAGAAATTTCTAATCTGTATAGTTTTACCCCAACTAATGTAGAAAATTCACACATTTTGCGTTGCCACAATTGACTTTGAATTCTGAATTGGTGTTGAAAATTCAATGCTAATATAATTTTTTGATCAATTTTTTGTTAATTGTAAAGGTTATGCCAGGATAGTCTAGTTGGAATCGCATCCCTTGGGTTGCAAGTTCGAACCCGCCAGGCGACAGTTCCTTGTTTCGGACTTAAATTACGATCCATGAATGAAGGAATGAAACGCATGAATAAAGACCGCTCCTTGAAAAGGGTTTGTGACTATGAGCTAGACGTCATATTTTTGCCCTCTAGTACTCAGAGGTTCATACTCTCCGAGGCTACTGCACCTTACCTTTCGTTGTAAAGTGGAACACTGGACAACAGCAATTGTAATTAATAAAAAGTAATCAAATAAAAGTTTTCCTAATAACCTAAGTAGGATTTGATTTCAAATCGTTTTTTATATTACTTTATATTACTTGATGAAATGTAGGGTGTCGGGAATATATTACTTGATGAAATGTAGGGTGTCGGGAATATTCTTCAAATGGGATTAGTTAGGACCAAAATAAAGTTTAAGAGGTTTTTGTCTTGTAGAAGTTTTTTCAGTTGGAAATATATAAATATTTATAATGTTCTAAAAATTCGTATTTGGACCATAACCAAACACTCTATATGCAGTAATTAAATGAAAGGAATTTTATTTATATTAAACCCCCGATTTAAAGCTACACTATGACTGTTTTGGGATGGGCTTCGTAATTTTGAACCGTGGTCTAGATGACGAGGATGACACCTGAGCTGCCTCTCCAAGCTTCCATACTACACCAGCGGTAGGGCGTTTGACCCCCACTGATTTAGAAGGCATCAGATTCACTTACACGACTGTTCTTCGGGTCTAGAACTTGAAATCCTCCTATTCCAAAGCCGAAACTTTAATACCAGACCACCACAGGTCCTAATTAAATTAAAGTATTTCAAGAATTTTAATTCTGATAATAATTACTTGATTATAACACCAAAAGTTTTATTACATAATTTAATTATTTCAAATGTTCAAAACTTCTCCCCAATAAATGAATATTTATAACGTTCTTTTTGGCGATTTAACCTTTACCCAATGTTAGATGCTTTAGCTGCAAATGAAATTTTTGAAGTAATTTTCTGCTGCTTTTTTGCTTTCAATCTGCTTCACATTTTCCAATAATACTCATTTTTGGTAATCATCTGATTCTCAAAATTGATTGAAGATATACACGACGACTTACAAAGTAACATTTTGTTCATTAAACGTTTTTAAGTTATATTATTTTATATATCTTCTTTACAACGTCGAGGAGCCTAAAACATTTTTCTTAATTATATGCATTTGTGGTTGATTGAAAGAATAGAGCTGTTTAATCAATTTAGTTTATAAGATATTCTATTGACGACATTAAAGGATAATCGACGCAAAAACTTCTTGCATTATATTTTTATTATACCAAAACTCATGCTGAATCGTTCAAATCATTCAAGTAGACTAAACTAGTTTTTGTAAAATAAACGTTATACATTTGCACTTCTAAATGACAGATGAAATATTTGAGCGTAGTTCAAATTTTGCATGAATATTTTGCAATTTTGCATGATATATTTTTTCAATTCTGACATTTTCACGCTTACTCATTACATTCTAAAGTGCATTAATTAACCTCAAAGTATTTCTACAAATAACAAAACAATAGTTTACTATATTTTACTGGTAAATGGAAAATGTAAAAAAATGTATAAAATTATTGTTTGAGGGAAGATAAAAAAACGTTCTTTCGTTAGCATGGCATTTTTCATTCATTAGTAATTATGCAAATGACGGTTTCGCCAGATTAAGCATTCGAAGGTTAAAAATTTTTCATTCTTTGTAATTGAAGTTTTTATTTTTTGACACATCTCTGTTTGATAACCCTGTTCGTTAGAAAGCAGTCAAGAATAAAAAAATATACCTGAACTAAAAAAAAAACTTATTTGCTATGCAAGTCCAAATTAAGAAATGATGAAATTTACTAATTTGTTCAAATCATTTTTTGAAATGAATTGCAATCATTGATGACAAAATTTAATGAAACGTCTTCAAATTTAACGACACTTTCTGTACATCAGATTCTTATTGGAAAAAGAGCTAATTCCTGATTTGTTTGACACGTGTAAAAGCTAATAAAATGGCTTCAAATTTCTTCAATTGGTAAAAATAAATCTCCTTCTGAGATTAAAATAACAATGAACGAAGATAAAGACATTAGCAATTCTTTCCATTAGGAAGTGATTGGGGCTCAAAATGACAAAGGAAAAAAAGTCGGCTTTTTAAACCAAGGCGAGTATGTATTTCGGTCTAATAATTTGGATAAATTTTCATTTTTCATTCATTAAGAAACTAGTAAAAATATTTTTTTTTCTCGGTGCTCATGCATTTTGTATATTTTTTATGTATTTGAAATTGCTCTTAAAAATTTGTCAGTTTCAAAGATATTTTATTTGAATAGAATTCCGAGTGTCTGTTCAAATGATTCATTGGGATATATATTTTTTGAATAGAATTCCGAGTATCTGTTCAAATGATTAATTGGGATATATATTTTTGAATAGAATTCCGAGTATCTGTTCAAATGATTAATTGTGATATATATTTTTCGAATAGAATTCCGAGGATCTGCTCAAGTGATTCATTGGGATATATATATTTTGAATGGAATTCTGACTATCTGCTCAAATGATTCATTGAGATGTATTATTTGAATAGAATTCCGAATATCTGCTCAAAGGATTCATTGGGATACTAGGGAGAGTAATAGAAAAAAGAAATACTGTTAACACAACATTGGTGTCAGATATTAGAAGCTTCTGAAAAGTAATGCAAGGAGTTATACCTAATCTGCTTTTTAGCACTCTGGGTAGTCTAAGGACCCACAAAAATTAAGTGGGTTCTAAGGTAAACTCATTTCCCCCCCCCCATTATAACGCGTCTCATATGCTTCCCTTTCTCACAAAAGTACGATCTGTCCTTGGAGTAGACATAATAATAGAAACGTATGTTTTTTTTACCAGAGAAGCCAGAACGAACCTCAATCCTACTGCGGAAGACAAAACTCAACTTAATCTTCTAATTCCCAAAGGATGCCCCTTGTTGCTATAAATATTATGGAAAGAAAAAAAAATGTGAATTTGAAAAACAACTCGTAAATAGATAAAAATTCTTCAACTTCAGTAGCTTCAACAAATAAAAAAAGATAGCTAATTTTAAATTTCATTTAGTAGATAATGTTTATAAAATATATCTCATAAATATTAAATAACGTAAGGTATATATATATATATAATATAAATTGTCTATTAATGTCATTCAGGGAGAATAAAGAAGACATGCTTCACTCCCCCCTCCAAAGAACATATTTTTTTACTAAATTTACTTTGCCTTGTAATTTAAATGATGATTTTTACTTATTTAAATTTCAATCCTCATTTTTTATATATAATTTACTAAAAAAATATCTGAAGACTTTTTTTCCAAACATTTCTTCTATTATATTTGGCTTCACAGAGCCAAAATTGGTATATAAATATAACAGAGCAAAATCAGTTGAGCGTATAAACAGCAGCAAGAGTCGACAAGAGGAACGATCTATCATATTTAGAACGTGAGTGGTTTAAGTAACAGATAGGTTAAGCGCGCGTGAAAAATTTGTGAAGCGAAGTATCTTTCTAGTTCTCTACGCGGTATAGTTTCAAAAGATTACTGACAAGAGTGAGAAGAATAACAAATATATTTTCCGTTCATTATTCATCTATAACCAAGCAACTTCAAAAGCAGCGAGACTATCATTTACAAATGAAAGCGCTTTTGTGGGATAACTTTTGAGAGTTTACTTTAAAATATCGTTCCGAAAGTTTGCTTTTACCGCCATTTTCTTTGATTGATAGAATATATTTGGCATCTTACATTTTAAAATACATAAATCTCATTTTTTGAGTTAAATCTAATTTCCTTCATCTTTTTAAGATGTTTTAATGACTCATTAAAGTTTTGGAAAATAACCCATGCAACTAAACTAATGTTAAAGATAAAAATAAATAAAATGAAACACATTTATTTTGTATTAAAATGTAGAAATTATTTTCAATATAATTAGCCTTTAAATCTATTTTCTCATTATCAGATAGCGTGACTCAAGTGGAAAAATTTGCAAGTTAATCATTTAATTAATAAATAATTTTAAAAATATTAAGAATAAAAAAAATTAAACTAAATATATTTCTAGCACATTGAAAAAGAAATTAATAGGAATTATTAAACCCCACATTATTAAATGACATGAAAAGAATAAAATTAAGGTGTTAAAACAATATTGGGTAATATCTGTGCAAGTATAAAAGTATTTAAAAAACTTTAAAAAAAGTATTCGTTTTTCACATTTTTCATTTTAGTGCCAACGCATTGAATAGCACATACAAATAAAAATACGCAGATAAAATATAAATAATAAAGATTTTGGGATAAGAAAATTATATCAGATTGTATTTAAGTCGTTATATTCTACAATTAATTTACAAAGTGCATTTTTAAAATCAATTAAATTTAATGTATTTGTTTTACCGAAACAAACAAAAAGTGCAATCAATCAAGAATTTCTACTATATGTATATTTTTTGATGTGGCAAATATTGCTCATTCAACCAATTTTTCCCTCTCAGTGCAATATTGACATAGGCTGAAAAGTTGCAAGTGAATTGATTGTTTCCCGCTTCCCAGCAGATAAATAGGAGTGAGATAGTTAACTTCATTTCATTGACAATTAATTCCTTATAGAGACTATTCTGTAACTGTTGCCCATTAGGACTTATTTGCCTTCTCTGAACCGCCGTGACGAATGTCATACATCATATTTTAGGCGGATTAACTCGGGAATATTTTCACCGAAATGTTTATGCAGTCCATAAGCTTGCAAAGAATAGAGCAAAACTGGAGGATTCGCAGATATGATGGAAGCATTAAATTCAGTAAAACCAGCTGATTTGCTAAAAATACAAATACCGCCAAATTACAAGTTAAATAAATATAGCAGAAAAACACATAACTACAGTAGCAAAAATTAGTGTTTGTGTAAAGGAAAGGATGTAGCACAATTAGCAAATGCTGGGTATCAAATGAATAAAGATGTTTATCCCAATTCCTTTTAGTTCCATTCTTCCTTCCAGCATCACCAAGATTTTCGTTAGTAAAAATCCTAATATTCAGGTCTATAAATTAAGCATATTGCAGAGTGAAAAGGAAATCGAACTCTAAAATCCATACATTACCTGTAATATGACTACATACATCTTCAAAAATCATATGTAAATTACAGTAAGCCACCAGATGACACCGATAGTACGTCATAATGAGAGTGTAAGCTAGTGATATATAAGGAATACAGGCAAAAAAGTAACGTCGTTTGAAATCACTTTATAAGCCTTTTAGTGCAAAAACCCTCATAGTTAGGGCACAAAGGGCGCATTTGAATGATTTTTTACGTGGTAGAATTTTCGGCTGTCTGGAATATGGGCATAACCAACTGGAAATATTTGAAGAACTTGGAATCGCCCAGGATGTTATCTCCAGGTTTTGGCAACTATTCCAAGATGATGGTAATGTGAGTAGACATTACAGCACGGGGCATCCCTGAGTTTCAACGCCCAATGAGGACCGGTATTTGGCAGTTACTGCCAAAAGGAACATCCGGATCAAAGTATCAGATATGTCTTGTCAGCTCTCTTCGGCTAATGGTACGACAGTTTTAAGGCAGACCTTGTAGAGACTCTTAGGGAAGATTAGTATATATGCACGTAAGCCTGTCAGATGTGTTCCATTCACTGCAACTCACTGTCGCCTGCAGTTATCCTGGAGTAGAGCGCATGCATTGTGAATACTGCAGCAGGGAGATTGTGTCATGTTTTCCGATAGGTCCAGGTTTATATTTCCGTCTGGTTCTCGTCAGACTTTCATATGGAGAGTGCCAGGTACCCGTTACCACCAAGAGAACATCATTTAATGACACAATTTCGTTGGTGCAGGATTATTCCTTTGAAGAGGAATTATTCTGGATTCCGTAAATGACCTGCATGTTCAAATTGAGACCATTATAGGCCAAATCTATTAGAACGTCAATCTGGAACAACAAGTAAGTTTGTTTCGGGGCTCCATGACCGCAGAATTCGTGTTTATGGATATCAAAACCCGTCTCATCCTGAAAAAACATCGTAAACGAATGTCTTCAATAGGTGGATATAAACCGTATGGACTGTGCAGCATTCTTACCGTGCTTGAATCCATTAGCTAATGTGTGGTACATACTGGATGACGAGTTGCAGCCTTTCTACAGCATCCTACATGTCTACCGGAACTTCGGAGAGCATTATTTGATGAGTGGTGCAATATTTCCCAAGATCAGATGGATAATTTGATACTCGGCATGCCTAGGCGTTGTATGGACAGCATTTCATCGCCTGGGAGGCTAACTATGTATTATACATCATACCAACCGAGTATTATTGGTTTTCGAAAATTGGTTCTTTTTTGCAATTTGCTCTAGGGAGCAAAAAATTGCAATTTTTATTAAAGATATCAAATATATAGAAAATTTCAGCTTTTACGTTTTGTTTAATAAATAGGCTTTACAAAAAAGTCACACTTGTTTTGTTCTGGCTCTTTCTTTTCCTGAACTTGCCTTTTTCTTTAATTTACGAACACGAATGTAAATAAATAGTTAATGTTGATAGTTTCAAAGATATGTTCCGTAATGGTATTTTTTTATTTGGGGTCCCACAACATTTAAAAAGTTGGATACCGAATAATAATTTTTTTATTCCAGCTGAATTTCCTCGGCATCTTTGTTATGATGGGCATTAATGCCAGAACGAAAAATAAATTAATGGATAATATTGGACTACATTGATAAAAATATTATATTTTACTTCATTTTCTAATTTACTATCGTTTATATATATTGATATAGAGAAACGCAAGAGATCTTTAAAAGGAATTTTAGTTGCATTTTATTTCAAAATGCTTCTTCTCCAAATATACTGAGTTTCAGTTTCTAGTTCAGTAAACATGATCGTATGTTGCTGTCTTTGAAGAAATAATTCTTTTTTGGTAAACTGGAACATTCATTAAAAACATTGGGGACCTGACAGTCAACCTTAACTTAGCACTCAAATAGGAATAACATGCTGGTACCAAATTATAAATAGTTAATTTGACGATATTTTAAACTTTTGGAATTTAAAGAACAGTTTGATTTAAACCCACTTGGTATTGAGAAGAATAAACCTATTTTTCATTTACTATAAGGAGATTTTTTTTTGTATCCTGCCCATAGATAATATTTTTCAATTTCGTGGGGCTGTTTCCAAAGTTTTTCGTTACACCTGAGTTACAGTTAACAAAAAATAGAGTAGTTACGAGACCATGAAATTTGTTGTGTGGAATTACTAGAGGCATATTTTTAAAAAATGTTTCACCAAACCTTTTCCCGTCCTACACACACCCTTTTGTTTTCTGCAGTATATATTCCAACCCTTCTCTTAAATAAATAAAAAAAATCGTCCATCGTAATTTTAAGAAACCAACAAATTGTTCTCTCGGTATTTGGAACAATGGTTTACGAGCAAATAGCTTTGGTTTTTCTCACGTATAGCAGGAAATGGTCGTAATACACGTAAGCCATATAACTCAAGAGAAATTTAATAACGGTTTTCTTCATTTCATAACTTCTCTAGACAAAAATTGCAATACTTTTGTAACTTCCTCTTAAAAAAGGATAAATAAATAATACTCAATTATTTAATACATTTTGGAATATGAGGAGTAGTTATGAAACATATCCAGAGTTAAAAACAAAGTAAATTATTCAAGTGTTTCACTCCTTCAGATATAAAGGGAAAAATTTTTTAATCAACTTAATGATGAAGATACACTTTTAAATTGTATAAGGAAATCTGTGTGACCCCTCTTATGGGAATAGTCGAAGTTTATAAAAATATTTACAAATCTTTCGATATCTTGAACCAGACGTTTAACATTTATATAATAGAAAAATACCTTTACTAAAAAATATTTTCAAATCTTTCGTACCTTGAACCAGTCGTTAACATTCATATAATAGAAAAATACCTTTACTAAAAAAATTTACAAATTTTTCGATAACTTCAGCCAGACATTAACATTCATATAATAGAAAAATACCTTTACTGAAATATTTTCAAATCTTTCGTATCTTGAGCCAGACCTTAACATTCATATAATAGAAAAATACCTTTACTAAAAAAATATTTTCAAATCTTGCGTATCTTGAGCCAGACCTTAACATTCATATAATAGAAAAATACCTTTACTAAAAAATTTTTTTCAAATCTTTCGTATCTTGAACCAGACGTTAACATTCATATAATAGAAAAATAGCTTTACTAAAATATATTTTTAAACCTCTTGTATCTTGAACCAGACGTTAACATTCACATAATAGAAAAATACCTTTACTTGTAAAATATTTACAAATCTTTCGATATCTTGAACCAGACGTTAACATTCATATAATAGAATAATACCTTTGCTATTGAGATTGTATTATGCAAATTCTAGAAAGTTACGAAGTGCAATAATCGAATTGTTAAAAAGCATCATCCAGTAAACTTCATTAATAATCATTCCAACACTGAATGGTTGCCGTTAAAAGTGTGAAAAGAGTATAAAGAAATCGTTTGCTGTTTATTAAAGTTTTTCAAAAAGAAAAAAAAGCAACTACAACAATTTGAGCTTGGATGAAATCTTTCATCGTTTGTGAGAAAACAACCAAATGTTTCCAAATCTGATTACACGTTTCTTCGTGATATTAGCATATGGATGCGTGTCAGCATTATTAGTTCTTTCAAGTAAAAAAAAGAGATTGATGTTTCTTATCTCTTTCGTTACCAAATTCGTCCGTATTTTTAATGCAAACTAAAGGTTTAAGGAATCTTTCGATTTCAATGCAAAGTTTTGCAAAATCACGTTTTATTCGCGAAGATTTGTTTGCGTTAACTCAAAAAATAATTTTGAAAAATGTATTTTGCGAAGTGAAATTATATCTGTACATGTTTCGTAATTGAAAATCCATTTTCTAGCTTGGTTTTAACTCTTTTATTATTTTATCGTGAAGCCATATTTTGATCAAGTGGGGGAAAAAGAGTAATCCTTTGCATAATGTAAAGCCGAAATAAATTAAGATTTCAAAATTCCTTTTATTTTCATAAGATTAATTTACTTTCAATAAATGTTCTGCATTTAAATTACAATGCATTTTTAGATACGATGCTAATAAACATTTGTAAACGTAAATAACTAACGCATATATTTGTAAATTAAAAAGGAGAGAAAATATCAATTGACAAAGAAGATAATAATTTCTTTATTCTACTTTATTATGCTTTTTAAATAAAATTTTAAAATTTATTCTTTAATATTGGTTACTTCCATTTAATAAAGCATGTATAGTGTATTAAGTAAATTGACCATTACCCATATTTCTGTAAGTTCTTTCTTTAAGCTTGTCTGTTTTAGATAATAATGTAGAAAGTACGGAAAATACAGGAATAAAAAATATCATTTGAAAAATCATCTATTTTATATATTTATCGCTCTCTAGAGGTAAGCAATAAACTCATACTTTTCCGTCTTTTGCATATAAAGAATTCTTCTAGATACCATTTGGAGACTTTGCCTTTAGAGTCAGTTTTTCAACAGTTTTATCAATGATTCTCATAGGAGATATATGATAATAAATAAATGAGTAAATGTTTGTGACAACCCAAAAACAATTATAATAAAAAATGGCCACAATACAAATAGTGTTTTACATTACACTTCCAAGGAGAGTACTGTAGTAATTCAAAAATGTGTTTTCCTAAGAGTGTTTAAACTTTACAATAAACAATACCTATAAAAATGATCCACCTTTTAATATTTCCTACTAACAAAGATAAATATGTTGGTATTTTAACTGTTTCATTGCTCCAGATTTCTTTCTTGTAAAGTTAGCTTAAAATATTATCTTTATATATAAAAATGCTGCCCCAATAGTGCATTAGCAATCTTTTTCTTTCGTCATAATTTATACATGAAAACTCCGAGAATTCAATTGCTTCAATTAAATATACCATTGCAGTACTTAATTCTCAGAAATACGATTCAAAAATATCTTGTTCCTTCAAAATGGGGTCCTTCTCAGAACTTATAACTTGATTGAAGAAAGATAAGTCATTATTAATATTTAAAAAAATCAATTGCGTAAACCTGATTATCGATTAAATCAGTGCTTTAGAATTTAGCATAGATAAATTTTAAATGGGCAGATATATCATGGGATGCAAATGTAAGATAATGGTAAGGTTTTCAAAATGCATTGGTTTAATGAAACCATTCATAAATAAGTTCTGTTTTGCATTTGGCAAAAAATTGCAAAGTAATAATTTGTGTTATATTTATTAAGAAAAAGAATTGGTCCTCCATTGTTTTCCCTTTCAGATAACTTATGTTTTAAAAATTTAGAAAACATGAATTAAAAATCTTTATTATTTTTCTTTTCAATCAATGTGAGTACATTGATAATGAACATTTTTAAAATTTCAAATATTGAAAGAAACTCGAACAAATTATGCTTGTTGAATCTTATGCTAGCGTCACTTTTGAACATAAAAATTGAGAATATACACCTAAAGAATGTTTTTTAATCAAACCATTGACAAAATTCAAATTTAATTATTCGGCATTCGATCAGGGTATTCGGTTTTCGGAAATCAGTACAAATAAATACACTGGATTGGTAACAAATAAGATTGAGTTTCCATTATTAGTTTAAATTGATCTGAAAAGACTACCCGTGTTCATTGATAGACAGAATACATTGGAAATAGTCAAGACGTTCTTGATGATACTTTGTATCAAATACATCTATAGTTGTATAAAGCCAGGTTTCATCAGATTTGAGCTCGTCTGAAAGTTTATCGGCTCATCATTCCGTTCACCATCTGAACCGATGCTTCAATCCAAAAGATTGCTTTGGTTAATTAGCGTGAGAACGTTTTACTACGAACGCGGATTTAACCCTTAAAATGGCATATTTTCAAAATTAAATTTTAAGAAATATCAATTTCTTCAATGCAGTAGCCAGATAAAGAGAAAAAAAATAATTAAAAAATTCACAATATCTATATTAGTATATTTTAGCCTAATGTATCAATTGATCCTCATAAAAAATAGCAGGGTGTTCTTCAAGAAACAGACCCTTGATAAAAAAAACTATAGTAAAAATAAGATACACCTACCTCAAAAGTATTTTTATTTTTGGAAAAAGAAAATGCTACGAAGGTTTAACATATTCTAAAAAATGTCACTCTTCCAATAATTAGGAAAAAATGTCATTATTTAAATAACTTTTACAGCTGAAGTTGGCTTTCGTTCAAAAGAGCATTAAGCGTTGTAATATACAAACAGCTATATATTAAAGAAAAACCAATTGTAAATTAAAATTCCGTTAAATATATTCTGAAAAAATGTCACTCGTTGAAAACGTGGAAAAAAGTCCTATTATCTAAATAACTATTACAGTTGAAGTTAATTTGTTTTTAGTTTTCCTTCAAAAGAGCATTAATATTTGGCTCCATGTATATTACAACGCTTAAAGACAAACCAATGGTAAATTAAAATTCTGTTAAGTATATTCTAAAAAAAATGTCACTCGTTCAATACGTGGGAAAAAATATCCTATTATCTAAATAACTTTTACAGCTGAAGTTAATTTGTTTTTAGCTTTCGTTCAAAAGAGCATTAAGCGTTGTAATATGCATAAGGCCAAATATTAAAGACAAACCAAATGTAAGTGCAGAATTTAATTTAAAAGTCCATTATCAAATTTGAAACTTAAAACTTTTAAAAATTAAAAATATGTATGAAATTTACATACATTGTTGATATCTTATTGAAATAGATAATCAATTCGCAATCATTCTACCTTAAAGCTTAGCATTATTAGTTATCCCATCATTAATGCCATTAAATACTTGAAAAATATCAGGTTTCGTATAATGGGTGCGTAAAAAAGAATTTGCGGGGAATACTGAAAATTCCAGTAAACATTAATTATTATTATTAATAATGAATGAATTTCAACTTGCAATTTCCTTTTCATAACCATTTACAGAATGTCTTGTTGCCTTTTAACCTATTTTATCATCGAATGGAATCGAATGATGTATCGAATTATATTAGCTAAAGTTAGAGAAACTTGTCGAAATCGATGAAAATACGAAAGAAAAAAAAATATCTAAATGTTTATAGAAAACATTACTTGAGATTGTTTCTGATTTTTCTTCCATAAAGTGAAATGTTTTAGATATCCTTTTTCCCTCAAACATCTTGCAATAACTTTAACGTTAGGAAAAAGAAACACGTCGTCCTTTCTTATGGCTATTTTTCGAGATTTTCGCTTTACAGTTTTCGTATTCTTGTTTTTATCGAATATCTCTGGCAAGTGTTTTGCTCAAGTTAAAGATTTTCTTTTCGATAAACACCAATTGTTCTACAGCTTTCGGCACTTCAAATGAAATTGATATTCTTTCATGTAGGATTATATTTTGCATAATACATGGGCTGTAAAGACTTCCATTTTCGAGTAAATTATTTTAGTTGTTTCTTGAAGAAAATGGGATTGTATTCATTACCTACAAATAAAAAAAATGCAGATTTTGAAACGATTTCCAAAATTGAAAAAAAAGTACAAGAAGTGGAAATAGAAAATTGTCTTAAGATGATCCAACTGAAAAGGAATTATTTCTTAATTCATGATGTTGTAACTTTATGAATAATTAATGTCAACTTCATTGTTGATTGATATAGAATTGAAAGAAATTAAAGTAAATATTTTTTAATACATAATTAATTTCTCTTAGATATGTATATTCGATAATATATGCTGTAATTAAATCTAAAAATTCCAATTTCGTAAATTCGCTCTAAATCTTTTTTTAATGGAGCTAATCTCATTTTTTTTGTGTTACAAATGAAATCAGAAGGGAAAAACGCAGGATTCTATCACTTTTAAATTAATCGAAAATATGGTACTAATTTATATTGTTGCCATTCTTTTTTCGATTGATAAATTTCTTCATTGAATTATTGCAAGCCTAGTTTCCTAAAATAAATGTGAAAATAAGTAATATAACATTGTCTTTTTAAGTCAATTCCTACTCAAGTCAAGAATTGAAAATTCTATTTTAGTTTCTTTTTATTAAAATTAATTTAAATAATACATTAAAAAATTTTCGATTTTTCGCAAGATTCGAACTAGCATTCTTCAACTTCAAGTGAAAAATAATCGAATCCTCTCATTTTACCTATTCAGCTACTATCTGTTGATTTAAATTTTCATGCTAAACTATTAAAACTTTTAAAGCTCTATTTTAAAGTATTAAAATTAATTGGGTTTAATTAATTTATATTTAAAAAAAACTGTATTAAAATGAAGTGTCATCTATTACAAGTTTAAAAAATGTATTTGTACATTAGTAAATAAAATATTTTATTGACGACTGAAAATTTGAACAAGATATATATAATATAGGGAGAGTGTGAACTAATAGTAGGAATTGAATAACTTCTTTATTTTCATGTCATTTTTATCTTATATTTTATAATTAACCAACAAAAGCGATATTTAAAAAAAAAGCAGGACTCAAATGTTTATCATATAGAAGATGTTCTTTATTTATGAGTTTGAAATATAAAACCCTCTTCAGAACTTTAAATTTTTTTTTGATTGAGATTATATAAAAATTAGTTAATAAGGCTTTATATAATTTTATTTGCCCCACTGTTTTTTTAATATCTTATAATGAAACCTTAGACACATTACAGTAGAAAAAGTTCACAAACCAGGTATTTCGATATTTGTAGTTATATAAATAAAAACAAAGGTTAGCCTATCAATCAAAGGTAAAGCAAAGTTTTGAAGAAATGCTCTGTCAGCATGATTCATTCTACGGATATTCTGTCAGTAGATAGGCCATTTTTCAAACTTCGTGTAATGGACGGATGAAAAATTTCTTTTCTATTTCACCACTACGTAGGTATAGTTTCCCATCTCACCGGTCACGATATTTTTCACGGCTTAGTATAGACCCTGAAGAATTTACAGCAACCTTGGGAAATACTTGGATTATGAAAGTTTCAAATAGGTTTAAGTAATTCGAAAAATATACATCATATTTTTTAAATTTAAGATTTAATTATTTGAAGTATTTTAATCCCATCTAAGAAGATATGATAAATAGAAATCGTGAAACGGTACTGAAATGTTGGAAGGTTTTTTAATTATGTTTATAATTAATTTGAAAGAGAATCAAGTTAGGGGTTAAGTGTTTTAAGGTATTTTTTATCTATATCTAGAATGATCATTTTGCCTTTTAAGTTTTCTCTTTTCGTATATAATACAGGGTATCCCGGAAAGACCGTGTAAACTCTGCATAGACATATTTGTTTGGAATGCATAAAAAATGCCCAGAAAACTGTACCTCTTCGATCTATAATAATAATAAACGTGAGATATAAAATGTATGACATAATATCTGGTTTACGAAAAAATCTTTATTCGTAACATCAGTACTTGCATAATTTTAATAGGACATCAGTACTTGCATAAATTTATGATCATGAACATGCATCAGTGAACATGAACATCAAACTTGCATAATTTTAAATAGGAAGATGTCAGAAATATCAGACGAGCATATGAAGGTATGCATTCCCGTGTTTTGAAATAGTTGACTGTGTACATTCTAGTATTGTAGTGTCCTCAAAAGTAAACACAATGTGGAAACGAATGGACTAATTCCATTTCAGAAGTAAATGGGTCTCCATAAACCAATTCCTTTACATGGTCCTATAGGAATAAATCTAAAGGGGTCAGATCTGGAGATCTAGGTGGCCATGAAACAGGAGTCCGCCACCCAATCCAGTAGCTGAATAAAGTTTTTGTTTCGTAAACCGATTATGACGCCAGGCATTTTCTGTTGCATTTTTCTCGAAAAAATAGGTCGTAGATGTACAGTTCTTTGGACATTTTTTTTTGTCTTCCAAGCAACGAATCTGGCCGTGAAGAGTTTATTTGGTCTTGCTGATACACCATGTATAATAATTTTGACTCGGAATATGAATAAGATACTACATGACATTTAGCTCTATATACCCATCTTCTGTAAGTGTTTAATTTTCAATAATTTTACTCAAGATATTTTAATCTTTTGTAACCAAAAAAGTTTGGCATTAAAAATTCTTATCTTAACTTGTTTAAATTAGGGAAATAGAAATGGGTTTAAAAACTAAAACCATAATAAACTTGTTATATCCCTTTTTGTTCCTTTTCTTATAAGAGAGGCAACATCTACATGTGCCTTCCTGGTTTCATTATTTTTATTAAAGTACCTGATCAGGGTCAGTGACGAATTTTCTTAAATGATATTTAACAAAACTGTATAGAGTAAAAAAAATAACTAAAATATTTTTAGAAGTTCACAATTAGAAGAATGTGTATTACCATTACTTTTTGAAAAAGAAAGCTGAAAATTTCATGAATTGTAACAATATTTTCATTATTTTGAGAAAATGCATAAATTAAAAAAAAGTTCAAAATGATTAATTTTTATTTTACATGTATATTTTTAAACTACTTGAAATTTTCATAGACCGTAAGTTAAACATTATTTCAATAACTAAATATTTGATGAAAATTTGGAGTTGTCAAAAATTTGGCAAAAAATAATCATAATTTTTTTTAAACTATCTTAAAATCTTTGATCTACTACATCTCAATTTTTTAATATCAAATTTCATGAAATTTCATTCAATTTTTTTAGACATAATTTTTCGTGAACGAATTTAGAAGAAACATTCATTCGGAAAATTCATTTAAAAATGTACTTGCATATTAGTTCATTAAACCTATTAGAAATAAATACCTTTCTCTATCCGCTTTAAAACAAAATATCCTAAAATAAGAAAACTATAGCTGAGTAGGTAAGGAGTTAATATAAATCTTAAAAATATTTTGGCTATTTTACGATAGAAAAATCATTCCCTTCCGATTAAAAATAATACTGTTCCCGATTCATTTCTATCTGTTGTGCATTATTGCAATAGGTGCATCTAACGTTCTTTCTTACATATATTAAAAATAAAAATTAATTTAAAATATACAAAGTTGGTATCTTATTTTTATGTAAGTTAAAATCGAATTATTGAGAAGATAATTCCTTTGTAACTATTAAGATTCATTAATTTTTTGCATCACCATTCGGCCCTTTTTTACTCTGGTTAAAAAATTAATCAAGGTATGTTTGGTTTTTTTTATTTTAATATTTTCTGCCTTAAATTACTTTGATGCAATCTTCGGGGTACTGCAATGTATAGCAGTAGTTTCCTACATCATTAAACAATGGAGACTTTTATGCCTTAAACAGTTAATGGCTACAGGGATAGCATAAACTCTGTTAAAACTTTCGAAAAAAGCTGTTTTGACAACGGATTAACAGCTTAAGCTTCGAACGTCAAAAGCACATTTTTCTTTTACAGCTCGAAATTACAAAAAATGAAGGGTCGTCGGTTTTCTTGGGAAAGATAATTAAAAACGAGGTCTCAGTTCCACTTCGTAAGATATGTCTTTTATTATTCTTGAGAATAAGAACAGAAATATGTTTGTCACTAGAAAAGCCTGTTCAATGGAAATGGTGTAATAATTAAAACTTATGCTGCCTTGAAAATTTACTATTAAAAGTTATCGATTAAAATATTTTCAAACTGCGAATGTTAGATTATGTTTGTAGTACTTTAAAAAATATATAAAGGAATGCCATAATATTTTTTCTTTAGATTTAAATTTATCAAATATTAAAAACTAAACAGCCTTTTTGAAAAATTTCTGATTTTACAAAATTTTTAAATTTACTTTTTGGAGAAACATTTCAAAAATATAACTGTTCACACTTTGGTACAAATTCAAATGACATTATTGCAAAAATAAACCACATAATTTTTATTAAGGGCTTTTATTTTGAAGTTCTAGAAATAAATGAAACATTTCTTAGGATATTAACCAGTTTTTTTAATGCTATTTAATACAAAATACAATAATTATAAATATATTGAAACATTATAAATTATTTTAGAAACATTTGGCAATTGTTTGAATACTATTAAAAATAAAGATTTTCTAAAATACGAATTCCAATAAGAATAATTCTATATTTCATCGAAAATTGAATATAATTTTTTTACATAAATTGCAATTTTGAATGCATTTAAATAACAAATATTTTTAGAAAAACCGTATAACTATTTGAATAAACTGTTCATATAATTGGAAATAATCTAATAATAATATTTCTTATTATTTATAATCAGAAAAAAAATTGCATACTTTATTTTTGAGAAAAATACAACTTTAAATCCTATACAACTTCAATAAGAATACCGGATGAAATTACTGTTACATATGATTATAGCTTTCAATACTATACAACTTCAATAAGACTATTGTATGAAATTAAAGTTCCATGATTGCAACTTTAAATCCCATACAACTTCAAAAAGACTACCGTATGAAATTATTGTTCCATGATTACAACTTTAAATCCCATACAACTTCAAAAAGAATACCGTATGAAATTATTGTTCCAAGATTACAACTTTAAATCCTATACAACTTCAAGAAAAATACCGTATGAAATTATTGTACCCTAACTTACTCATTACTTCGTAAAATTGATCTATGTAAATGTGAATGGTATATACTGAAAACGTTTTTCGGCTATACATATATATAATTTGTTTACATATAAATATTTTATTTGAATGTATAAATATATAATGGGGTATAGTAACGAATTTACAAGGGACATTAAAGCCTTCCATTTATTAGTGTTATATCAGAAAACGCATATCAAAGATTTTAATTATCTAATTGTGAAATATTAAACTGTTCCAAACGTTATAGATATTCGTCGAAAAATTTACGAATGCATCATATTACTCTTATCTAAGGAAATTCTTGAATCATCTCTTCTAAAATAGTTCCGCTGCACTGAGCATCAAAATTTAGAAGAAGCCATTTTTGTTTTCAACTCTGCCGCATTTATTGGATTTAAAATGCTTCAGGAAACGTACTTACAGCAAACTTTCTTTCTATTTGCATACTGTTGCAGTTAAATAAATGTTGTGTGGCCAAACGTCGGCACTTCAGAAAGTTGAAACCTTTTATTATGGTTTCTTTGATCGTTTTATGTTTTCAGCTTCAAATATCATTTTTATTTTTTCAGCGGTAGCCAAGTTTCTAACTCCCCGCCTTTAAGTCAACTTACGGCAGCAATTATGAGAATCTGGGAAATGACCGTCAACTCTTCGTTCTTTTCGTTGATGTTGAAATATTATGGTCATTTATGACGTATTTTATTTTTTGAATCAAGTTGACAGGTTAAAAAACAAAATCTTCTATTTTGAATATAAATTATTCTTTTGTGAACCTTGATGGATATTCGAAATGTCTAAATAAAGATTTAAAGTCGGCTTAGAACTGGGTGTTGGAGATTTTTCTCTTTCAATTTTTACCAAGTGAAATGGAGAATAAGAGGATTGCTTGGAATTCTGATTTATAGCATATGTCATTCATGGAGTTCAAATTTAACCAATCAGTTTTTTTTTCTTTTTTTGTGGTAAAATATTTTAGCCAAAAAGTCCTTAATATAATATTTGTTTCAGTTTCAAAAATAAAAAAATATGAATGATTAAATGTTATAACAATGCATTCAGCTTGAGTTAATCAGATGTAAAAAAAAATAACTTTTTTAAAAGCAATTACTTATTCTTAGTAATTTTTATTCTTTGAGGTAAGACTTACAGAAAATTGATATTCTCTATTTTAAAACTTGGGTGTGTAATTGTAATAAAAAAAATTGAATTAATCTTAACCCTTCGCACTATGATGGTACCTCTGAGGGACCATTCAAGACGGTGCATTTTGACGTTTTATTTACTCATTTTTCAAATTTAATTGTTAAAAACGTCTAATTAAGGGTTAATTAATGTAGATTAATTTTTCAAAGAAATTCGATTTAAAAGAATTATGTATATTTATTTTTCAAAGCAATAAACAAATCTTTGTATTAGGTGAATAATTTTGCATCGAATTATTTTTCGGAGTGCGAAGGGTTGAAATAGGAAAAAACTTATTTTAAACAGAATTTTAATCGCAGTGAAAATTTCTAGAATAGTTAATGTTCTATAAGATTCATTGCCTAAATGAAAATTATCTTATTCAGATATTTTAATTTAATTACTTCCATTAGTACGATATTAAACCTTGAAGATTTAGATCTCAGGGTTCGTCTTAGTTATTTTCTTACTGCTCTTTCTAAGATAGTTTTCAGCTTCCATTAACTTGACGATTAATCAAACAATCGCATAAAGGCCGTAAAAGTATAGGTCAGAAAACTTGTTTCATCTGAGACTTAAATGCGGGACATGTAGAGTTCTATGACCAATTAACAGTAGAAATAAATTTTAAATTCTTTGAAATTGTGTGAAATGTTACATCTCGTTCGGGTCACCATTTGTCGCAATGATAACCGGGCGACCATGAATAAGCAACCTTCGTACAGCTGTTGTGGCGCCCTCTATCGGCAACAATTGTGGCTAGGCACATTAAATAAAACAGTTAACATCACCAAATCGCACACGCTCTCGCCATAAGTTTGGAGCAATTGTATCGTTCTTATAACCATCGACTCACTGGTGGGGGAGTATGTGGTGTAAGCTTTATAAGCGAGATAACAGCACTAAGGGTGAAGTGTCATTTTTGGTCAATACTTATGTTACTAGGCTACAACTCCTCAGATTGCGAGTTCGGGCCTAGAGCTATCCGCATCGGCCACCAAAACAAATTATAAGGAAGCATGACGTACGTACCTTTCGGTTTGAATAAGTTATTTCAAATTTATTGAATAAGTTTGAATAGGTAAGTGTATTAGCAATTAAACTTTTATTCAGTTTGAAGAAATCTAATGTATAAAAGAACAAAAATTGATCAAAATTTCATACCTGTACAGCTTCCTGTAAATTTTAGTATGATATAGTTGAGAAATTTATATTTTCACCTCTATCATTTGGAAGCTATATATTTGAATTTCTCATAATTGCTTGAAGGGATTTTTAACTTTTCCTATTTATTGATGAATGGATAATTTTAGTTTAGAATTTGTAATAAGACAGCTGATGATTTTAAACCAGTGAATTTCAATTAGATATTAAGTTAAATAATCAAATTTATAATTGATTTCTTATTTTTTACCCTTAATTTTAATTAGTTACACAATTTTGAAGATATTTTTCAATTTCTTATACTTTAGGTTCACAGTAATATCGTTTGGTTAACATATATTGATTATTACCAACATTTCAAAAGTTTAAGAACAAATATTTACAATAACATTATAACTAAAAGGGAATTTCAGCAAAATATATATGTGGACATCATTTAAAACAAAAAAAAATCACTATAAATTAAATTCGATTTCCCAACTTTAAATACCAAATTTTAAAAGAATATATTAAACAGTAGTTAATATCATTTTTTTATTATTGAGCAAATTAGTCCAAAAAAGCATCTAAAGCAGAAAAGAATTCTAGCCCGTTTTATTTGAGGTAAAAAAAAGTTTCTTTAAATAATTGTGAAAAAAATCTTCCACCGCAAAGAAAAAAAAATCGTAATAAGCTTTTGAAAATAATTAAATCCATTTATTGCAGCCAAAGTTTTTTTAAAGTTATAATGCTTCTGAATTTTTAATTTCCTGTTAATTATTTTCTTCAGCGTTAGCTTCATTAAGCAGCGTGCATTTATATTATTTAGAAACTTAAGCGTTTAATTAGGAAAGAGAATAATAAAAGTGGCTTGAGAACAATTTGTCTAGACTTTAAATTTATACAGCGTTTTTGCAAGACATTAGTAAATGTTTGAGTATATAATGAGTAATGAGTTTAAGAAAATCTGATAAAATCTTCATTTACAGCAGAAGTTAAAGAATCACTGACGTTTATCTTGATTTTATTCAACACAAAAATCTATTGTTTCTCGATTTTAAAATGAAATTTTTATTGACTGTAATATCTAAGTTATCTGATTTTCTTCAATTTTATATTCTGGCCCTAAAAAAACTATTGAATCAAAATTTATTTTTAATAGATCTAGAATACTGAAAGATTAACAATCCTCAAAAACTTTTCTTTCCAAACAATGTTTTCATTTTAAAGCAAATGGTCTACACTGTGAAGTTGCATTGAGTTGCGGTATATTTTCTTATTGTTTCCGCTATAGACGAAATAGACCAGAAGAAACTGTCATGTGATTATGTTTTTGTGTAGTTGATATGCCACTAAACCTTCAGGATTCCTATTTTCCTCAGTCCTCAGATCACTTCGTTGGTAGTTTTTCTATTTCGCCACATATTGTATATCCAGTGTATAATGGCTAGACATGTTGATAATGAGGACAGACATAAAAAAGTAGCTCAACTGGCGGTTAGAAAAACTTATGTATGCTGTACCAGAAGAAACCTTTCTGCCATTATTGATTGATATAGATTGCTATACCATTGAATCGGTAGAATATATATATCTCTTGGAACCAAAGTATCTATCCTCTTTTCATAGAAGAGGTAGTTGTACTCCTCTGTACAATTCTATCCTCCATATATGAAGCTACAATTATGGTCAGAAAAATTCGGGCAGCACTTTTGGTGTTTTATTCACGATTTCACCTTTGGTGTTTTATTCACGAAAATTTGAACTATATATAATATAGGAAGAGTGTGAACTAATAGTAGGAATTGAATAACTTCTTTATTTACATGTCATTTTTATCTTATATTTTATAATTAACCAACAAAATCGATATTTAAAAAACTTATGGATGTTGTATTAGAAGAAACTTTTCTGAAACTATCGATTGATATGGCTACTGTGCCATTGAATTGGTCGAATATAAATCTCTTGGAACCAAAGTATCTATCCTCTTTTCATAGAAGAGGTAGTTGTACTCCTCTGTACAATTCTACTCTCCATATAAGAAGCTGCAATTATGGTCTGAAAAATTCGGGTAGCACCTTTGGGGTTTTATTCGCGATTTCTATGAAAGAAATATTTGAAATTTCTCACTCATAACCAGATAATTCACAATTTAAAAAAATAATTGCATATTAAATATCCAAACTTTAAAACTATGGTATGAGATAAAATGAATAAAAATCTCGTATAACAATACAAATGGATTCTGTTTATGAAACACAACTGTAAATTGGATGATTTTTAATGTAAAATAGTAAAACGAAAATTTGGCGAATACAAAAAGGCATGATTTGTATGGTAAATATCGCATCTAAAGTTTTCGTTGAGAATTTGCCTAAATGGCCTATACTATTAATGACATTATCAGCTAAAGTCACAGATTTTGTAAGTAGATTGCAAAAATAAAACTTTTTTCAATCATATGACTCAAATGGTCGAAGATACCATGACCTAAAAGGATCTGATTTGAATAAAAAAAGAATTTTTTACGTTCTTGTCTTGGATGTAATATATATAATATAATATAAGCAACAAATATTCGAAAATTATCTTAAATATATAGATCTAAAAGTTTTCTATCGGGTTTATGAAATCAAACTATTAGCAACATTTTATTTTGAAAATTTATAATTTCTGTACATCAATTTTTCTAGAAAATTTTGAATATTGTTTAATAAATGGTTAATTTTATACGTTTCTTTCAAAATAAACCTCAGTCTGAAACACTTAAAATCTTTTTGTTTGAACCATGATCCTTTAAATCCCTCGCAAGTCACTATTATTTCATGAAACTCGTATCATCGTTAATCGTTGATTTTTAGGTAAGGGATTTCCCTGTCAAAACTTTTGAGTTGCTTATAGTGGCCACTGTTGCCTGGTGGGAGAGGTCTCGGCTTCGGAAGCGGAGGGTTTCATATTCGAGACCTGATTAAACCGAAGAACCATCAGTGAAGAAAGGAGGTGTCAGCTCAGGTGTCGTCCTCGTCTTCTGACCACAGATCAAAATTACTAACTGCGTCCCAAACTAGCCGTAATGTAGCTTTAAAAAGAGGCGTTATTGTATAAAAACTAAACTTGAACCATTTAGAAAGATGACATTTGTTTTTTTTTAAACTTCTGCTCACAAGAAAGTTATCCAATGGTAACATACCGACAACAAAATAATAAAAATCAATTGTAATTGTATAATTTAATTTGAGCTAACGGAAAGCTTTTAAAGGTTAATATGCAAGAAATTTACATGTATTGTTGCTTTATCATTAAAATAGACTTGTAATCGTTCAGCCTTAATTACACATTTTCAGTTAGATAATTATTATTGCTATTAAATATTTAAAGAATACCAGACTTCACAATATGGGAGGGGGGGGGATTTTATTTGCAGGGAATACCTCAAGTTCCGGTGCACATAAATAATAATTAATGTATGAATCAGAACTCTCTCTTTCATAACCATTCAAAAAAAATCTTGATGGTTTTAAATCTATTGAATCATTGAATGGAATCGAGTGATATATCGTATTATATTAACAAAAGTTAGAGAAATCATAGTGAACAGTAATAATTAGTGCATGGATTTGAACTAGAAATTCGCTTTTTATAACCTTCACAATTCTGCCGCTTGTGTGGTGTGGAAGTTTGGAAACCACACAAGCGACAGTGCTAACTCAAGTGTCATCATCGTCTTCTGATCATGGCTCAAAATTATGATATCCGTCCCAAAACAGCCCCAGTGTTGCTTTATAATAACAGGAAGGTGATTTATAACGAGCTTGAGTGACTTTAAAAAATTTTAGAAACTTGAGTTTTAAACCAAATCCCCACTTACTGAAGATTAAAAAGAATCCAATAGTTATTTCTATTAGAAAGACTAAACAATAGCAAGCAGTATCTTTAGCTGTGTCAATTAGCTTTCTTCTTTTCTGAAAAAACAAACAAAAATATCGTACTTTTACAGTTAGTTTTAATGAAAGGAATATTGCATTAAAACTAACCAGTAAAAAATTTTAATTAAAGTTTTTATTTTAGGTCTACAATGCTATTGCATTTAATTTTTGTCTTTTTGACCGACTTCCAATTAAATTTTAAATATATAAATGATTACGCGATTCTCTTAATGTATTCAAGAATTTATTAATGTACATTTTATTTGTAATATTCAAATCTTTTCAATTATTTTCAAGTAAATAGCTAATAAAGCGTCAAAAATGATAGTCCCGTGCTTGATAGATCTTTAGTAGCAAATTAATACACGCATTAGTTTCTTTATAAAGTTTCGTTTTATCATTTTAACTGTTGGAATTTTTTTATAGACTTTGAATGCTAGGTCAAACCAGACACTCATTATTGATATTATACTTTCTAAGTATCTGGATCGTATCCCGGATGAAATTGTTGGTAAAAAAAAAGAGCAACCATCATCGATAGAATGTTTTACTGTCCGTCATCATAAATATATCCAACAAAACCACACCACTAGAACTGCCCATTATAGGGAAGCCAGAATATGTTTACTTATACATCTAAAATCTTAGGTGCCACTCGAGTGAGATACTGAGTTAATTAATCTCAAAGGATCATTCTTCATTATATTAAGCGACCCGAATTAAGAAGTTGAGTTGACGATAAAACATTTGAAATGCGTTTCCCTTAATTTATGTATATTTCTGAAAAGACCATATTGATTGGTTATATCTGTTGTATTCGATTTTTGTCGTTTTACTTATTTCATCCAAAGAAATAATTTTCGTAAATTTACTCGCACTCGAATTTTTGCGATGGAAATTTTGCTGAGTTTGTTCGCTTTCATAAGAATGTGAACGGTTGATAATCTCTACAAACTCCAATAAGACTTCTTTAAATATAAATTTATAATTCATTTATTCATTGAATAAGTATATTTTCTTGACTTTTTTGGTTGTTTATAGGGGGGGGGGGTGTATAAAGGTTATTGAAATGGCCAGGTATGATATTTAATTCTTTCAACTTAAGATGACTATAGGTTGTAGGTTTGTACGTTACGCCAAAAATATGAAGTTAAAGTGCATTGGGTAATGATTTCTTCATGATGGAATCTCGGCTTCAAGATCAAAGGATCACAGCTAGGAAACTCCAATTTCTTTATGGCAGTAACAGGTAAGTGGATTTGTTATATTTTCAGCCTGCAGTCATGAGTTAAACACCCCGAAACTGGTAAGATGTTGACATTTAAGTCGTACTTTTAGCCTGAAGTCATGAGTAATACATACTGAAAATGGTAAGATGTAGATGTTTAAATTGACTTTCAGCCTTTTTCGATTTTTTTTTTACTTTCGACTTGCTGTCAGAAGTAAATTCCTTCTATAAAGGGTAAGACGGGGCTGTTTAACCTTTTGAAGTCCGAAAAATAATTAGATGCAAAATTATTCACCTAATACAAAGATTTGTTTATTGCTATGAAAAATAAATATATATAATTCTTTTAAGTCGAATTTCTTTGAAAAATTAATCTACATCTTTTAACCGTTATGTAGGCGTTTTTAACAATTTAATTTGAAAAATAAATAAAACGTTAAAATGACGCACAGTCTTGAATGTCGAGTCACACTCGACATCGGACCGCAAAGGGTTAAAGCGGACAGGCAGTTGTACAGACTCTTTGCTGAAAAATATTAACTCTTTTCCAAGGTGGTAGCTATTAATTTGGACATAAATGTACAGTCAAAAATATTTATTGATGCCTTAAATTATCTAAAATGATGAGATTAATAAAGCAGTCTGAGAGGGGGAAATCTGGTATTCATTTTGTTATCTTATGTAGATATAGGAATTCAATACTGTAAAGCTATTAAACGTGAAATGGAATTCATAGTCCCAATGAAGAATTAATCAGTTTTGTTCAAGATACTGATACATATTTTTTTTACTTTTATTTGAAGAAACGGAATCATTACATCAGTTAGACATAACTCATCTTTTTTCTTCCTCTCCTGATATTGATGTTTGATCTCATTGAATTCATAAGGTTTCGTGAGAGAATTTATGGAAGGAAATTACTATTCAGAATAGCCTTTATTTGAATTTCAAATAAAGGAAAACTGAATGCGTAAAACACTTCACATCATATGGATCTCAGCATAACTCAACATACTTTATAAATGAGAAAAGAATAAAAATACAGACAAAGATTGGTTCAAATATATCAAAGGCGCATATATATAATATAAAAGAGATTTGTTCCAAGCGATTGCATTATTTCGCAATATTGGAAACTCTCCAAAGTTTTGTGAATTTTGCTTTTCTTGTATAAATCAGTAAAATACTTTTATTCACTGTTTATTCACAATGTTTACGAATAAGTTATGGCCATTACAATACAGAAAATGTTACTTATATGCAATTCTTTTATGTCGGAAGCATTGAATAACTGAAGTAAGATTTCTTTGCTGCCTTAATTCAAGGGAATAAATATCGTGGTAATATTATAAGAACTGGAGGTTTTATCTCTCGTTCCTAAGAAACTTTCTAGGGATAAATTAGAATTGGTAGAAGTATAAGTTACTCTGGACAATAGTTTATTTTGAAGTATGTCAGCTCAAACAAATATAACCAGCAGAAAGTGTTTCCACAAAATTTTCTCTTATACTGTATATTAAAGGACTTGTGTACCACATTCGAATGGTTAACAACAGCAACGAAAAAACTTATTAGAGTGGGATTGTTACCGATTCATAGCTGAACTGTAATTAATAATATTATTGTTTAACACTGTTAAAAGTAATGTAAAACCCAATATATATTATAGATGCCTTTTAAAAACTATTAAAACCGAAATTTGTCTCAGAACTACAACTTTAATAGCATAAAAATATGCAACGAATTTTATGTATGAATTCTTGAGTTTTAGATTTAACGCATTTCCATGCGTGTAAAAATAAAGACTAACTAGCAATTAATTCTTCGATGGTTTAGATGCAAATTTGATACATATTTATATTTTACATACTAAATGTTTGTCCCAAATTTTATCAATTCAGCTCTTATCGTTTTGTAGTTATCGTGTTAACTTATAATAGCTAAGAAGATAGACTTACCCTGAATGACTTTCATCCAAAATTTGTTTAAAATTTATAGATTTGTAGTATTGATTATGAACCAAATTTCACTCGTCTAGTCTAAAGCGTTTTTGAGTTATCGAGTTAAAAGTCACATAGAAGTGAAGGCAAAAGACATAATTACAAAAAAATTATCTTATGAATTTACTTGGATCTGAAACTCAATGATTCGTCAAAATATCAAGATTGATTTTTGACGATTGCAGTAATTCTTTTTGTATACATCCTATAAGAGAAAATAAAAACTATGCTCTTAAGCTTTTTTTATACATGTTAAAATGAAACAGTTAATAATGATTACTGAAATGAAATGTGTGTTGTAAGAATTTCATTCTCTTGTTATAACATACAGTCAACTCTCAATTACCCATGGGATTGTCAAGGAAAATACGCAAATGTCGGATAAATTTAGAATTATATATTTACAGTAAAGGACTTAGAAGTACTATTGTTACTTGTAAAAGCAGAATTATTGGTTACTATTTTAGTGGTTAATTTAAAAAAAATCGATCACACTTTTTTTCTTTTTGCTTTAAAACACTTTTTTCTTATTTCTGATTGAAGCTTTATAACAGAGTTTTTATGACGGAAGAAAAGTTATTTTAAAATTTACCGTACTTCTGATTTTTACATGGTATTTTATTTTAATATAAAAATTTCCTCTTATCGTGCTATTTAAGATACGATCGCAAAGCACGTAAAAAAAAAAGAAAGCAATCAAAATTTTCACCGAATATTGAGCTCTATAAACCAATGCTGCAAGTCCATTATATATAATCTTTCCTCGTCTGAATTGTCTGTATTCAAGTTTTTGAAAATCTTCGAAGCGAAATTTATGTGAACATTGTGTGTGAAGGAAAGTTATTTTTGGAGACAAAAATTTGCCGGAGGAAAATCATTTTTTGGAGAAGATTTAAGAAATAGTATAGATGTGTAAGAAAGAATAGTCAGGTGGAGTTTAGGATATTTCAGAAAGAGCTTCAAGATTTAAAAGAAAGGGCGAAAACTATAAGAAGACAAAAAAAAAATCGCTTAAGGAACTCGAAATCCAGACTCTAAAATGATAGAACTGTAGAATAAGAATGCTCTGGAATGAAAAAACAGATGCATCTGAAGGCATCGAACAATTCTTTTTTGTATTTATATATCTAATGTTCCGAGAATAATGTCCGTGGAAGATTTTTCATCTTTATATATTCTGCATCACCTCGCGAAAATTGGTACATTTGCCTTGACTTTAATATCTTTAAAACATTTTAGAATAGGAAAAGAGCACTTATTGTATGTTAGAGTGCATTATATATATTTGTATTCCATTTCTGGAATATTTTTAATCAAAGAATAAATAATAATAAATATTTGTTATTATTACTTATTTATTATAATATTACATAAATATCAATAATAAATATTTATAATAATAATACTATTAATAATAATAAATAAATAGATAAACAAATATTAATAAATAATTTTGTATTAAAAGTGCGTGATCATTGAATTAGCCATAACTCCAAGACCTCTGTGATTACAAATTTCGTCATTTATGAGGAAACGGTATCTTAATTTACAAAGAATAGTTTTTCATTGAATCTCCATTACAAATTTGTAATGTCTGAATACTCTTCCAGTCTATCCGACCGTGTGTAAGTTCTTTACTATTGAGTACACTTGTGGAAGAAAAAAAAAGGTACAGGTGGTAATGAAGTTAATGTTCTGGAAGCGAATGAACCCATTGCACGAACCATTTCCTAACAAAACCCGTCTTCGTAGTAAAAGAGTTAATATTTCTTAATACTTCCTCCTAAAAAATTGGTTTAAGGGTTATGTAGTTCTGCTCATCTGTGAACATAATTAAAAAACATGAAAAAAACTAGATTGAAATTTTCTCTAGTTTTACTTAACCACGTGGAAAATTATATATGATTTTATTAGTAGAATCAGCGAAAGACCAAATTTAACACAAAAAAATGACTTTGTGCATCTGTATGTTCATTATATGTGTATGAGTTGTTTAAAACCTAAAGACAGATGGCCAAATTTAGTACACGTTCTTCATACCGATATTGCATCTATTGGGTCGTTCGAAAAGTAATTTCGTTTTTTCTCGACAAAGGATTTAATTGTATTTTTTTAATTCCAACTTCACACTTAAGACGTATAATCATTGTATGTTTTGAGAGGTGATATAGCAATACTTGTTTGTGAAAACGTTCAATTGATTTTGCGCAGTAGCTTTTGGTAGATGCCCTTTTAAATAGGGAAAGCAATAAGCAGCAATTTCGTCATATTTCCCTTTTTTCCTGTAGGAAAGGTAAAAATGCTGTTCAAGCCAGAAAGAAATTAACCGATGTGTATGGAGAAGATGCGTTGACAATACGACAGTGTCAGAACTGGTTTACAAAATTTCGATCCGGCAATTTTGATGTCGAAGATGCACCACGTTCCGGATGGCCGGTTGAAGCTGATAAAGACACGATAAAGGTAATAGTTGATGCAAACCGGCGAACAACAACACGTGAGATCGGTGAGAGTTTAAATTTATTGAATTCAACTGTTTATGACCACCTGAAAGGCCTGGGTTTAACCTCGAAGTTCGATATTTGAGTTCTCCATGTCCTCACGGAGAGAAATTTGTGTTGTCGCATTGAAGTCTGTGATTCTCTCCTCAAATGTCACAAAAATGATCCACTCCACCATATTATCCAGATCTGGTTACTTCAGATTATTATTTGTTCCGGTCAATGCAAAATTTTTTGGACGGTAAAACCTTAGTCTCAAATGAAGACGTCAAAAATCACCTTGGATTAGTTTTTTGCCAGGAAATACCAAAAATTTAATGAGCGTGGAATCATGCCTCTACCAGAAAGATGGCAAAAGGTTTTGGATCAGAATGGGCGATATATAATTTAATAAAATAATTATTCATTATACGAGGATCGTCTTTCATTTTCACCCAAAAAAAAAACGAAATGACTTTTCGAACAACCCAATAGTTTTTGACTGAAGGCTTTGAGTTCGTAAGTAAGAGCGTATATAAGTTAAATTGCAACTTAAAATTATAACGAGCTATTAAAATGCAGCTTATTGGATTTTGATGCTATATTTTAGTTTATCAAATTAAGGACTAAATAGTTTATTTGGAATAGCTCTGAAATGTGTTTTTTGATTTTTCTTGATGTTCTATAAAGCTAAACCAAACATTTCATATTATGTGAATGTAATGCAAGATGAAATGTAAGAGATCGTTGATTCAATATAATTTCATGAAAATTTCAATCAAAACTGTTTAAATTTATTAACATTTTTAGATATAACAAAAGGGGAGGAATGTGTGTAGTTCTAGAGGGAAAGAGGGAATGGTTATGAGATATAGAGAACCTAAAGTACAAATGTGCAATAGACGATCTTATACGAAAATCTATCGCCATTTAGAAAGGAAGTTTTAAATTTTTTTTGAGACATAAATGTTTTAAAAGGTTCCTCTTGCGCAAATAAATGATTGAATGGTAATAGATGAAAATAGCATAATATTTAAAATAAAAGAATAATTGTTGGCAATTCATGTTTTACTTTTTTAAAAAAAGAATATTGATAAATCTATCGAATATACATGTAATTGGAGCGATGGGAAGAAGTCAGATCGAGTACGAGGATGTGAAGTTGCTGTCTATACACACAAGCCTTTTGCTTATCAATCTGTGCTTATTTTTTTCTCAGCTTCATAAAACATTCTTAATAAAATTGTCATAAAATTTAGAAATGCAAATTTTGGGAGCTTGATATTTTTTATTGTTCGTCAATTATATTTAAGGGCTACCCAATAGATCTAAATAGGTTAATTCTATATGATCAAATATAAATATATTATTTGAGGAAATACAATTAAGATTTTGGAAGCTTAAAATTTTCTGGTCCATGCTGCTACTAAAGATTATTTTTGTTGGAAATAGTTATTGTATTTGTTGCATTATTAGGTGTATTTATAATACAATTTTTTCAATTTCGATTCGCCTCTACAATTGCATCTATTGTTTTTCATCGAGCAAACAATAGTTGGGCCATTCCTTTATTTCAGCGAACATTGATGTTTTAGATGATGTTTGACAGGGATACTTTAAATGCTTATTTTTCCTGCACATATGAGATTAGTCTTATTTTTGCAAACCAAATTTGTCTTTAAATAATTCAATTTTTTTAAAAAAATATTTAAAACATTTTCCGAGGAGCTAAAAATTTTAAGCTACATCATTAATGAGTTGATTTATATTGAAAGCTTGAAAAATCACCATTTTCAGTTTTAAAATATGAAATTTTATTAGTTTTCGATAAACCTTGAATTTCGCATGAAATGTATTATCAGAGTTTGATACATATAGTTATTTAAGTTACTGTAAAATGGGTGAAGATATATAACTTCGAATCACTCGAATATTCTAGTTTAATTTCTTTTCTTATCTAATCGATCTTAAAGATAACGCAGTTAGTTCATGAAATATGTACTATAAATTATACTTTTTTTAAATCTAGCATGCTTTAAAATTTCGTATCTTACGATTCGAAGCGATATATAGAGCTAAATATCAGTTTTAACCACACTTTTGCACTCAAGCGTTGGATGACCCATTTATCTTTCCAATCACTCACTTTTACTGCTTTTCGAGTCGTCTCTGTTAAGATCATACATACGTGTATGGCTCATAAAAAGTATCATTACTGCGGGGAGAGGAAGTATGCCACGATATTTAATGCAGCTACTTGGAACTCGTATAAAGTTAAACTACTTTATAGTACCAAAAGACGGGCAAGCGGAGAAAAATACATGTGCAGGGTGATTCAGAAGTCTGGAGAAAGTTTAAAAAATTATTTATAAACGAAGGAATATAAAAACCTTGATTGCACTGAAAGGACGGAAATAAAACTTAATTACATGTGTGTGTGTGTGTGTGTGTGTTATGAAAACAAAACTTTTAAAACATCGTTTGAAATAAAAACCACACAATAATTATGCAATTAGCAGAACGAAGGGCAATTTAAGATGAGACAATTCTTTTTAAACTTTTAAAATGTCAGGCTCCACTAATGCGACTTCAAATAGTATAATTCAGCGAGATTCATGAATTAGCTAGATAAATTAGTAAAATTATTGTTAATGTAATAATTTCATGATCACATTCGTGAAACTCATAGAATAAAATGGCTTTTTAGATACACTTCATAATTTTGTAATGAAGAATTTTAAACTTAAGAAAAAAAATTTTGGAATGAGTTTTAAAATTTCCGGAATGTATTGAATTTTATTCATTGAAATATTTGCTGGAAACTTACTCTATATATTATTAGAAATAAACACTGGCAAGTAAATCAATGAAATAATTAGGGAGTTGGGTGATATTCTCTACTGCAAAGCAGCAGACGAAAACATTGATGAAAATGTTTACTTGAAATGAATATGTAATTATCAAAATTTCATATGTAAATATCAACTTTTATATGTAATTATCAAAATTTCTTATATAATTATCAACTTTCATATGTAATTATGAAAAATTTTTTACTTAATAGATTTAATTTACTCAATAACTTGCCTCGAGGCAATTAAACATGCGATAATTTATACAATAATAAATATTCAACAATTTAATTAAAATTTCATTATTCAATATATATTTTTTGTATTTATAAATAAAAAATGAAAAATTATCTAAAAAAATAAAGGCAACAGAAAAAAATAGTATAACCCATAGGAATTTTCAAATTATTTTCTATTGTGGTATTTCTGTGCATCATTTTGTGATTTTGTCTAGATGAGTAATTCCTCCAACATACCCTTCTTTAAAGATAAAATTTAGCTACAATATTTTGAATGATATCAGTCACTAGACAGTTTAAAGAAGCTGAAGATAAGGGAGGGAAGAAAATCAATCTACAGCGCATGGATTTTGAATGAACGTCTCAAGAATTTGATTTCTACCCGTTCATAAAATACTTGAATAATGAACGAAATACTCAAACGGGAGCCTTCAATTCTTTATTAATGACTTTGGATCTTTTCAAGACTTTGATTGGGTCCTATATGTACATATTTAGCATCCAAAATCTAGACAAGTTCTTTGGATGGCGATATTATGAGCCATATTGAAACGATTCTAACGCAAGTTTGATGCTCCTCATTTGATGACTGAATTAAATAGTTTTAAAGTATGCACCTTGAGTCTAGTGTCCTTGGGAAAATATGGAGGCTGGTTTCGGAAAGGACTATCTGAATAATACATTACCAGTTTATCTCACGGGAAATTCTTTCGTACTAAATAAAAGATGAATCATTGCAAAAATATACTAATTATAAAGTATTTGAATGGTGATATACAATTTTAAACATTCAATCTGAACTCGTGACTGAAAAAGAAAACAAATTTGTTTTTTGTGCATTTAATTTTAACGACATTATGTGGATATCACGGTTTCATTACCAAAATGCTGATAAAACTACTTAATTATCGATATATCACGAGTTGGAGTTTCATGATGTAAACTTGTTATAGTCTTCTTGAAGGAACTCAAAGCTATGATGGGGCTTGCAATTGCGGCCCCAGGGACCAGTTATATAACGCAAGTTACACAGTGGTTTTTTAAAATTTTTAATCAGAATTTTCACCATGACTTGCCCTTTAACATAAACGCTGTAAATTCTCAGTCAAAATGGGTAATGAGAATTTACAAACACGTGCTGCGTTTTAGCTAGTAAACGAGAAAAAAGATTTTGCAAATTTTGATTTAAGATGGTTGATCTTTTATAAAATACTTTTACTTATTTCCTTTGTCTATATATTAAGATTCTGATTTAAATTTTTACTAAACGAATTTTTTTATAAATCAACAAAAATAACAGAAAATGTATAAGGGAGCAAAATGCAACATATTGCATTTAGCGAGATTTATCTTGATCCGTGTGCGATTCTTGTAATTTGCCTTTCTGCTTTAAATATTGATAAGTATCTTCAAAAATCAGATCTCTATGCATCCAATAAAAACTCATTTAATAAAATAATTTTTACCCGCCATCATAAGAAGCAATGGAAAAAGCATATGACGGAGTAGTTAATAAGAAATGAAAACAGGAATGAGTTAGGAAAGAGGAACCAACTTTTAAAGGGGAAAAAAATTCCGAAATAAAAAAGAATGAGGAACAAAGAGGAGAAATTTCAACTAACATTCAGAATCTAAAAAAATAGTTTTTTAGCTTGCTGAGATCCATATAGTGATTATGACGATATATCATAATTTATAAAAATCCCTCTATATAATAACGTTATGGCTACTTTAAAAAAAATCTTTCTAAAGTCTAATGGCTTTATTCCTTAATTTGAACGAACTCACTATTACGCTGATTGCTTCGTTTTGACTTTTCATGTTTTTTCATCGTTTTACCAATAAATTTTTTTGTGTCGCCTTTATAGAAAGTTTTTGTTGGGATTTGAATTAAGGATAAACTAGTTTGGCGCAGTATAACCTTCTTCTTGATTCTTAGGCCGTTAAACTTCAAACCACCCAAAATATTAAGGGCATGACTAGCATGATTTTTTGACGGAATCAGAGTTCTAAGCAAGAACATTCCGGTCTCAATTACAAGACATCAGAAACAAAGTGACTGCGGCCAGTAAATTTCATGAAACTAAATGTTTAATTTACAAGAATGCTGATGCAAAATGACAGTGATAAGGAGCAGTCAGTTAATTGTAACTGCTGATGATTTTTGAAAAAGTATTTATAGTTCTGAGATCAACAAATTGTTTAATGTATTTTGAAACATTATATGAGAACTAGTTAAGCTAAAAATATTTATAATTGAAGAATCGAAATGCACTTAAAAATAAAAGCATTTATCTCTTCTCAGCGGTTTCTCCTATCACTGAAATGGTTAGAATGGTTAGTAAGTAACATGCCAGTAGACACTTATAAAATCAAATTTATATGCATATCAATCAAGCAAATAGCAATCATTAATTGAATTAATGATATTTCTATTATCCTTTTGGAAATCGGATCAATATGCTTTAAATATTTATTCCATGCAAAAAAAATGCACACATACATTCAAAACCTCAACCTCCTACTTTCACTTATGGGTAAAAATTATAGAAAACATTTAAATAAGCCTTTCGTAACTTGACATGGCTTAACATTAAATATTTGATGTATCTTACCATATTCATATTTTTATAGATAAAAATAATTTGAGAATCCTTTTAGTAAAATTATTTTTACTATTTTTTATTGATTTTGGGAGCCTTAAAAATCAATAGTTATGCAGCGTGTTGGAATTCAATTTCAAAATAATGAAGAAAAAGTTAGATTTTTCAATAAAATCTGATTAATAAGTAGTTGACAAAAAATGACTTACATTTTCGTTTAGTTTATTCCTTTAGAATAAGTGATAAATTTATTACTAAGATGCAGGTGATTGAAATTTATATTCAAATGATTCCATAATAACCGAATATTGGGATTTTTATATAAAGTAATTCTAATTTGTAGAGCAAAGAAGTAAAAAAAAATAAAGGAAATTTATTAAATTTTCCATTATAGGTATTCTATTCCATGACTGGAAAAAAAATGAATATTTCAGTCATGAAATAATGGTGATGAAATATTAGTCTTTTGATTATTCAAATAATTTTAGTTAATTTATATAATTTATTTAACGAAAAGAATGAAAAAAGTAATATATATATGCTGTATGATTAAATAAAAGAATTCATAATAAATATCAAATCATTCCATGCTCATTTATGATTATTTATATCATTTTGATAAAGTTTAGAAATTGTGCTTGATAATTTATCATAGTACAAAGGTTTCGCAACCAAAATTAACAATTCATTATTGGATTTAAATTATATCTTGCTCATCTGTTACATTTGATTAAATGTTGTTCAGACTGGAGTTTTAGCTACAACAATTATTCATAATATGCATGATATCTTGATATAATGACCCCAAACTATCTACGGTTTAAATTATTTGGGTGGACAACAGACATTTCATAATGATATTAGTTGCAGCCCTATCTACTAATTTTCAAAGCTCTTTCACAATTCTTCGACAAATAGAATGATCAAGCTGACACAAGACACTTCGTATAATTGGTATTCACATATTATAAGCTGACAATTAACGTTATTGCTATATAAATGATGAGTTATTAGCATAATGTGACTATTATATTGGAAACATAAGGGTTTATGTATGCTTTGAAAAAATGGTGTTTTTTAGTCTTTCTGTTTTCCATATACTACATATTGAGGATGATATGTTATTATTTTCCTCCAGTGTACTCGTATGCGATTTCTTAGAGCTGAGTAGTATTCCGTTTATTGATTATATATATTTTTTAATGTTTTTATTTGAGGACTTTGGCTCATGTCATTCTAGAAACATTTGGGACGTGATGATCTGGTGGTTAATTAGCGGCTTCGGAATCAGAAGGTCTCAGACTCGAGTCCCAATTCCACTGAAGGACAGTAATTTAAACGGGTCTGGTGCCTGCTAAATCCGCGGGGGAACTAACTTCCTCATGCTGGTGTGCTGTAAAAGTTTGGATGGAGGTGCCAACTCAGATGTCATCCTCGACATCTGACCTCAGTTCAAAATTACGAGGCCCGCCCCAAATTAACTTTGTTTCTTTAAAACGGGACTTCAATATAACTAATCTAAAAAGAGTTTTTTTGCTTTGATTTTTTTATCGTTCGTCTCTTATTTATGTTGGTCACAGTTGGCCATTATTTTTTTCTGCAGTTGAAGTGAAATTCCTGCCAATTTCGTACTTTTATCAATATTTACTTTTTTTCCAGTATTAAAGTTATTGATTTAAGCCTCTATTTTTTTGAAATGCTAGTTTATATTTAAAGAGATCATGCACGAGATTCAACCAAGTGGTCTCTTCATTAGATCAAAGTTTTCAACCACCAAAAATGCCATCTATTTCTTTCTTTCATCCATAGATACTCATTTTATGTGGGAAGTTTAAAATATGAGATTTCTTGCATTTTGTTTTTTTAAACAGTTTAAAAAAAATTGCAAAATTCATAGCTCTTCTAAAATGAAAAAAAATCTAATTTTATTTGAATGAATATTGTTCTTGATGCATCTGCATCAAAAAATCCCCCCTCCCCTCAAAATGATGAATCTCTATTAAATGCTATAAGCGAATCTAAAAATTTATTTTTTGCACTCTCCTATCAAAAAATGAGATTCCAATTTATCACAAAACATAGACTGCAAATAATAGACAAATTTTCTATAAATAGCTGTCTATAGATGGCTATTTCCACTGAATACATCAATATTTAGAAATTAATTTATTCACCGTCAGTTTTATTTTCTCAATCGATGAGCTCAAAAAAAAATCATTCAATATTTTTAAGAAGTTATGCTAATGGAGAGTTTAATTCCCATATATAATACTTTCATTTTATGATAAAAAAGGGGTTTAAACTTCTAAAAATATCGTTTTAAGTTTGAAAATTCAACAGTTAAAAGCATACTTTAAATTGTCTTCATATTACTTCCCGCTTAAAATAGGAAAATTAATCGCTTGAAGCGTGAGTCATTAAAAGATATCTTGAGCATTAATAATTGCATAAAATATTTTCCGCAATTTCGTCATTTCTTTGAAAAGTAAATGCGTATAATTTTTTTTGCTTTTTCTTCAGAAACTATTTTCTATCCTTAAAGAGAATAAACTTAAATTACTTTATTGGATGAGTGATTTAAGCCGTCTAACTTCTTGCTTTTCAAGTAAAAGTAGTATAATGATATATAATAAAATGTCTTGAAAAATGTTTTCGTGAATCTTTATTTTTAACTAAGTAATGTAACCTGATTTTAAAAACTCGAAAAGCAATCAAGTGCTATTATGGGAAAAAGTTTCTGAAAATGCCTAATTATTACAAAAAAAAATATTTTAACAAGTTATTGAAATTTTATTTCTCTATACTAGTAGTTGACTATAGATTCTTCTTTAAAATATATAGTAATTACCTTATCTATTTCTAACCAAAATAGCTTTGGAAGATTTTGTTTTAAAAGGTATCGCATTTCTCTTAGATAATTTTACTATAAAATATTATATATGAGCATTTAGATAAATACCATTTCAGCTTCTTCTGTTTTTCATAGTTTTCAGTAGTATTGTTTTATTATAATTTATATTGTGCAAATCCAATTTACATAAATATTTATACTTAAAAATATTTATTTTAAATTTATCAAATGATTCGCAAAATTTGATTGTTTTTTTAAACTGCAGTAGGCTTAACAATCTTGTACTTGCTTATTACAGTTAAATAACTTTGAAGTCAGCTGAATTATCTATTGTATATCATTTATGAATGAGGTAAGGATGTTTGATTGGATTTGTTTGAAAAAATAAAAAAAATATTCTAAATTATTAATCTTTGAGATTTTGATTCTCATTTCATTACTTGCATTGAATGAGCAATTGAAAACCCAATTGGTAAAAACCCAAAAGCCATAGATAATCACTTAGATAAACATCTAAAATTAAGTCTTGAAAGGCAAGTATTAAGGTAGAAAGTAGTAAGTTCGTAGTAATTATCTTTGTTTACGAATTCATTTATCCAGATTAACAGCGCTAAAAGTTTCTTATTTATCTTTCTAATCACCTATGGCTTTATTTTCGATTATCTTGCAGATTCTGTGAGAAACAAAGGAAGCACTTGTGTGGTAATTAAGAATTCAATTTCATTTAGTTTGAAATTCAACATTTCGTTCATTATTTGGAATTACATGCAAAAAAATTGATTACAACAATCAGAAATCCTTGATGTAACCAAATATTTCTCTAAGTGAAAGATCAAAACTCGAATATTAATTTCCACCCGTCCCTCCCATATAATTCTCTAAAGGTTTGGATATGAGTGACAATATCATTGGGAATTATTGAGAAATAAAATGAATGTGAATGTTTTGTGAATGATTGGGATATAAAATAAAATGAATGTGAATGTTTTGGGAATGATTGGGATATAAAATAAAAGGAATGAGAATGTTTTGGGAATGATTGGGATATCAAATAAAA
>JAOUZG010015275.1:3229937-3250363 GCA_026289955.1 Argiope argentata | reverse complement strand
TATATTTTAACGGAAAAATAAAAATAAGTCACTAATGTTTGAATGTGAGATAATTATATAACATATTTTAATAATTAGTTATTTTTTTAAATAAAAATATCAATTGTATAGCAGGAAAGAAATTTTCTGTAATCATAGTTCAGATTGTAATTTAGTAATCCCAAATTCCCTCTGAGAGAGGATTCGAAACACATACAAGCATGCATATATAAAATTCTTTTAAGATACAAATTTATTAAAGAAAGGAAATGCATCAAACTGTGGCCAAAAGGTTTAATTTTAAAAAAGTCCAAAGGCTGCAGTTTAATTCTAATTTTTGGGGTGATTCGAAATTTTATCCAAAAAATCTTACAGTATACAGAATCGTAAAACTCTTATAAAGAATGGACATAAATTAACTTTATAAAAACTAGACATAAACTATATAAAGAATGGACATGTAATTAGAATTGGAAAAGGACTTTATCAGTGAATTAATTAAACAAAATGATTCATCGGATATAGTAGGTAATATAGGTATCATGAAATATAAATTCACAATTGCATAATTACAGAACTAAAATTTTTTTGTACTTTAAGTGAATCTATATTTATGAATTAAAGTGAATCTATAATTATGAATCTATATTTTACTAAACCTATGTTGTACACTCTACTTTTCATATTTTTGTACTTCTCATGTTTTTAATTCTTTGGCGATGGGAACTTTTTAGTGATTCTATTTTCTATTCCAAAGGTAATTAATTATATTTGCAATTTGAAATAACATTTAAAATTGTCTTTAGAATTTTGGACAATTCTGTACTAAAGCAACATACATATCATAATATAGCAGAAATTCAATGACCATTCTATTTAATTTCCATAGAAATAAGAAGAAAGATTTTATTTTAAGATATGAATTTAATTTTCAGCAGCAAAATATTAAGATGTGTTATCATATTTAACGTAATTATAATCGAATTGATAATTTTATTTTGCAAAACATTACTCGAAGGACATGAAGACAGGATGTGGCATCTAATTTAAGATTTCGATAATTGATAAGAGAAGGCGTACAAATTTGCTTAAAACTCTTTTTTGAATAATGGAAATGATGAAATGGAAATATATAAAAACAGAAAATTCTTAACAGAAAAATCTTTTATATTTCTTTTATGAATACTAATTCCTTAGAAATAGAAAATAGCAAAAGAATTTGAAGCTTCGTTACATTATCCTTATGAAAAGAGTATTTTTTTCTTCTAAAGTCAATGAATGCTGAAAATTCGAGGAATTCCATCATTGAAATCTTAACAAATTAACTTGGTTTTTAAATTTCTATGAAAGAGTTTTAATCATTCGAAAGCAAATCTACTACCATTTTTATGAATAGAAAGTTAATTTATAAAAAATACAACTGGTTCAGAACAATCTAAACAAATGATCGAGGCTCTTTCCTATTTTATCATTCTGAGCAAGATCGATTCCTTTTTTTAAGAATCGATTCTTCTCAAACAAAACAGGAAGCAGTTTTGAGCATCCTGGTGGAAAAGACACTAAATATTTTAGAAAGTAAAGAATTTTTTTAAAATATTTGAATTCGAAGTGGAAGATAGAGGAATACACGCATTATAAAATAATTAATGAATTGTAAGCTTAATTGAGTAAGTAAATTTTTTGTGAGAAAACTTTTTTTAAAATTATTTCTTTTACAGAAGAATTCAACTCGCAATTTTGCTTCAAGATATCTTTAGTAATTTTCATCATATTAAATGTTGATATTATGAACCCTTTTTATGAAAGAAAAATAGTCCGTAAACAGAAAATGTTTGCAGAGAAGGAAGACAGAATTCTGAGTTATGTGATTTGATTAATAGTTTTAAAACATGGAAAACATTCATAATATAACTTGTTTTGAAATCCATTTGATGTTTTCAAAAATAATTTTTTTGCCTTTATCCTTAAATTTTTAATTCATTATTATATGTACAATGAAATTAGGATGCCAATTTTTTCTTTAAAATTGACTTTCCGGATGCCGCCAATATTATGGTACTGAAATTAAACTTGGTTATCTTAATAACTGATAATTAAGATATGAAAATGTGAAAAAGTTTTGTCATCGAGAATACTATAGTACACGCAATTTCAAACCTCGCGAAAGCTAGAAAAGGACTGAAAAGACTATTACAAATTTTTTTCTTAGAATGATGAAACAAATCAAGTCAAATAAAAGCAAATCAAGTTTTTTAATCACAAATGAAGAAACAGTGAATGATTTAAGTTAGTAATGCTGTTAATGTCCGTAAATGAAATGTTTTCAAAGTAAATTAGAATTATGAAATAGAAATTTTGTTCATTGGCGATAATATTAAAAAGTTTTATATTTTTAAAGTCAATAGTCAAAAATGTTAATATTAATTAATAGAAAAACAAGTGATGGGTGTTAAATAATAATCATACTATTTTTTTAATATAATAAATAGAAAATGAGTGTCTAAAAAGAGTCTCATTGCTTGTTTCCCTTTATGTTTATTATATGAAAATGTTTCAATCCGAGTTAATGCAGCAAAAAATGGGTGAATTTTAGTAAATAATAATTATTATAGCTGAAAATCACCAGGTACATTAAAATTTTATCAATTTACAAGTGGAATTTAACAGCGACAAATGTGATTTAAGGTATGTTAAGCCATCCATGGAAATTTTAATTATTTTCAAATAGAAATATTCTACTTTTCAAATTTTTTTTTATAAATACAATTTGAACGTCATTTCACTCAGTCAAGTGGCAGATTTAATTAGCTACTTCTTTGACAATCGCTTTATCTGAAGAACCCATGAATTCAGTTAACTACCTTATTAGATAACATAGTTTTAGATACTTAAAAGTTTCCAAGTGATTCGTGTGTTTTACACTAATTGCTTCTTTAATTTAAATTCAGAATGAAATATCAAATTTTGTAATTAGATATACGAGTAAATTATTCTTTCCTATTATAAAGAGTTAAAAAAATTATTTCTAATTATATATGTGAAATAAATTTATTAATATATTTTAATTATTTTACGGTGAAAAAAAATATTCTTTAACTGATACAAATGAATGAATGAATGTCTATTCAAATTTTGCCTAATCGCAACTCTTTATTTTACAGCTCACTTTATATATGGAATAGTCTTTTAAATATTCAGAAAGACATATCTTTGATCCGGTTGTCCAGTTGATAGAACTTTAGACTATTTCCACTTACTTTAATAATTGATGATTATATGCCATTATTTTTATTTCACTAGCATTATCTTGGTCAAAATTATTTACTTTATCGAAACTTGGTTGTCCCACGGCAAAGCTAATTTTGTGATGAATTTTAATTTTAAATAATTTAAATTAAATAATTTAAATTAAATAATTTAATTTAATTTTAATTTTTTAATAATTAAATTAAATTAAATTTTGATTGATATAGAAAGGAAGCAATAAAGATGCAGTTTTTTACTGGAACATAAAGCATATCTTCCTGTCATTTGTTTCTACAAACTGTTCATCGTCTGAAAACTGTAATTCTGATAGAATTTATAATTCTTCACATTTTTAAGTAGATAATGTCTTTCTAATCACCTTTGGCCTTACTTTCAATTACCTTGTAGATTCTGTGAGAAACAAAGGAAGCACTTGTATGGTAATTAAGAATTAGATTTCATTTAATTTGAAATTCAACATTTCGTTCATTATTTGGAATTACAAGCACAATAGATGTCATAAAATTACATCCATTGAGATAAAATAATGAAATTGATACTTAATCTTAAAAATGGACACTTTCCCCTTTTCACTAGGACACTTCAGTTAAATACAATCCTTTTTACATCCGAGATTTTTATATTTTGAAGATATTTGTGCAAGATTTATTATTCTTTGATAAATATTTTGCAGTGAAATTTTCTGGATGCTTCAGCTTTTAGAATTCGAAATATCTGATCGATTGTGTATGCCTAATATACGGAAAAAACTGATTATTTAAAGACTAAATTTGCGTTTTTAATCAGTTAAAAATAATTTTCTTACATATACTTTTCCAAATATAGTTACATAACTTTTTTATATACATGTAACTATAACGGGAAAATTTGTTTTAACTGTAAAACGACAACTTACCGTTCTTTTGTAATACTTTGATATTGATGGCATTTTAAAAATATATTTACTTCCGACTGAAGGGGTTATATATTACTTTAATTACCAAATAATATACTAAACAATATTTAATAATGAATGATATTTATAAAATAATTAATGCGAAATAAAATTATTTCAATGTTTTGCTCTTAACAAATGAATATGAAAAGAAAAATATAACTTTCGAAATCTGATTAAAATTATAAACGCTTATAGAAATTCACATTTTTCTACAGATTTGCATAATGTGAAAATATTTAAGGAATTAGACACACTCTTAATGAAAATGTCAAATAAGTGACGTCTCAAGATGTGGGTGTTGCGCTTCAAAAATCAGATAATAATCTTACTTATGAACAATATTTATAAATGGTTTTAATGATGGGCAATTAAAAAATTTTTTTGGGAGAATCATGTCCTTGGATATTATGACGTTAATTTATTTCGCTGGCTTGTAATAAACATCCTAATTAATTTGTGATGAAGGACAAAAGAATGATAGTAGGCGGTTGGAGGATAATTTTTCTTTTATTAAAGTTTTTAAATATTTCCCCGAATTAACGTAAAATATAAATTTCAGAATATAATGAGGAACCAAGTTTTTAATTTAATACGAAGAAAATCGGTTGGCTTATCAAGATCAGCCATCTAGAATTTAAAAAAAATTAAAGCTTTTTTTTTGTCAAAACATTATTAGATAAATAAATTTTATTTATTATATTATAGAACTATGCAGTTAACTTCATTTTAATATAATTTATCGATTATGTATGAAAACATTCACTTAATTATATATGAAAACATTCATTAATAAAATTTGAAATTGAATAGGTGATGTAAATGCATACCGAAAATGTTGAATTTTCTGATTTAAAATTAATTTGTAAAATATATATTTTATCATGAAAATAATATATTTGACAAGATGTCTTTTTTATACCAACAATTAAAATTGATAATTACATAAAGCATTACCTACGATTAATAAATTTGATATCAACATTTAACCTCGAAAGTTAGCCACTATTGCCTTCGTAAAGATTTGCTGATAAGTTTTGAATTTTTATATACTTCCTCAATTTTTTTTCTATTTCTGTAAATTTCAAAATAGTTTCTTCAGCTAATTCTTGTAGATATGGTTGCAGAAAATTAAAATTAAAAATTATTTTTCGTATTTTATATTTGTAAGTATGAATTAAATTATAATTTTTTTAGAAATTTGTTTCCACTTAATAGTAAAAAATAAATTTGCATTTCTATTAAATAGTAAGTGTTAAACATATATAGCAACTGTGCCTCTATTTTTCTGTAACACTTTCTGAAATTCATTTTCTGTGCACTCAGAAGCAACGTACGCCTAGGAATAAGTAACAGTTAATAGGAATTTTATTTTTAAAAAACCCAAAATTTATCAATCTGTGGTTATTAGCCACTTAGAAAGTGGTTAAAGCCTTTTATTCAAGGTCAGCATTTGGGAAGGATAGCTACATTTCATTTAACAATCTTTTTGAAGAGAAGAGAAAAATAAAGAGAGTAATATTTTGAAAGCAAAAGCGTATTAAATAAAATATCAGATATGAGAATTTTATTTTATAGATGAAATTTACTTGAAAATTTTATATTAATATTATCGTGATTGTTTATTTTTTCGCTTATTGTTTAAAATAATGGCAAAAGATTTGAATGAAATCTGAGAAAAATAATTCGAAGGTGTAATTATTTAATACTAATTTTTCATCTACATTCTTCAATAACCGAAATTTAAGCAAACTTAAGTTATTTATGTTTTAAGAAAATTATCTTGAAATTAGTTTATAAAGAAATCAATATAGGTATAGATTATTAGCGAAGATAATGCATTGATAGTATGCTTGAGATTACATAGGTGCAGAAATTGATATCTGAAGATAATAAAGATTATGTAGAACATGAGTCTGGTACAAATGAAGTAAGGCATAGATGGATGATGTTTCGTAGAAATTTGTGGAGAAGGGGGCTATCCAGATGTAGTCCTCCTTATCTGACCACAGCTCAAATTTGAATGGTTCATCTCAATATAGACCTTTTGTTATCTTAAAACAAAATTCTCATATGATGAAACAGTGATAAATATGCACACTAACGATAATACAAACTTACTCATAGTAAGACTAAAAGTTCCATCTGGCGGGAACTGGGTTCAGTGTAGTTGAGCTAATAGGGCAACTGAAAAAGTGCAAAACCCTCCAAAGTAAAATGTTATTTATAATTAAATGATATTCTAAATAATTTCTCTTAAATATTATATACTTAAATTAAATAAAAGTTTAATGTTTATATAAAAATTATTATTTTGAAGCAACTCGACGGAAAATTATAAAATATCTTACGGTTATCTAATGGAAATGCTGATAAAAATCACATTTCTTACATCCATAATTCCTACCATTATTTCATGACAGATTTCTTAAAAATACCATCTGCTAAATAGTTCAGCATTCCTGTAAACCAATCAGTTTAAATTAAAAATGTTTATGAGAAGAATTCGAAAAATCCTCGAAGTCGAGTGGTAGCTTAAGAAAAAAGTAATCTGATAGAACATACATAGAATTTTACGATGTATTGGAATAAAGAATTTGTGATTTACACTCCAAGTTCTGATTGAAATTTCAAAAGCTCTTAGAAGAAATTTTGAAGGAAAACTTCAATTCTGGATGAAAGCTTAAAACAAAATGAATGAATATAGGATTAGAATAACTTATTGGGTGATTTTTGAAAATTAACGAAAATCTGTCGTTCGTTATATATGATATACAGGGTGTTTATAATTAAACAACCCAACTTTAAAGTTATCTACAAGCGAAACTATTTTTCAGAAAGTAATGAAACTTTGTATAGAACATAATGAAGGAATAAGAAATTGCTTGAGCGAATAAATAACTAGTTCAAAATTTCACCACAAGAGGCAGGATTCCAAATAAATCACACATTTAGCATATTGATCACAAATTTAATTACAACAAAACATGTTCAACATGACGGACATATTTCCGTTATGTTGAACATGTTTTGTTTTGTTCTACCATCTGTAATCTAAAGATAACATGTTCCAAAGTTGGCTGGGAAATAATAAGAACATGCCGTGAGATGCTGCTTTTTTTAATGAGGTAAAATTTTTAGATTCTCACGACTTACCAGAGGTTTTAAATTCCCCCATAGCAAAAAATCACAAGGATTTAGGTCTGGATACCGGAGAGGTCACAGATCACGAAATTGACGGCTGATAAGACGTTCTTCTGTAAAAGGATAATGGAAAAGGATATAATGGAGAACGTCTTTTAAAGAACGGCTAAGCTCCATGTATTGACGGGATTACTGGGGTCAACTTTGAAACATGCTATTTTACGATTCCAGATGGTAACGAAAATGATGGCCGTCATATTGAACATGTTTTGTTGTAATTAAATTTTTCAAAAATATGCTAAATGTGTAATTCATTGTAAAAACTACCTCTATTGGCGAAATTTTGAACTGTTTTATTCACTCTAACCAATTCCTATCCATTTTTTTATGTCCTGTACAAAATTACTTAACTTCTTGAACAATTTCGTCTTTAGACAACTTTAAAATAGGGTTGTTTAATTATGGATCCCATATACTTAAAATCTATGCAATTATAAAATATATATTTTCGTTTTATAAATTGTGTCGTTTCGTTTAAAAAATATTCGTTTTATTTAATATTCGTTTATAATAATTCATTTAATAAATAAATAAATAAATATTTAATATGAAGATTTTATCATTCTTTTAAAATTTATACGCTCGTTCTGATGAACTTAATGTCGAAGCGAATTTTGAAATTGGAATTGTTTGGTCCAGAATCAGACTATTTCGATGGGCAAATACGGTTAATTAGAAGCTAGATATTAATTGCAGTTATAGTATCTAGTATCTAATGGGCCACAGATGATCGAACCTTATTTGGATATGTCTTGTAAGGTTATAATTCTACTAATTTTTTTATTTAACTAAAACTTTTATTAACTAAACTGTTTTTAAAAAAAGTGATTTGACTATCTTGAAAGCTAGTATAAAAAGTCCAAAATTATTTTATGATTTCAAGGAAATATATTCATATTAAATAACTTGCAAATGATATTGAATTTGGGTTGAAAGTTTTGAATGCTTTGATCCCTAAGTATGCGAGTCCTTTCCTCTAGCAGTTATTTTCCATTATTTATTCTGGTCCAAAAAAAATGCTTGCATTCAGTCGATAAAATGCATTTACTTTCACAATCCCTTCTCAGGGCTATTGAGAGGCACAGGAGATGCCAAATGTTTTTCTTCCAGAACAGAAAGCACTAAGCATTATGCACTTTCCGTATATTGATTCGCAGTTTCCGTTTTCACCCCTTGTGAAAAACGACTTCGATATGTGAACCTGAGTCTCCTCGTTCTTCTAGCAACGCATCTCTAGGAGCGGGTCCCTAATCGATTAGACCTGTTTACTAAACTTCTGTAAATCTCTTGACGAACAACGAGAAGTGATAAGGCTACGTTTTATTCAATGATGGATACACTAAAGCAGGAAAAATAAAAGATTGTAGTAAGAAAGATACATATATTCGGAATAAATTGCCTTGCTAAAGTGAAAGTGTTCGATTGTCAAAGATTATATTATTTGCTTCAACAGTCTTGTTTTATTCATTCGTAAATTGTGACTTTTCTACTGACTGTGAAAAGGTTCGTAAATGTAATGGAATCGGACGTTTATTTATATAGATTAATGTTCAGTCAGACACAGCGGATCAAAGTTGAACGCCCGTTTTATATTCCACTTTGAAATCAGTTAGGAAGCTCATACCCCTCCAATGAGTGGAGATTAATCAAATGAAAAACTTGATCCCACTTTCCATGTTCCAGAAAAAAATATTCAATTTTCTCAGACTGAAGCGTCTGAAATTGTAACTTTTTATATATTTTCTTGCTGTTGTCTTCCACATTAAAATGGAAGGAAGGGTGCAGTAGCTTCTGAGGGTATGGGCCCCCGAGCACCTGAGGTCAGAAGTCTGGATTATAGCTCACACACGTCACAAACTCTTTTTATGGGACGAACTCATTCATTAACTCATTCATCCACAGATCGCAATTTAGATCTGGAACAGAGAACGAACACCTCTGACTTAGTATACCCTGTGTGGTATTACTCTCGTCATGGAGGATTTGGTGATCACGACAGATTTAACGAGTGCCAGCCACATCCTCGGAGAGTCTTAGGTTGCGAGTTCGAACTCGCAACCTAAGGAATACGAATCTAGTGTCATGAACGTTTCATTTACTAAATGAATTTAAACTAGAGACTGAATTTTTCCTTAGAAATCTATGGAAATTATTTAAAACTAGTACATCTTCCTAGTTTAACTCATAAATACAAACTCAATACTCTCAGAAATACAAACATTGTCGGGGAAATAATTTGCAAGAAAAGTAAAGGATGTTTTTGGAAGATTAAGGAAATAAAATGAACTATTCAAAAATGAATATATTTCCCTAGATTTCAAGGTCAAGGTATTCCAAATAAAAAGGCATGAAATCTGAGAGATCGCCTCGACTAATTTGATCCATTTTGTAACCGCACGTAACGAAAAGCTATATGAATTTTGTCTTTAGGTCTGCATAGATTCTTTATTATATTGAGTTTTTCCTTCTTTTTTAGTGGATTAGTATGAATATTGTACTAAAATACACTTTTCCCTTTGCGTATGAACTGGTATAGATTTTGTAAAGAACTTGTAAACTTCTCTCCCTTTCTAAGAGACAGATGTTTAATCATTATTACATCTAGCCAGCTGTGGGGGGATTCTTTTCCTTGTGACACTTTCCCTTTGTGATTGCCCCAAACGGGGGATTCTCCCCCTTAATGGGAGCAACTGGACTTGAATCGAGTCAAAATACGGAGCCACTTATGCGTTTTACGGCCCTCTAAAGAAATAAATCGTGTCAAAACCTCCAGATGTAAATCTTTCCTTATTGTGAAGGGTCTGCTACGAGGTTGGATGATTAGCAAATATTCCCACGGTCAACTGCTGACCACTGGGGATATTTCGGAATAATTATTGGGTGATCGGCATCTCCAACGCACCAATGCGGAAATGAGAGCTGGAGTTATACAGAGGATATAATGGAAGGTTTTGAAAAGAGCTGAGGAGCCGAAGAACTGAAGAGATACCTCGTAATCTCGAGGTCTACAGGAGATTTTTCTTTGAAGATAAGATTCGAGATTCTGATTAAAGTTCTATCCAAAATTATATCGATTGATCCCTTGAGCTACCATGGCAGTAGTCGGTTACGCTAACAGTCTGTTAGTTTTTCGTGTGTTAGTCTAGGAACTGTTAACTCATATGTAAATATTCCCAGCATATTAACCTAGATGAGGACAAGTTTTTTTTTAATTGTATATAAGCTGTAAATAAAACATTTGTGTTTAAACGCTACTCGTCTATTTGATGGACCAGACTCAAGTCATTGTATTGCCTTTTTTTCACAGAATTGGACTTTCAAATCTCTTAAAGCAGTCTTACTGGAATATTTAAGAATATCTGAATAGTTTTAGGGCTTTTAATGGAAACTCTACTTTTAAGCAATGCCGGAAGATTTTTTCTTTCTTTTTATAAGAGTTTCTACTGATGTCGTTTCATTAAAGCATTATTATTTTATATTCCACTTAGAAAAATTTGATCTAAAGATACTTTAGATAGTTTAACTTTTAAATTATATTGCCATGGGAAAATAACTTTATTGCTTCTAAGAAAAGGAAATTCTGGCAAAACTTTTTCATTTGATTTAACAAAAGAGAATTCGAAATTCCCTGCGTATGCGTCTTAAATCCTTTCCTTAAAAGGCATATAAAAATTTTCACTAATAATTACCTATTGGTTAAAAATATTATTTCTGTGTTTTAAAACATGAAGAATGAATTTGTAAAATTAAGTAAAGGACTTAAAAAGGAATTTTCCAAAGGCTTAAATTTATCAATATATTAGACAAAATTGTAAATAACGAAATGCTAATCAATCAATCCTAATGCAAATAAATTTCTTGAAACCTTGTAATGAACTAAAAAGAATGAAATGTTTCATTCATTGACAGACACTCTTCAGGTGGGGAAATAAAAGATTGTAGCTGTGTTAAGGAAAGCGAACACATTTAGAATAAATAATTCTAGCTAAACGAACGTGTTGAATTGTCAAATATTTGATTATTTGCCTGAATAGTTTTACCTTATTCAAATGCCATAAAAAGAGACTTTTGGGTTGACTCTAAAGAGAAGAATTAGAGATGGGGAATCAAAGAAGATTCACCCGAATAAAGAGTTAATTAGGGAGTAATCGGACGTTAATTCACAAATACCAAAGGTGGATTTGAATCTCAAAGTAATAGAATTTAATTTATGGTAAAGTTATTTCTTACGTAAAATATTAATGAGAAATAGATTTAGACTTCAGTGAGCTGGATTTTGACTTATTTAAGTGAAATTGTTGATGTGTAAATTGAATATTTATGTGAATAAAATCATTATAAATCACATATCTAAGGTTGAAACTCCCAGAGTTTCACATCACTGGTAATGGAACTTGGATATTTTTTAAGTATTGCAACACCAGTACAAAAGAGATCTTTACAAGAATATGGGTTCATAAAATTATAAATAAGTATAATATTTTGAGTTTATACTGTCTGAAATCAAAAATTAATGTTACTATAAGATAGAAGTTAAAAACAATAGAAATTGTCGCTTGTTTTTTAAATACAATATTATTATATTACAAATTTTTGAATATGTTTCAGCTTCAGCAGCACTCCGACTCACAACATAATATATGAAAATAAAAATTGGAATAATCACAATTGCATGTAGGAGTTCTTTCATTTTTTAAAAATTCTCTTTGGTTCTGTCTTGTTCTCAATTTAATCATTTTAGGGCTCGCAGGAGTGATCGATAATTCGGTTAACTCTTTTGAAAATTGAGATATAGAAAAGTATAAAATTAAGCTCCGTTCATTATGCAATATTTACCCGATTATATAATAAAACAAGTTTTGTATTGAATATGAAATTAAAAATATTATCAGAAAAAAATTATGTAGTTTGAAACCCATTCAGAAGGCAAAAGGAAGAAGCTTATATAAAACGCCAGATAACTCAATTTTGCATTGAAACAGACAGTATGGACAAAAAATATCGGATAGAAAGATACCAGCTAAGGGATCAACATTTTAATGCGATTTGAATCTAGAATTATGGATATCTCCTATGAGTAGCGGTGTTTTATCCCTATATTGTTTCTTCAAAGCCTTAAACTAAAGGCTTTAAAGAAATACTGACTTTCTTGCTCAAAATATTATCAATTTTGTCCAATTACTTTTATAACAATTTTTCATCCTCGTTGACCTTACCACAAAGATATAATTCGCATATTGAGAGAATCAATCTTTTCGCTCTGTAATCAAACATAGAGGAGTTTTAATTGTTTTATGGTTATACAACATTTTCAAGGATAAAAAAAAATTTTGTATCTGGGGAGAGACAAAAATGCTCTAAAAAGCGATCCGAAAGATTATATAAAGAGCCTTACAGGGTACCATTCAATAATATGAAAAGGGAAAAAGAGCTTCCTCTTAGTCTTTAAAAAATTCTTTATTATTTTACTTGGACTAGTTCTCGAAATAGATTCTACGTTCAGGAGGCAATCAATATATCCATCATGTAAGGACTTATTGTCAAGTTAAATATACCAAGCATATTTTATTAGTTATGGTGACCAAGGAGCATCTAATTAGCACCTGCAAAAAAGCTCCAAGAGGCAGGCTGCCTTCTTAATGGAAAAATTTATTCATAAATTTACTCTGCTTCAAGACAAGCTTCAAACTGGGAGCTCGAACTTAGAGAATTATTTGTTGATAAAATACATATCAGTCTAATAATTTTTGAAAAATGTTGGTTAAAGCCCAGACTTTTTCACGTATTATTGAGAAATGTGAACATCGATTCACATTCCTCAATAATACAATTCTATAGTCGTACTCTTGGCCCTAGTTGGCGCTACTCCAAAACCAAGAGACGCTCCTTTCGGCTTAAATCTTCTGCTGTATCAACGGGAGGCTTGTCCATAGGCAAGTGCCATTAGTAACAACAACAACATACTATTCTATAACACATTATTGCAATGATAAGCAAAAACTTATTGTTGGAATGAGACCAAAACAGGAAATTGAAATATATATAAGTAATAAATGCGCATTAAATATAATCAAGTAATAAATGCACATTATTGTCGTGTATTACATGATTTATAGCTTTTTATATGTTGGTAATGACGAAAACAGGCGTGTATATATATAATATATAATATAATATAATATAAAACATGGTATAAATTAATTTGGTGATTGCTAATGCATTTTGAAATAATAACCTCGGAAACTGTATAATTAAATCAGGAGATAATTTACTGAAGGATAATTAAATTGCTATGAACATGTTTGAGTTGTAATGCTATATAATCTTAGAATGAAATTAGATTAATAAAAACTTTTAGCAATTAGTCTTCAAAGCTTGCGTAGAATTAACTATTAGTGCTCAATGGATTTCAGTAATACGCTTATTTGTTTATTAATTAACTACTTACCTATTTGACGTCACTTTATTAATTAGTCAATTATTGCATTATATATAGCATCGAAATAGTAGGCATGCTCTAAACACTAGATGTTATATTAATTATACATTTAATGTTATATTAATTATATTTCAATTATAATAGTTTTTATGAGAGCTGCAATATATAATTTTATTATAACAAAATGTCAGGAATAATTAAATGTCCTTAAGGAATGAATCTTAATTTGTTATGCATATCAGGTTAAAAAATTATTTAACTAAAATACAAGCAGATAGATATAAGTTAATTGTATCGTGGGAGTATGTTCGATAAAGAAATAAGAATTATGCTTTTGAAGTATGTATTTTTCTTGTGTAGAAATAAAAATAAACAAATTTCGGAAATTAAATTTAAAAAAAAATTTCATTTTTATATTATATACAGTTAATTACAATTTTAATATACAGAAACCTATTTCAAATAACATTTGGAATTTTAAAGAAAACATGGCTTTTTATGTTTTCGTCAGCTAACCAGATTTCTTGTCTCGCATATACGCTACATCTCTCATCATTGAATTTCTTATAAATTTTTGATATGCATGATAATATTTTTTGTAATATTTTAAACCCTTTGCAATTAATGACATTTTTAGCAATGATATAATAATAAACATTGAAATTTCTAGAATTAGATTCATATTTATTCTCTCTTTTTTCAACTTAAAAGAATTAAACTGGATGGCATATATAAGTAGTCTATCTAATCGAAGAGCAAAAAAAAATTATTAGAGTTGATTTCTAAATCATTAGGAGTAGGCATTTATTCCCAGTTAGAAAAATGCTTTAAACGAAAAAAATAAATTTTATTTTGATAATAAACTGAAAATAATTACGAAATTAAATTTCTATGAATTTGCTTTTCATACAGTCACCCTATCCTATCAGTTGTCTTTAAAATATTTTTGAAATTTAAACGTTTCGAATTAAATATAACCTCTCTATTATTATTAAACTGGCTGAGTTGCAGAGCTTTAAATTTCCTTTTTTAAGGCAATCAACGGTTAATGCGATTCATATGGTTAACCGGTTTGCCCGTACGCCGTACGTGCATTGATTTATTGAATTTTGATAGTTGCAAACAAAAAATAAATCATTCATAACAATTGTAATTAAATAGTAAAATTACTTCAAATAAGTAGATAAGCCAAATATTCCATGTATTTCCATTTGAATCAAAATAAGAAAATATTCCCAAAATAGAAGGTGTCATATTATTAGATAGTAAGTGAAATAAACAGTTAAGGGTTTAATAGAACTAGAACACTTGGTAAAAAACAATTTTTTTTTATTTTCCCCCCTACTGGTGCTTGGCAGTTTGTAGAAGTTGTTGCAATCTTAGTTGTTACCCTCATCTTTAGTCCAAAGCTCTCAGTTACCATTTCAAACCGAAAATAGCCTTATGAGTGCTCCTAAATAAATAAAAAAAATTGACTCTTGGAAAATAAATAACTGGCCTTTTTTCTTTAGAAATGCTAAATTACTTAATTTAAAATAATTCGTAAAACAATCTACTATTTTTCTCGAAACAATTTTTTTTCTTGAGACTTTTTCAATACATATATAGTTCATTATAAACAATACAGAAGTTGAAAAATTATTTTAATATAATAACGACCCCAGATTCTAGTTTGGGACATCCGAGACACTAATTTATTTCAAAATCTTACAAACTTTAAGTCAAATATTTAACACTGTGCATAGGCATTTACCTGTAACGAAGGAAAGTGCTGCATTTTGTAAGAGGATTATTTTCACGCTCAACGCATTTTGACGCCATTTTCATCCCTCTCCTAAATAGAATTTAATTTCCACTCTGACGATTTTCTTACAGTAGTTATAAGGTTTGATTTTAAATATTAGCTGATTCTTACTTGAACCTGTTTGATGCATTTGATGTATTACTTTGAATTCAGTGAATTTAGGAAATCCCAGCTCCTTGAATACTTGTCTAGAATGAATTCATGATAAGAGGAGAATTCTGAGCAGTGATGTCTCAGCTCTTTTCATGTTAGATGGCCTCCCAAATGATTCTTAAGTCATTGTAGCTTACTGATATTGCATGCCTTTACATTGTTTAATCCATCGTATGCTCTGAGTATTTACTTAATATGTTACTTTCACGCCGAAGTGCAGCAGTTATTTCATTTAAATTCAAAGATGGTTAAATGATGGATATATTTATTTAAATCAAATGTGATATAAGCAAAGAAAAGCTAAGATAACTTTGGAAGACTGATAATATTTAACATAATTAAATTTGAAGTGTTGATGGAAAGTTAATATCGGAATATCCCAATTTGAATTTTCCATTAGGAAAGAGCACTTGAACACTTGCTATTATCTGTGTAATTTTTCAATATTAGAAAGTCTATTTCTGTTAATAAATTTTTAAAAGACCACTGCTTTTTAAAAAAATATTCTGATAAATCTGGTTTAGAAGTAATTACAAGCACTTTAAAGATACATTCAATTTTTGAGTTTTATTTATAATATCAGTGGTTGTTGTTGCATGCCACCATTGGCCAGCAGTGCTAGACCAGGTCCATGACTTGATGAGGAAAGATTGCTGCCTTGGTTAGTCACAAGGACCAGAGCACCTGGAAATAGGTAGAGGACCGATTTAGATCCGTCACAAATTCGCATGCACCGCCCCTTTTTACATCACGGTACATTCACACATCTCACAGATAACACACAGAAGAAATCGGTCACAACAAATCCTGTAGATACTTCTAACTTCAGTGGTGGTGAGGTGGTCGTCTGTACAAAAGAAAAAGCCCACAGACGAAAAACCATGTCCGAACCAGGACTCAAACCTGGGACTCTCAGAACAAGAGGAAGATGCGCTAACTCTGAGTCGGAAAGCCGGCTTAACACTTTGCTGACCGGTGACGAGTTAACTCGTCTTTTCATGTCCAAACGCTGTTGACCGGTGACGAGTTAACTCGTCATTGCACTTGCATTATCTGTTTCAATTTATAACACCGAAGGCGATATAGAACATTGCAAAAACTTAGCGTATCGTGTTTAGTCTTGTCCGCTCTATAACAGAAAAATTACTTTTCCTAGTATTTACATTTTTATTAGAATTTTAGTAAAATTCCAAAAATTTCAACCATGATGGAACGTATCGGCGAAGAACCTTTTGATGTAAAAAATATGTTCGAAGTTTAATTTCATTTCATTCAGTATAAATAAAATTCATTGGAGTTTTTTTAAGAACGTTTTACTTTCCTATTCAATTACAGAAAAAGTAGCCGGTGACATGACATAGTTTCTGTGTAAAATTGCCGGTCACCAAAGTGTTAATATCAGTGATCCCCATTATTAATGGATATATTTTTCAGATACTCTATTACTAGCTATAGCAGATAAATTTTATGGCTGAATCACTTCCAATTATGAGAACTACATTGTACAAAATTATACATTTTGGGAATTTTATGATAGTAGAAACCTGAATTAAAGAAGAAAAATAAAAGATACGATATTATATCTAATGATGATTTTTATAAATATATAGCTTAATCTGATATACTTATAGGCATTTAAACCTTATAAAAAATTTCCTCCGACAGATACTTGAAGAAATGTGTTAAATGGAAATGAATGATAAACACAATCAAAACGAAAATACTAGGAAGTTAATTGAAAGAGAAATGTGCTTTTTAATATTTTAATAGAAGCTTATTTTATAAGCTGGTGAAACGGAAAAATGCTAGCTTAATAAATTACATGAGTTATCTTTTTAAATCCATTGGGTCAAACTTTTTTTTATTTTTTTTTGTCATTACAGCCAAATTAGTTTTCTTTTTATTAATATTAAAAGTAAGTCTGAAAGCGAGATGAATAATTCATTGCAATTAGCTATTCTTACAAATATATTTAGCTTTGAAAATAACTCGCATATTCAAAGGCCGGTAATTTATTGAGGTAAACGAAATGATTAATTTATTCTTTTTATGTGACGAATAATTCATGAATTTCAGAATTACCTCAGCAGCTCATTAAAAGTATGACGAAATATATTATTGCTTTAATGCGAAATAGAATATTTAAAACTCATAAGTAGTTTGGAATTAAAAATAAAAAAATTTCAATACTCGGTTTAAAAAATTGTTTCAAGACTAAGCTTTATTATGTATAGTATTAGAGGTAATTTACTGAAATTTGAGTTATGTTTCTTGTATAAAAATGTAAGTTAGTAGTAAAGATAGCAGGTCATAATCGAAATTAGATGCAATAAATCGACATCTGGGTTTCATGTATTATTAATGAATCATCCATGAATTTGGCAAATTTTTTATGGATTCGTGCTGTTTATTTTTCTTCTCAAAGTTCTTCGTATTCAAATGATGATACATCATTAAATCTCTCAGATAAATTTTCTAGAAAATCAGTGTTTGTAATTAACATTTACAATTATAGAAAGACTTATACATTTATTTTCAAATATTTCGACATTTACAAATATTTCAATATTTTTTAAGCTTATTTCTGTCGAACGTTCCAAGTCTAGAATAAAGTATTTACTTTAAATTTCTTCTAATGAGAACATTAGTGTTCTAAAACTGTTCCTGAATATATAATTTTAATTGTTTGTTGATTTCTCATTCAGAGAATGGAAGAAAAAAAAGGAAACAGTTAATGGAACTTTGGTAATTAAAATGGTTTTTCATTGAGAATACACAGAATTTTCATTTCAATTAAGGATTTTTCAGTTTTTAATGATTACTAGAAACGTTGCCCAGATAAAAGTTGGAAATTAATATCCTACAAAATATTAATTTGCTGCTGTATAACAAATTAGGAATTGAAATTCTAAAACAGAAGAATGAGGGCTTTTAAAGGCAGGAAACGTACTGTTAAAATTTTAATTGATACTAGTATTTTAGAAACTAACTTTAAGATGGCAATTTATATTTTGCTTAGATGTGTTCTGTGGTGTTGAAATTAATTTTTTTTGAAAACCTGTAATATCTAGAAATTTTAATTATTAATTTTATCTCGTAATTTCAAATTCTAAACTGATATCTCTATTTAAGAATGTCTACAGATGAAAAAAAATTCTCATAAATTGTTCATCCTTGTTCAGTTTTGTTGAGTTGAGTTATATTGAGTTGTGAAACTATAATAGGAGAGTTTCTTATCCAAATACTTCTCATCCTTGTAATCGGGTGAAAGCATGTACAGAGAATTCTGTGCTGAGAAATAATGGTTAATGGCTGAAAATATTATAGAAATTGTATAAGAAATCAATGATTAGCAAAGTTTCTTCCAAAATAGGTATGGTTAAAGTTTCTAACACAGGTATTATCGATTCTACCCTAAACAGGCAGGGAGCAAGTTTAAATTATTATTAATTTCTTTGTTCTTGTTTCTTTTTTTCACTATTTTGCGAAAATCAAATGTAAGAGCAAAGTACAATTTAATGCTGGATTAAAACGTTTAATCATGGAAATAATAGTAGCTTATAATATACATGAATTAAGATATAATTTAGGATTGCCAAAATCTATTATTTTTGAATTTCAGTTTATTACATGGTAAATTAAATGTATTGATTTTTAAGCATACATTCTAAAAAGTGTTACTACTTATTTGCAGAAAAAATGCTTTAAACAGAAGATAATATTTCTAATGTGGGAATCAAAAGAAATTCCATAATCCAAATTTTTAATTAATAGAAACTCTAGTCTTGTTCCAACCTGTATACCAAGTCCAAATCCATTCAATAATTTTCGGCAGTAAAGTTTATCTTTCAAACATGAAAATTTAACATGAAGTTACTTTGTATAATTTTCTTTGACGGAATATGAGTGCTGAAGAAAAATAATTCGATGCAACTTCTTTTCTTTAGAAGCCACACCAAGTTCCTAGGGAGTTTCTAAAAAATGGAATTCGTTTTTTGCCTTTTTATGTCTTCACCACTTTTTGTATACCTCACCTTTGAGGGAAAAAATCAATCGTGGCCTTGACTTTTTTGTAAAATTTTGGAATCACTATGCTTAACATATGATGTATTTGTTTTTGTGGCTTCACTTCTACAATTCTGTAAGATGATCATATGCCACTCAACGTGTAAATCGATGATTTTTATTATTGATGTATTACAAAACTACTTTGTAGCCGCGCTTGTAATTCAGCCCATAACTATGATGGCGTCAGAGACAGCGCCCTCTGGTGTCTTGCTACATAATGACAGTTTAGGTCAGGCTATGACATATGCTGCATCCTTTGATCCGTTGTCTTATATAGATTTTAAAATTATTCTCAAATTTTGTATGTAAATTGTATGTATGTAGTGTAACCTGTAAATAGAGTCGTTACAATAATTCGGATTTTTTACTGAACCTTTTAAGGACCCCAAAACTTCATATTTTTAACGAACTAAAATGTAGTAAGTGTATCAGAGTCTGATTGACTTAAATTCGTCGATTTCAACTGTAAAGGATATTATTCCTGTGGAATCACGATTCATTAGAGTACTTTGTTAGATAAGAGATACTTAATACTTTGTTAGATTAAGTACTTTGTTAGATTAAGTACTTTGTTAGAT
>JAOUZG010015275.1:3212945-3229927 GCA_026289955.1 Argiope argentata | reverse complement strand
TACTTTGTTAGATTAAGTACTTTGTTAGATTAAGTACTTTGTTAGATATTTTAAAAGGAAATTTGGGATAGTTTATAGTATGATGCGTATCTCAAAGACAAACATGGTATCAAAACAAATTAACCAACCGGCGAAAAACCAAAATGTAAATTGAGTAATGGATGTGATTCTAGTAATAATTAATCTCGTTACTTATAGAAGACCTTTTTTGAAAATATGAATATTAAACATGATTTTCATTTCGTCACACTAATGTATACTCTTCAAACTTTTTGTAATAACAGTCCTTTGGTAAGATTAATAGCATGTTAACAAGAGAGTTTCCCTATAATCTAAACTAATAAAGAAATAAAAGTTACAGTCTAAGTGATATTTTGAGTCACTAAATGAGTGCGCCATAAACTGTGGTAGGAAATTAATCTGAAACATTAAAGTAGTTTTCGTTAGTTATATAGAATATGAAAGAAGCACTAACAAATTAGTTTCCCTTTATTCTCGGTTCTACCCAACCATAAAATGAGTTTGAAAGCTTGTTAAATATTCAGGAAAGAAATTACTTCAGGGTTTACAAAGACAAGTACAAATTGGGTATAATGCAACAAGCAAATTAATTACAATAAAAAATAAAATAACTTAATATAAAAATGAATTAACGCCGAACATTAAAATTTTCTCCAGATAATTGTTATTAATGTTATCACAGTCATAAAATGGCAAATAAAAAAAGCAAGTATTCTTAACTCCGAACAGCTGTAGGACAATTTTTAGGAAAATTTTAATTAGTTTTGTGAATCTAATTAAGCTTATTTCATAATCATTCTAAAAATTCTCATCGCCTTAAAGGACAGTATGGAATTAAAATTATGGGCGTTATTTCGTATTTATTTTTTTATGTGACCTCAAAAGTGAAAAAAAAATGCTCATCTGAAGCCTTCATTAAAATAATCTTAGAGCTGTTGTGAAATTCTCTAAAAACTATATAAAAAGGAAATATAGTTCCTAATTATTTTTTTTTGAATCGCAGAATATTTTTAATGGAAGTTCTATGTTCTGTATTACTAAAAATAAACACATCTTTAACCTTTTGCGCTATTTTGACGTACAATGTACGTCATCGGAAACTTTCTCCTATACTGAAAATAATGTACAGCGTACGTCTACTAAATTCTCTGCGCTACTGTACTACTTAATGCTTATTTGAAATTTCTTTAGATAGGATGGAAACACATTTCTGCTAATTAACTGATAGCTAAAGGGGTTAAAGTAATTAGAATGTAATAATTAAGATATTTTTTAAAGATGTTTGAACAATCAAAACTCAAAATGATATTGTGAGGTAATCAATTTTTTTAAAAATTTATTTCTGTAAACACATCATTGAATAGTTTGAAAACTGGTATCGTAATGTTTTGAAACTGACATATTAGCAAATTTAAATTTAAATTTTATAGCCTTATAAATTTACTCAAGAAAGTTTTTTAAATAATATTTCTTGATTTGAATTCTAACTGATATTTTAAGACATTTGAAATTTGATTTGTTTGAAATTTTACAAATGTATCAATTTTTTTAGATACCAACACCATCCTTATTGCTAATTTCTTGAAGAGGACAAATTAGTTAATTTAAAAGATTCGGATCCTCATCAAAATTCAAGAAAAATAATCCTTCTTTTTTTAAATTTTATACTTCTACAGTTATAATCCTCTAAATCAAATTTAGATATTCTTTGAAGCCTTTTTACTGAAATTTAAATTTCATTTGATATTTTAAGGCATTTAAATATATTATGGATGGAATTTTACAAGTACATCATTGCTTCATTTGGATGCGTGTACCAATCTAATCAATTCTAGAAATAAGTATGGTACTCTCTATTTTATGTCAATTCTCATTTTTGTAAATAAGATGTGACAAGTTCGAATCTCGGTTCCAACATGTATACGATGATGACTAGACCTTAACTCTAATTCAGTTATGGATCAAACATCTAATTACTGGTGTTTTGTAGAAGTAAAATAAAACACCCTTTAGTTCCTTTAAAATTATTGCTAAATTATTGCAACTCATTAATAATTATTGACTTTATCCCACAATTTCTCTTCGTAAAGTTTCGAAACAATATGTTAATCTAACTAAACTAGTTAAATTGTCACTGTTAGTTATTCTGATCCTATAAACATCAATTAAGATTATTCACTTAAAGCTCTTAACAAAGAGGAAAGTTAATACTATTTGATGGGTAGAATTTGCTTGTAAGCACAAGTTAAGAAAACTTAATTTAATTCCGAAAATGCTTTTAAAGGATTAAGGGATTTGTGAATTGCGCACGGCCCACTTGTTACTTGCATTGCGCAGGATAGACTTTCTGTTTTAAGATAATTATACGTGTGATAATGTGCGCAAAAATTGATATGTTTTCTTGATTGATGTCTATAAAATAGTTCAAATATATTGAATAAAAGCAAGAAAAAACATGCTGCAATTCTTTGCCCGATGCCTGGTTTTTTTTAATGTACCAAACACATTTACCAGTGATTGTATCAACAACGCAGTATTATAAAAAACCCTGCAAGAAATAATAAACTAATAAATAGATTTGGTTTCACTACCAACTTTACAAATACTTTATTTGCAGCATTTCATGACAATAAAATTATGACACATTGCTTTCTAATCTGAAATTATTTAACCTTTTGCACGCCGATGGTGCCTCTGACTCACCATTCAAGATTGTGCCACATTTTGACTTTTTATTTATTTATTTTTCAAATTTAATTGTTAAAAACGCCTTCATAATGATTAAGATATGTAGATTAATTTTTGAAAGAAATTCGACTTAAACTAATTATGTATATTTATTTTTCATAGCAATAAACACATCTTTGGATAAGGTGAATAATTTTGCATCTAATTATTTTTCGGAGTGCAAAGGGTTAAATCCTTTTAAAAAACTTATTTTTTAAATTTTTTTAAAATTTGTTTAAAACTGTTAATTATAGTTAATACAAGTTTCGAAGTAAAATTAACATATAAAGAAAGTTGTGTTTTAACGGAAGCATAACAATGCAAGTAAGTATGGTAATTATAAGAATATCTCTCTTAATAAGAATACCTTAAGAATATCTCTCTAAATCCCCAAATTAATACTTAATTAAAACTAGAACCTTATTTGGTTTCGTTAAGTTTTAAAGTAAAGAAACTTTCTTCTAAAATTTTATCTAATTGACTTAAAGGGAAGTAAAATTTTATGCTTAAAGTTTTTATAAGTACATCAGACAGCATTAGTTCCTTTCTGTAATTATTCCTTAGAAGAAATCAAATAAGTTTAAACTTCAACGGAGCAGTTGAAAATTGTGTACAAAAATTAAAATAAAATGTCGATAGTTATTTCCTTTAATGTGGAATTCGCGTGATTTTAAGAAAATATTAAAAGGTGGATATCATATGGAAATTATTAAAAGTTGGAGATAAATTTCCTACATTTTTGCTTAGTGATTAGTTGAAGTAAAAAATTATAAATGACTTTTAATTGAAATTTCTTGGCAAATGTAAAATATTTCCTGAGGTGCTGATTTTAAATGTATAAATCAATGAAAAATTTTCGCCACATATGTAATTTAAAATGACGTTCACATAAAAACTAAACTTCCTAGTATATAATTTTTTCCTAATATTCGCCCTAATATACTATAAAATTTCCTCCTTATATTTTTTGTGCATGCGAAAGTAAGTAAAAATATTTATCTGTCTGTCTTGAGAACTCTAGTTCATGGCTTTTGTCTAATAAGTAGTACGGAAAAGAAATTAAAAACTACTTATGATTTATCTACTTATTACATAATTTCCTAACTTGAATAAATTTTAACGATTTTTAAAGTAAATATTTAAAACTGAGGTAATCTATAGCATACAGATAAGCTACTCGAATGCTAAGCTAATATTTACTTTTTGTTTACTCACTGGCAAATTGGAGAAAACGTTATGTAAAAGATATATGTCGTAGCAAGTAAACGTACGCGCACTTCGGGAAAATTCCGGAATGGGAGTTGAAATAATATATTTTCATTCAAAGCTAGAAATCGGTTACCGAGAGAATTGAGAGGAACTGTAAATCTTTCACCTTTACGAGACTATTCCGAAAGCCTTTTTCACAGAATATGGAGGACTTTCCGAAATGGTTTGCTTTCTCTAGTAAGGTGCCGCGAAAGATTGGGGAAGAAATAAATGACGCGCTTATATTTCGCACTTTTTTCCGAGCTTAAACAAACGTCTAAATAGATGATTTGTTTTCAGCTCTCCGAAAACGGCTACGTAAGACAAGGCTTTAAATATAAGACGAAGCAGGGGAAAAGATTTCATGTTCGAGTGGAGCTGTCATAGCCCATAGGGATAAAGGACTGTAAGCGCGTTGTGGGAAAAGGATTTTTTTGGTCATTCCAACGTTAAATATATGTCATAAAGAAAGAATTTAGGGAAATTATTTTTAAAAATTTTAACATTCTATACCACACATTTAATTAGAACATTATCAAACATAATATTTTCGTAATAAATCTTCCAACGAAAAATAATAAAATTCCTCGGGACTATTTGGATATTTCCCCTATGGTATAGCGGATACATTTTAAAACTATAGTTAATATTGTAATTTGTATATTTGAGTTTACAAGGGTTTTCTGTTGGTCTAGAAAATTTCTTTATTAACTGAACTCCACTGCAATATTTAATAGAAGCAATATAGATACTATTTGAAGTAAATTAAATAAGGTTTCACAAATGTTCATTTCGTATGTGAATAATATTAAAACGTACAGCAGAATTTATGAAATAAGCACAATACTTTATAATGTGGATTTCTTTAAGGAAAACTATGTATTAACCTCTCCATACCTGATCCATGATAATATATAAGTGAAAATCAAGAAATTGAAGGTACTTGCATACAATACCGTCTTCGCCAACGATCGCCAACGGTTTAGTAACTCATTGACGAAGGATTTGGCGATAAAAACCAACGGATTACACCATTGCCGGATAGCCATAATTGGCGATTTAGCAACTCATTGGTGACAACTTCAAATTTGGTGATAAAGTTGGCCGGTATAATACTTAAGTACCAATTCCAAGCATAGAACGTAATCAGAAAAGTAAAGACTTCTTTGTTATGCGAATTCCACATAACTATACAACACTGAATCCTTCTCCGTGTTTTTATTATTATTTAATTTAAAGTATAGAATGTCCCAATCTTTATGGGACATTCTATGCTCATATAGATAGTCCATGGTATTGTTACCTAAAAAATTGAGGACTGCTTTTTAGATACGACGCAATGAAAGAAAAAAGGCCTTTCCCTTTAGCAATTTTAACTTCTAAAATCCTTAAAATCATCGTTTATTAATGAAAATACAGGAGAAGATTCACATGATGTAGTATCTTTTCATATATTATATAATGGCGATTCCTTTTCTTCTTTTGTATGATGGAGATAAAATATATATCAGAAATACTAAATATAAACATAAATGGAACCAATTTAAGTGTATAAAATACAAGTCAAATGAGTCACTTTATTTGTTTTTGAATCAATTAAGAATCAATGAAGAAAACATGTCAACATTGAAGAGTCGCAATAAAAGGTGCTTCAAGTATTAAATGGTGCAAACTGTTATGTGAGGTATGGTATTGCAACATATCATAGATCTTCATTATTGGTGTAATACCTTATGAGTAGATTAAATGCATTCTTAACATGTCAAAATACATAACAATAATTATTTTAAAAGCTTTAAAATAATGAGAATTTTTTTTAAATGTTTATCAAAAATTTTAAATGATTTTTTTAAAGTGAGAATACAGTGTTTAGCCACGGAACTTTCTAAAAATATAAGAAAAATAAAAATTAAAAATATGGCGAAACTTCTTAAGAATTAGCCTTTGAATTATAATAAATATTTTTACGATATATTGCCTGGAATTGAAGAGAAAAATGTGATATGTTTTACACATCAAAACTTCATTTTTCTCATTTATTGAAGAAAAGTCCATATATTACATTAAACGACATCTATCATAATATCGATTTTTAGACTCTACTTAGTTTGAATAGTTTCCCTGAAAATTATGTAATTTGTTTTAAATAAACAGTACTTTGTCTTTCAAGCATTCTACTCGCGCATGCATTAAAAGTTTCGATAATATGGCTTAAAACAGAAACTAAATCGATTTCTGCTTGAGACAGACATATATCGAATGCTTAGTCAATAACCAACTTTTGTTATCAACTTCTCCAACTGGAAACTTCCAGACTATGTACCAGATTATTTCATACATAATACATGGGGTATATATTTAACAGTTTCTAGCTCTCTGGGCTCAATTTTGTATAGGTTATCCATCATAAATGAATCATTACGGCTATAGCGGAAGTATACGACACATTCTTTTTGTTTGAGAGATTTTGAAAGTAAGTGACAACTGCGACTGACAGTGTTAATAATTATAAACTTATGACAAATTTTCAGCTTTATATTCCATTTCCATGTTTGATCATATTACCAAATCTTAAAAAGAAAAATTTGACTGATTTTTTCGGAAATAAAATGAAAAAAGAAATTTATTTAATATATTCTTTCTAATACCAAAATCTTTCTAAGAGAACAGTAGAGCAATATTTTACAAAATTTCTCATCTGATTTTATAAAATTTAAGTCCCAAATTGGCATTTTGAATTTTAAACTAAGCTCGTAGAAGTTTGCATATATTATCAGAAGTTCTAAAGGATGTTTTATTAATATAAAAATATTATTATTAACGTTATTAATATTCTAGAAATTATGAAAAGAGTTATAAAAAGTATTTATTTTAAAATTTTGATTTGTAGAATCAAAATATGTAAAACAATTTTGTTTTTCATTCACGGTTTAGATATTTAAAAAAATGATTTTCATAACTGATTATCATTTTGTAACAAATTCTTCACTGTAACTGTATTTAAACCTCTACTTAGGATACAGGTCTTGTGGAAAACACGCTTTTCCTTAATAGTAGTGAGATTTCATCAAATGTCTGTGTTTATTATGATAGAAATAATAAACATATTTAACAAACAATAATTAAGAAAATTAAGTGACTTGTTAACTATTTTAAGATATAGTATTATACAAAAAGTTTATAAAGTATCTAACTTAATTGACATTTAACTATGACTATAATGAAGGGCGCGGATTTCTTTGCGATTTGTAAGTTTAAAAAAACTGCTTAGGAAAAGTTAAGTTGTAAAATTATCAAATAACTAATTTATTTTTAAGCCCCCGTTCTGACATAGAGGTAGCGCGTCTTCCCCGTGATCTGATAGTGCTGGGTTCGAGTCCCGGTTCGGGTATGGTTGTTCTTCTGTAATCTGTCTGTAAGCTGTGTGAATGTTCTCCCCTGTAAAAAGGGGTTGTGCAAGTGATGAGTGAGTAGCAAAAGTCGCACTCTTGGCCCTAGTTTGAGCTTCTACGAAAAGAGACGCTGATTAGGCTTAAATCGCTGGCTGCCTCAGAGAGATTATCCATGGCAAGTGTCATAAAAAACAACAACAATTCCTTTTTAACCAAATTGTGGCTGTGAATGTGTCAAATTAGTATCATAACACGAAAATTTAGATATATATGATAGTATGAAGTTTAAACAGCAAAGACACTCAGTTTCTCTGTATGAACTTTAAGCATTTATATTTGTAAAGTAATTAAAAGCAAAAGTTAATTCCTAATGGCGGGGAAATATAGAATAAATTGATATAAAAAATCATAAAACCAGACTAAGTCAGTGAGATTAGTGAAAAATAATTAATAAATTTTTTAGAAACTTTTTCTTTTATTTCTACCTTTAAGTCTTCAGTATATTTCAGAACCCATTTTAATAAATATTTTCAGATTTTGCAATAATTTTTTCTAAAATTTTCTACCGGATAATCACGCAATCAAGAATCAAATATAAGCTCAAATTAGGAGACAAAGTGAAAATAATAAACATAATACTGTCATTAGGAACATATATTTGCACTTAATTTCAGAATTCAAGCTTATTAAGACTAAAATGAAAAAATTCTTTACAAGAATAAGAGTATTTAAGAAAATATAAATTTTTTTAATAAAAATTATGAGCAAATATTTTCAAATTTTAATTAATCTTAAGTAGTAATTTTTTGGGGGCAATAAGCTCTGCATACGTTATCGTTAAATGGATAAATATCATTTGTTAGAAAAAAAATCTAAAAATGTTTTGAAAATATCTCTTTAACGTAAGATAATAAGAAATGTGAAATTTTTCTAAATGGTAAATCTTTTGAATTCAAAATTAAAATTACCTTTTAAAGGCGTTTTTTTTTCTTCAAAATTTGAAAGAAAATAAGAATTTCTGAAGCTGGATTATTTTGATAAGATTTTTTATCTTTCAATGAGGATTTAAATCCAGTTAATTTAAAAATTTCCTCGTTTTAATAATACTAATTTTTTCTCCTTTTTTTAAGACAATGTTTCTGTTTTACGATAAAAACATTTACACTATGAGGATAAATATACTTCTAAAAATAGATGTACAATTAATTATTTTGGGGACGTTTTAAAAGTAACCACTCAAGTTACTAATTCTAAAGAAAGTAGAAACCTTAAAAAACGATGTCATTGCAAGAAAATGGTTTTCTATATTAACTATTCAATGGAAACATCTTAGTCTTATTTGTATTAGGAAAAACGTAATCCTTTCAGGGGTTTCTCGAATTTCATTTCTTTGAATAAGACTGTGCTAATAATGTTTGTTTCAGCGTTAAGTTCCTTTAGAATAAGTAAACGAAAATGCTTTATTGATTATAATAAAAGTTAAAACAAAACTAAACACTTGATTGCTTTTTTTAATCGTGATTTTTAATTTTTAAGGCATGTATGCCATGACTAACGTGTTTGCAAAGGCAATTTGTTTTTCATTGTTTATTCCTTGGTTCTAAAAGAAAAATAATTAATAAGTAAATCATTTTTGAATTTATTATTGCTTTATTTCTGCCTCTTTTTTTAAATCTACGTAATTATTCTCCCATTCAACATGACTAAGACTTTTCTAATTTTTTTTTAAAATTAAGAACTCAGTTTTCACAGAAAACAGTTCGAATTTGTAGAGATGGAATTTAATATTACCTTTTCAGTTTGCTTTCTTATGTACTAAAATTTTGATTTTTTTTTAACTTTCACTTGCTCTCAATGAAAATACAATAAAAAATATTTTTAAAGTTAAATGTTTGCTCTTCATTAATTTATTTCATTTTAAATTCCACAGCATGGGTCATTATTGGAATATTTTAGGAAATAAAAGGATTTCATGAATTGGAAGAATTTTCAAACATGAATTTTAAATTAAATCTTAAAGATTGCACAAAATTGCGTATACATTTTACTACATGAACAGAAGTATGTTTTAGATAATAATTTTTATTAAATTATCCTGTTATAGAAAAATTATAGAAAAATTACATATTGAAGTCTAGTAATATTAGAAAGTAATCAAGTTCCTAAATAACTTATTGTCTAACACATTTTGACTGCAATGACTCTGAAATCATTATGCATTTTTTTAACCAGTATACAACAGTTATTTTATTACATGATAAAATCTTGGATATTTATTTCCATTAAGCGGTTTAATTCTTAATTTAATATCCTTCGAGTTGTTTATTCTAGTCACAAAGTTATGTTAAATGTATTTTATTGACTTTAATTGCTTTATGAATACTTGCAGATTTGCATTATGATCTCTTTTATGAGATGTTTATGCAAATATTTTTTTCTATTTCTTGGATTTATATGTTAATTCTTACAGCCTTGTATATCGTACCTTAATAACTTATAGTACCTTGTATAGTATATAGTACCTTTATATAACTATTTCGTGAAGTAACTGATCATAATTAACAATTATTTCATAAAATATACAAAGCTTTAATAGAATCTGATCAGTAATTTTCTCAAACAATGGGTTTCAATTTCTAATGGAGAAATTTGTATCTAGAAAGTATGATATAAGTAGTCGCATGATCAAATCTGGTCCTTGCGCCATGAAATTAAACAAACAAATATAATTTAGTCAGATAATTGTTTATATCAAAGCTAAACTGACTTTTTATATAATTAATCCGAATAAATTTTTATTAATTTTAATGTTTATTAGTGGGGTGCTTGTTTTCTTGATAAATCTTAAATGAACTGAGGAATATATAAATCGGATTAATAAACGTAAGCATTTTAACGTGTCAAACAACGTGATCATTGACTACTTCAAACAATTATATCCAAAAGAGAGATAAATTAACAGATTATGTTGTTTCGAAACTAATATTTGTTAACTAATTGGCTTATTTCGATAGATTAAATTAATTTTTCAAACTGATACTTAACGATGTTTGAGTTAACTTGAAAAATAAATACATTATTTGAATTAAGTGCAAAACGTTCAAGTTAGCTTTAAGATTATGCTTTTAAGAATTTCTTGCGTTTAGTCCCAACGATAAGCTTCATAATTGAGCAAATTAGTTTCCTTGAAAGATATAATATCTCTAATGACAGTTTCTGATTTCTTATTATGCTATCACTAGTTTATCACTGCTAACCGATTTAGGATAAGCTGTGATAAAACAGCTTATTAATTTAAATGAAAACTATGGATAATTCTTTGTGGATATATTTGAATTTCTCTTTTCTTTTAATAAGATTGTCATTCACTTATATAATGAGATTCACGTTTTATAAGCATTACTTCACATTGAAATTTAACTTTGATAATTTATTAAAAGAACATTAGGGCAATAAATGTTTGGATTCCTAAATGCAATTAAGGAATGTGCTATGATTTCATGCGGTTAATATTTCAACTGAAAGTAATTTATATAAAGTAACAAATTATTATTGAGAACCCTTCAGAATTCATGAATATATTTTTATGCATACACTTTTGAAACTATACACATCGCAAATTTTTCCATTATATTTGGTAACAATATTTTTGAAACTGTTTTTGCACAGTTATCAAATTATACTTTATAGAAGAATTTTTACAAAAAACGCATAAAAATAAATCTATGGTATCACCCAGTTTTAGTCTAAATCTCACGCTTCTATGACATATTATGGTGTACTATATATAGTGCAATTTAACTGAAAAATATAAATTTGCATTTAGAATAATTAATATTTCTACTCAATTTTGTAAGTCCGATTTTCCATAGCAACAGCAAAGTGATGAAATGTTATATTGATGGCTAATACAGGTGGCTAAATATGTAAAATTATTTCTTGGCACGAAGGAAAATTTTAGTAGAATGTAGATTTCCCAGTAGGAGAATTTAGGGTCTATGGCTATTTCCACAAAATGTTCATAGTATATGTGGCTTTGATGCATGTAAATCTGTCATATAGTATTGTTACGTTCTTAGCGTAGCAGGTTCGGATTAAATGGACTTTACTTGAGGACAGCACAAACAAATTTATTTACAGATATTTACAAGATGACTAGATAAAGTAAAACTTCAGATAAACACAATCCAGCAGTCAACAGTCACTTACAGCGTAAATGCAAGCCTTACACAATAAAAGCAGACTGCAAAACAGCTATCGTATAGCACAGCGAGCTCAATAATACAGCGTAAACACAGCTTACTATTAACAAGCAAGAAAAGTAATCCGCTAGTCCAGGGAGATGCTTGTCTACCGAGAGGAGAAAAACCTACAGAGTGCGGCAACCCGTTCCTTATATAGCTGGGCTAGCGAGACGCGAAGCAACGTGACGCACCAGGAACTGTCTGGGGGCTACCAGGATATTCCCCTTGCCAAATCAACTCGGCTGGCACGAAAGCTGCTTGTGAAGCGTCTCCAAAGTTTTCTGCTTCGGCGAGCGCTCACCCGCTTGTAACAGTATCAAATGCCTTCATGATGGTAAGCTATGGAGGTTAGAATGCGCTGCCAGTTCATATGCCCTTCTCCTATGATCAGGGTTCAAGGTTGTGAATTTCGTTCTAAAATAAATCTCAGTTCTCTATTAATAAGTGGCATCCATCAAACTGACCGCCAATGTCTAACTTTTTAGCATTATTTCAAACTTACCCAACTTTAATTTAATGCAATCTTCACTCATAAGTTTCACAAAAACCAATAAAAAGAAAACGACTTAACAATATATTTAACTCGCACAAAGCGGCATTTTTCACATATTTAAAATTAAAAACCGACTATTATAATTATCTTTTCATTATACATAGTCAAACTATTAACTAAAAATAATCCTAATATTTCCAACGCATGAATTTTCTCTGCTACAAATAATTAAATTTTTGCAACTACGTACTGCTACTGAACCCGAATATCGTCATTTTGAAACCATTAACTCTGTCTTCTGTGTAAAAATAACTTTCCAACTCTACCAAAAAGAGAAAGAAAAGCCCCCCCCCCCTTTGCATTTTCGCATAGCAATTAGGTTTGAAGCTATGGCGGTTTCTACCTCTTTTCCCATTATGAAAATAAGCAGGTGCGTATTTTAGTTTGTAATGGTTTTGTGAAAATAAAATAAAATTAGTTTTTGACCCTGCAGGGATTTTTACGTCTTTGAAGGGAAAGTAAATTTTAGTAACTTTAACTGAGATAATTAAGAAATAATGAAACTTTCGTTCTCTATATTTCAGCTTGAGTAACCATTAGTTAAATGTTTTCACATTTGGTTTTAATTTTAAAAAGGTTCAATGTTCTCTCCATTATATAGTTTTTCATTATGTAATCAACGTAATTATGACATTTCTGATGGCAGTAATCAAATATTTTAATTAGTTTTCTTCGTTATAAACGTAAATGATACAGCCATTTAATTTTTTAAAAAAGAAATTTATTGTAAATAAAATAAGTTACGTTAATTTTAAAAAGAACACTGTTTAAATGTAAGTGTTGAAAAAAATATTTATATGAATAATCAAAGTAAACATCACATTATTATTGTTGTTCTTACTAATGGTACTTTCCATGTACCGAGCGTGTTGTCAGCCGACAGCGATTTTAAGCCGTCTGAGGTCTCTTGTTTTTGAAGTAGCGCCACTAGGGCCAATATTATGCCTAAGCTAGATACTCATAAAATTCGCTGGCGCATCCCGTTTTTATAGGGGGGGGGCACATTTATACACCTCATAGATAGTACACAGAACCCTAACCGGGAGCTATGCCCTAACCGGGACGCCCAGATCACAAGGAAGACCAGCTACCTCTGTGGCAGGATGCCTGCAAACATCAAATAATAATTTTTATATGATAAAATTAATTAACATGAAGTTAAAGTTACTGGATAAAATTGAGGTCATTATACATCTCTCTCTCTCTCTTTGCTACATAACAAACTTTTCTATCTGTAGAATGCGCAATGAACTATAGAATCATATTGACGCAGGTCATGAGGCATGTTCCAAATATGAATAATTTTAGTGCTGTGTAAAATCCATTCTGAGGTATTTTATGGAAAAATTCGTAGTTTTGAACGGTATATTTGAACGTATTATTTTTGATAAAATCTTGGAACTTTTAAATAATCAAAACAATTTAATATGGAGGAGATTAAAGTCCACCAAAATTAGGCTATATATTGTTACGTTTTTAGGGTAGTGGGTTCGGATTGAATGGACTTTACTTGAGGACAGCACAAACAAATTTATTTACAGTTATTTACAGGATAATTGATAGAGTAACAAATTCAGATAAATACAATCCAGCAATAATCACTCACTTACAGCGTAAATGCAAGTTTTACGCACAATAAACACAGTTTGCAAAACAGCTATAGTATAGCACAGCAACAGCGAGCTCAATAACACAGCGTTAACAGCAAACGCAAACACAGCTCACTTATAACAAATCCTCTAGATCAGAGAGACGCTTTTTATTTCAGAGCAAACTCTCAACAAACTAACTCACTCCGGCTACTCGTCCTTATATAGCCGAAAAAGAGCGTGCACCGAATCTCGTGAAAATTCTCAAAACAACGCGCACAATCCAGCGGCTACTAGACTATTCCTTTCGCCAAACCAATCTAGCTGGCGCGAGGCTCCTCGCCAAACATAGCCATCTTTGGCGAGTTTTCGTGCCGCTCGCTCGCTTGTAACAATATGTATGCTAAATACATGGCACTTTTGAGAAAGAAATTTATAACTTTTAAATGTGGATAAGGCCATAATAAAAATTGCCACTATCTCCAAACTTTCGTGTTGTCAGAACCAAGTTTGATCTTTATAGATTTGGTGCTCGCTAAAATCCCAAAGATGATAGTTATTCTTCGGATTCAGGTCTTGAACTCTTGGATTTATAGCTCTTATCCTCTCTCTGCTATACCCTTATGCTAATCAATAATGGACCTTCTGCACCCCTGTATTGACTTTGTTTAGTTGCCAGAAGCAATAATTGATTTTTTGAACTCCTATGTTCAGAAAAATTAAAAACGTTTCTCATCAGACTAACATTTAAGAATAATGTTTTTTGATAAAAGTAACATTTTATTACATCTTTAGTTATTTTCTTCATCCAATAACAAATTTAATATAATTGAAATCGATATGTTTTTGAATAAATTTCTCTTAAGACATTATATGGATTGAAAAAAAGAAAATCAATTTATTCGTTAAAAATAGTAATAAATGTAAAATAAAAAGCTTTACATTTTAATGGGGTTAGATCATTATAGCATTAAATGTTGCTTTAAATGCGTCGTTAAAATACTAAATGAGAAAACAATAACAAGCTGTTCCTTTCTTTCTAACTTCTTTAACCCTATGCAGTCCGAAAAATAATTATATGTAAAATTATTCACCTAATACAAATATTTGTTTATTGCTATAAAAAATAAATATATATATATAATTCTGATAAGTCGAATTTCTTTGAAAAATTAATCTATATTTTTTAACCATTATGTAGGCGTTTTTAACAATTAAATTTGAAAAATAGATAAATAAAACGTCAAAATAATGCACAATCTTGAATGTCGAGTCACACTCGACATCGGAGAGCAAAGGGTTAAAACACACGGGATTTATTTTATTCTCTATTATTATGAAAACGATAAGAGGGGGGAGGAGGTTCAGTAGTTTCTGAGGATATAGACCCCTTAGTTCCCGAGGGCAAAAGTGTGACTTCTAGCTCATCACAATCATTGACACATACTTATCGCGTTTGTTTGCACATCCCCCTTTTACAGGGGGGCACATTCTTACATTTTACAGATAGAACACAGAAGAACAACCATGCTCTGACCGGGACTCGAATCCGGGAAGCCCAGTTTACGAGGAAGACGCGCTTTTCCTATGTAAGAACTCCGTCATGAAAACAATTTAGATACATTAATCACAAATTTTAACTAACTTATTAATCTATTCTAGTTGACAATGAATGTTATTATATATTTATTTTCCATCCTTCTTTTTCTTTAGTTATTTCTATTTATATCTTTAGTTATTCTTCTAATATGCTGTTTTTGAAGCATTTTTCAGTCTTGACTGATGAATTAGGATAACAAAAAAGAAACGCGTAACTCGCAAGCAATAAATTAAATATTCCTTTAAAAAAAGCAGGAAATGAATGCAAGAGATCGATTAATAATACGCCCATTTTAAAATATGAAGCGATTTTGCGTGAACCTCCGTATCACTCTTTTTATTTATATCATTATCTATAAATTACCCGTTCATGATGAATAACCTTTAAACCACGAAAAACGAATTGCAAACACGATTAATGTGCTCGGGTTCCCTTTACCCAATAAAAATAAATGTGTGAAGCGATTATTTCTGGGGAGATGTTGGCTCTAAATTGGAGGTAATTTCCCCGAGAGATGTGTATTAGCAATATTTTGTTCCTGTCCGAAAAATGCTCGTTTCATTACGTTTAAGAGGTATAGAATTTATGATACCTAAATCGTACAGCATTGTAGTAGAAAACGTTATTAGTGGGCAATTTTTCTGACTGGTTCTGTTCATTCAAATCCGACGTGGGACATTATTTTCAAAATTGACTGGGAATTGATATAGTCAGAAGGGCGATAAAGAACGCGACTGGTATAGAATAAAAAGTAAGCTACCAGTAACCGTATAAGTAAATTATATTTCCATCTAAAAATATAACACTTCGTTTGCTCTCACAAAGTGGTTTATAAAATATGAATACGAAAGAAAATAATTTGTTTTTCGTTAATACCAGTGATAAATTTTATAGAAATTTTTGCATCAATTTTTTTCATTTTTATAACAGTAACAATTTTTTCATAAGTTTTGAATCTCCCTGTATTACAGGATGACTCAAAAACCATGGGATAAACTTTAAAGTATGGTTAAATCTGGTGTATTTTGTTTGATCACTCGATCAATATCAACTAGAATGTCTTGCTGATGGTAGAGGACTATTTTAGCCATTTATATTTATAGAAATTTTATGTTTACTTTTACAGAAAGTAAATTAATATTTTATTTCATGTCTTCTTTTGGTTCTCTGTAACATGTCGAAATACATTTTTGTAACGTAAATTATTGCCCTTAAGTTTACCCGGCTAGCTCTGATCACCATTGTTTAAACTCATGGGTCAGGTTATCTTAATAGATAAATGTAATCATTTTTTAAAAATTCAATTAAGATGCAAATAGTTAATCTTAATAATTTTAAAATTCAATTAAAACGCAAAGAAAATAATTAAGATAGAATACTTTAAATATTTGCTTATGCGTGATTACAAATACGAAGTCATTCACTTGAACTGTGGTGATGGAATGGTAAGGTCAAATGCTTTCAGGTTCGAATAGTAACTCTACAAAATTGCTGCTTTATATCTACTTTGTTTGTTTCCTTCTGTTAAAAAAGTTTCAAAATAGTTGCCTTATATCTACTTTACTTGTTTGCTAACTATTACAAAAGCTGCTTTACATCTACTTGTTT
>JAOUZG010015275.1:3201415-3212935 GCA_026289955.1 Argiope argentata | reverse complement strand
TTGTTTATTAACTATTACAAAAGCTGCTTTATATCACCATTACTTGTTTACTTACTATTACAAAAGTTGCTTTATATCTACTTTACTTGTTTATTTACTTTATCCTTTTACTCGTTAAATCTAATGTCATCAGCCAAATGCTTTTTTTTGTGAGGAAACGTAGAAAAAGAATTGTCAGCTTCTTCTGACTGATTCGAAATTATAAGGACCTTCATATAATAGCTAAAACTTAAAAAAAAAATTTCCGCAAAATTATTATGAATATTATTTTCTTCATTTGAACAAATAATTGAAAGAAAATTAGTGAAATTCATTTCAAAAGTCGGAAGCTGTAGAATTATGGAAAAGTTTGTAAAATGCGATTATATTTTGGAATCGCATGATGTATTCCACATAATAGATGACACACTATATACGTAAAGGTTATTGGAACAAAATGGATTATTTTTTATAGATATTCCGTAAACACAGACGAATATTTCACTGGCGCCAATGCAGAATCGACTAATTATGAATACTTATAAAAAATATTGCAGTTGAAAAAGTCTTTTTCAATATTAGATTGAACATTAGTTGAAGAATATTCTATTCTTAATCTAGAAATGTGCGCAATACTCCAGGAAAACATACTATATTATTTAAAAACAATTTAATAATCTACAAGATAGAGCATTCTGATTTTTTAACTTTAACTATTTTCATGTAATACTTCCAGATCATTAAAACGATAAGACATCATGGAAAAAAAAGGACCATTAAAATGCAATGGGAGGAGTATTTTCAGTTCATTAAAATTGACTAAATTTAACATTTTCAGCATCATTTACATTTAATAGAGGTGTTAAAACGACGGAGGAAATCGGAAGATTTGTACTGTTTATACAGAGGCAGAAATAGTTAAAGTATAGTTGGTTTTTGGGTAAAAAAATGAAGTGCGATTGATTCAACTTCTTCAACATACAGCCAAAGGATTTTTTTTAAAAATTGAAATTTGAAAGGCGCTCATGACTTATTACTCTACAAATAGAAATAAGATTAAGAAAATAAGGAATAAATTAAAAATTCAATCTTGTTTAAAGACGAGAATATTTTAGCAAAAGTCGACTACAAGAATTTTCGAAATGACTGTATGACGCGATTAAATGTACTGGAATAATATTCAATTCAAGATTGCTGAGTCGTATATAGGCAATGTCCTAATCTTAGGCATCGATTCTAAAGTACCGACTCCCCCGGTGTTTTTTCAATGGCCGGAAAATCACTTGGTGCCAGATCCGGTACGTAAGGAAGAGATTATTATACAATCTATAGAAAATGCTTTACTTAGTTGCTTGAAAGCGAGACCATGTGTTCTCGAACTTTTTCACGGAATAGCTGGACACGTTTCAAGAGCAGTTCCTGGTCGTTTCCAGCTGATTACATTATTATATTCCACACTTCAATCATCGTATCATGTAGAGATCAACGGCGCCGTCTTCCGACAGATTTTCGAAATGACATAACTAGTTCTACCCATCTATAGCGTTTAAATGTTGAGCGTTTAAATCTATAGCATTAAATGTCTATTCTATTTAGACATAAATTTAACTCATATGGTTAATTTGTGGAGTGCTTTTATTACTTCAATTAATTACTGCTTATCAACGCAGTAGTCATAATATTATTATTATGAGTACTGTACTCAATATAATACTCATTATAATATTATTGCTTTGTTTTTAAAAACATTAAAAATATATTAGGGCATTCTTTTTCATATGGTATTAAAAATGAAAAAGGATTTTTCCCAATTCATCTAATGCAATCTTCTCAACTAATCAAACGTCATCTTTCTGAGTTAATCCAATCCAATGCAATGCTTGCTCAGTCGTTAGTAAGCTAAGACTCCTTTTATAAGCATTCCGCATTATTAGGAAAGAAAATGATGGCCATTCCTATGACGAGATTTTTTTTGGTTGTGGTATCAAATCTCAGATAGATAAGCCTTATTATGTTAGTAATGACAAGCTCAGAAAATCATCTATTATTCCAAATGGCAGTGTCTATCTTCAGAAAGGATCTTTCAGCTTCTGTAACTTAAAATCTTATGGAAGGATTTTCTATTTTTGCTTCTCAGTTTTTTGATGACGCATGTGTATTGAGTTCAAGGAGAATGAGATTTTAGTGATATCAATTTTTATCTCTTCTGTCAAAGGCAGATACTCTTTATTGAAAGGATAATAGGAAAACGAATGGGAATTAGTTAAAAGTATTATATTAAGTAGATCAACTTTCGTTGTCCCTGAAGCTTCTAAATACGCTAGAATGAAATTAGGACAAACTTATTAATGTTGATGGTAATCCCTAATCAGAAATTGAGTAACTCCAGATGTAGAATCCCAAATAATCCAAGATCAGACAATATGGTACGTCAAATCCTAGTATATTAACCACCCAATGAAAGTCTTGTTTTTTGTATATATTGATAAAAAATGTATAGCATTTTAGAAAAGATTGGTTTCTATTCCTTATTGTAAATTCATAAATCCACCTGACTGAATATATAGCTGGAAAACTTAAGAATTTTTTGGGGGGAAATTTTAGGAATAATATATTATATATGTATTTAAGAAATTCCAAACTATGTGATTATTTTCTAAATATAAATAAATTATGGCATTTCTTGAAGAATTTCATATGACGAACTAATAAAATCTTCTCTTATTAAATTCAAATTCATGCAATACATGCGCGTAGCTACTGTTCACAAGCATACAAAAATCCCACAGGAGCTACATTACAACAAGGAGACAATTCAGATACCTTATGGTGTTACATTAGCTTTTAAAGTATTACATACAGGTATTTCCACATCCAACTTATTGCCTTATTTCACTCCTTGTGATTTTTTTTTCATCGGATGAAGTATTTACTGAAGAAAACTGTTTTTAAAGTTTAAAAATGCCTCGATGATGATACTAGAGAAGATAACAAAGGGATCTGGACAATCTGCATTTTTCATGTGAATGATTGCAAAACTACTACCTTTCATAAAAGTTGCATTGAAAGAAACACCCTACAAATGAGTTCATTCTTCATTCATCCTTAATCAGTCTCGAAAAATCCTAGAAAGTATTATTAATCTGCCATTATATAATTTTGTATTGTAGCTATTTTTCTTTTAAAATATTAAGATCGATTTTGATACATTATATATACAAATACAATAATAAGCAAATAATTAAGTAATTTAAACAAAAAAGAAAAATAGAAATGTTTATTTATTTTATATTTTGTACGTTTATTTTATTATCTTGTACGTTAATGCTACTAAAGTTAATTAGAAACAGACTTCGGGATTTCATTGGTTAATTAACACCCTAATATTCAGTTAGTCAATAGCATTAATTTACTGAGAAAGACGTAATTAACTTTTAATACTTTATAATTTTAATTTCTTGATAAGTATCTATACTTTAGTCAACAAAAACTGATTTTTTGTAAAATAAAGCAATATACTCAATTTCTAAGAGAAATAAAGATGAGATTTTTAATAATTAAATAAATACACTTTCATTTTTGTTTTTCATTAATATTTTATAGATGAAGAATAATTACCCATTATAAATTAATGATTTTAAAATGAATAGTTAATTAATGAAATGAATATTAGTTGTTTTTCAATTATTTTTTTTTCATAAATGAGTTTACATGACTATCTTTTTATTTTTTGTTTAATAACACTTTTGTCATTTGTGATTTTAATTATAATGATCTAAACTGTTATCAGTAGTCTTATCTTATCTTGCTTTTAAATAGCCATTTCAAGATAATCAAAAATTGATATTTAAAATAAAAAATGCAATTTGTTACTTTCTTGAAAGTGTAAAAATGAAACTTTTTGGTTTTTCTTTTATCTTTTATTAAAAATTATAATCTGTTTTACTGACTCTGCCACTTTGCATATTCTTGGATTTACTATAAAACTCCCAATGGTTTTCGAAAAAAAAATGTCTTCTCTACTCATTTTGCTGATTCTTCTACGAGTTGAAAAGTAATAACATTATTTAGCATTCTGTTTAACAAAGCAGAAATTTTCATTATTTTTTCTGATTAAAAAAAATCAATCTTTGGGGATTATTTTGTAAAAAAAACTGTAGAAATTGGGTAGATAATTGATTTTATTTTGTCGTAATAACTGCGGATTCGAGAGATGCTGGAGTAAGCAAATTTATAATTAAAAGCTATCAGTATCGACACTGATAATTAAAAAAATGTCAAAATTATGGAAATTAAAGCGACGTTATGGATGATGTCATAAATTATGAAAAAAATAAAACACGAAAAAAAGATGACTTTGCAAAAAAGGAAACCTAAAAAGTTTTGAAAAATATATAATTAGTTATTTTATAAAATTTATTACGAAGAAAAGACAGCTCGATATAAATAATAAACGTCAAGTAATCTTTTTATTTACAAGCTTCAAATACATGATGGTGATATATATAAGTTTTGAAATTAGAAAAAAATATATATCTGAAAATAAGCATGGTTTGATATGTCCATTTGTGATACTCCTTGTTTCTATATACAGGTAATATAAAAAAATTAAATCAATTCCTGCATATGTTAACAATGAAAAATATTATTTTAGTTACTTTTTATTAAATAATTACAAATTATATAAATGACAGAATCAGTTTATTAAGTGGTAAAATAGACAGTGAATTTCCTGGTAATTTTCCTTTCTCCTTTTTATATATGCTATTCGAACTTACACCCAAGAGAATCGAATCCAACGTCATGCCAATCCGACTATCCCGGCCAAACAATTGCAATTACTATAAATAATTGATCAAAAATTATACTAGCGTTAGCATTTTCAAGGCCAATTGAGATTAAAAAACAATTGTGGCAACTCAAAATGCGTGATTTTTCTACACCAGTTGCAGTAACGCAATACAGATTAGAAATTTATATTTTTTCTTTATTATGTATTCTTTTAATTCGAAAGTGTTTCAAAATGAATCGGAAAAATTAATTAACAATGTTTCATTTTAAATGCATCAAGCATTATGAAAATAAACAGAATCGCTTAAAATAATCGACCCAAAACATGTTAAGCTAACCTCATTAGCATGGGTAAAAAACAAACTGAATTCGTTATTTATTTGGCGGCGGGGAAATGAAGATTTTTGGTGAGAAAGTTAGTTTTTATTTAATTAATTAAAAAATTAATGAATTAAAATTTGAAAAAAACTGAATTAACGTCGAAGTTTATCCACGGCAAGTTTAAAACAATTTACTTGAATTTATGAATAAAACGTATTTTATTAACGATTGAAAATTTGAACAAGATATATTTAGGGAGAGTGAGAGCTAATAGTTGGAATTGAAAAAGACTGTTTGTTTCGATGATGAGGTAGTGATTCAAATTATTCAATTATCTTTGAAATTATCGTAATTTTAATGAAGAGTCAGCGCTTAAAGTTCATTGTTGAATTATTTGAGTGAGTGGCAACATGACAACAGATTTTATTATATTAATTTTAATGATTTTGTGAGTTAGAAAAAGTTTTCTTTGTTTGAGCAGTGGAAATAAGGAATTGCTTGATCAGCAGCTAAATTAAGGCTCTCAATATTTGATAGTAGGAAAAAGTAAATTCAAGTTTTAGCTGCTAGATTTTCAGAAGTATTGATATAAAGAATTTATTTCAAAGTAACGGATAAATTGAATTTGAATGTTACATTACTTTTCATATAATTATATAAATATATATATATATATATATATATATATCTCATTATATAATTATATTTTAGAAAGTTTTATAATTAAATGTATATTACCAGGCATTTATAAATTTGCTACATCAAAGAGAAATGGCGGTATCCTGAGATAAAACTACGGCTTCTTGAGCATACATCAATTTCTCATATGCATACGTTCTATTTACATAAAATTACTTTGATTACACTAATGGAAATTAGTGTTCTTATCAGTTTACTTGGCTGGGTTTAATTACTAGATGTTACGAGCTCTGATAACTTAAATATCGCTGCAGAAAGGGGTCTGAACAGCTTAAAAGAGCTATTTTTATTTGAAGATAGTTTAAAGAGAAAGGTAATTACTGAGTGTAATTCATTAAAGGAGGCTATTTTCCAAGATCTAGTAGAGTTGTAACTTAATATCACTATTGTCTTAGATGGTATTCAATCTCAAGTGAGACAGTTTTTAAAGATTAGTATTAATAGTTTCAAAATAAATTTACTTATCTAAGATGTCTTGTTTATAAATAATTGCGTGGTGGAATATTTGGGTTTATTGATACCAAAATAACTGTTCAAAATTTGCGATCTCATTAAATACTGATAGAAGTAAATGTTTTAAAATATAACCGAAATTTAAAAAAAATTTTAATCAATTTTGTGTAAATTAGATGTAAATACTGTAAATATTTCTGAATTGTTGTTTGAATATCACAAATATTTGTAAATAGTTTAATTGTATAGACCGTTCTAAGGGAATTCACAGCAGAATTTTCTTCCACATCTCGCGACCCCCCTGGACACATCCCACGACCCCCCTTTTGAGAATCTCTGGTGTAGAGGATTGTGATGGAATTCACCAGATCAGAAATCAGGTTGCTCGATCAAAATCATTTCAGTGTAGCTTTAAATAAGAACAATATTTAATTAAGCTCACCTGGTCTTATGATAAGGACTTAGCCTTGAAATTAGAGGGTTCCAAGTTCGTAACTCACCCTAAAAACTATCTTGTTTGCAGTTCTAAAGCAGAATTAAATCCCAATTTAAGAGACAAAATGTTCTACCACTGCTTTGGCACAAATATTTGGTGAAGAAGTATAAGTTCTGGTGCTGAATTCCTTCTCTAACCTCATGGTTAGAGAAGGAAAATACTAATACTATATGAAATATAAATATTTAAAAAAATTAAAGCATTTGAAGAATTCATAGTTGGAAATTTATTTCACATAGTATTTTTTGATTTTCTAGTCGCAAACTAATAATTATCTTATACTGAAATACAGTTGAATGAAAATACATAAAAAATTACATACAATTCAATAACATAAATTTTTCGTTTATATTTAATACAATAGCTTTTCTTATTCTATCAATATAATGAATAATGAATGAAAAGGAGGTTATAAAATGTCCATTTTTTGAATTTTTCAATTCAATATCAAAAGATTTATTTCCAAGAATTCTTTTTGTTTGCAACAAAGGGGTGTGGGCGAACACATAAACAAATTGATTTCTTATTCATTCAAAGTAACTCCTTTTAAATATATAAACTTGATAAGTAAAATAGGGGGGAAACGGATGGCTAAATCGATATTTTTCGTGCAATCGATACTTCTCTACTATTGTTCACGTAAAATAGCGAGAAAACAATCACTACCTTCCCAAAGTGCAATTTGTTAAAATCTGAGCTAAAGTTATTGCTAGATGATGGAATAGCTGAAGTTGATTGATACACAACTCACGTATAAGCCACAGAATTACTTCATACGCTTTATTAAAAGGGTATTATTTAGAACAAAAGTTGGGAATTTTCGAAGATGAAGCTATAAATTGTTCTATTTTTATGGCATTTCGGGTCATATCAATTTCGTAAGTCATTACAGCAGAAGACGGGGCGTTTTATGCCTAACAGTTTTTAAAGAATCAATATATTTAAAAGAACACAAGAAATTTGCAATATTTTATGTTAAAAGCCATATTGTGACCATATATAGCAGATGGCTATTAATAATATCTGTAGAATTACATATCGTCGTGCAGAGTATAATCGGTCATAAATCAAAAATTTAATATAGTTGAAATTCAATATCTGGTATTTTTCATATTACCAATGGATATCAAGTCGCCAGTTCTATCTTTATTTATGACATCGGCTACTTGTCAAATGGAATATGGAAAAAAATACCAATGAAAGTGATGAATGCTTATAATATGTATAACCTGACACCCTTTGGTAATATGGAAAAGATAGCAATGAATGCCTATAATATGCATAACTTGACATCCACAGGCTGTATGAAACTGCACAAATTTTCTGATTTTGTAAAATTATTTCCAAGATAATTATGTTAAAATCCTTTATATCTTTACCACACAATTTATTTCAACGAAATATTTTTCAAGATTTCCCTTAAGATGATCATTACTGATTTTTCTATATATTTCAAAAGATTGCAGATGTATTTATTATTTCTTAAGATTAATAATTTTAAATGAAAAATAACTGAAGTTAAAACCGAGTTTCAAACCAGTATTTTTTTTAACACGGCATTTTTTAAATAAATGAATAAAGAAAATATTAAGTCACAAAAGTTGTTTTACCTCTACCGAAAAAGGAGTAACATTTGGCGCTTTTCCGTTCTGATGAAGTATTTTTGTTGAAAAAAAGTGAAGATGAATGACGGGAAATTGCCGGAGAAAATAATAATAAAAAAGGATTCTAGGGGAACTAAGACGATATGGGTAACGCTCATGAAAACACGCTTAAAAATGCTGATATTTATCAAATGCTTACTGCCGTTTACTAACAAAATATTGATGTCATAAATAACAATTTTTGTATCGAATCTGTTGATAAAAAACACCGTTTTTTAAATAATATTCATAAATTCTATTTTTTTCAAAGCAGGTAAAATGTTTCTTGACCGCACAAGGCAGATACATAAAAAAGGTCACTTTTTTTCCGGAATTTGCTAAGATGTAAAGTGAAGAAAATATTTAATAAAAGACTGCCTTTTTATTAATAAGCAGAAATCACTTCAATAAGAAAAAGTAAGAAACTTAGTTTGGACTTAACTTTAACTTTTTGATAATGTAATTTAAGCAGAGTATTTATAAACAGAAAAATTATTTTAATGCTTCATAGTGTTTTTATAACCTAACTAGCAGTACCCGCATGGTCTTTTCTATGGTAGAGTATTAAATAATAAAGTTCAGCTTTAAACTGAAGTCTATCCTCCACCCGATATGACATGGGTATGTTACGCAACATTAAACTAATATTAAAAAACACATTTAGAAATTATAAAAAATAGCTACAAAACAATTTTTATAGTACACATTCAGAAAAAAGGTGGAGTTCATTTCGCGCTCAGAAGATTCATTCTGTCTCCGCAAATTAGTTGCAGTGCGATCTTAAGATAGACGGCTATTTCGCTCATCATTAACTCTCCTTCCCTGTGGACATTATTTCTCTGATAATCGCTAATAGAACGTTTCTTTTCTCTTCTCGCTAAGGTTTTGGCATGTAGCTTTAGCACAATTTTGCATATAGCTTTAGAAATACATTATCTAGTTCATTGAACTAAAAAATAAGCTACATTTTGATCGTTTCTATAAATATAGGTTTTTTGACTGATAAATAAAGTGAGTGATTCAATTTTTTTTTTCACATTTTGAAGCAATAAAAGATCTAAAATATTTATGATTAAATAAATTACTTATTTTCTAGAATAAAAATATACATTAAAAATAATGTATAAAATATACATTTGATGAGGTGTTTTTGTAAGAAAACTTTATCAAAGATTAGAATTTGACAAAATATCTTCTTCAGATGTAAAATAGCAGTAAAACGTTTGGGAATGAAAATGTAAAAATCGATGAAACTTCCAAAAATATACTTTAAATCCGAATTCTAATGGTTTTATAAAGTAATCAGATCAAATATTAAATATAATAAATTAAAAAAAAATTCATGATTCCACCAACTTTTCAACTAAGTCACCTGCCTTAAAAAATTGTTCGTAGAATTACTTCTTGGCTGATATTTGTAAATGACACGGATAATTTATCTATTTCACTTCAATTAAGAATAATTATGGTTGTAAAATTTATTTCATTTATATAAATAAAATCATTATTTATCAGCCTTATTATTGTGTATTACTAGAAAGCATTTTAAAGTGTATTTTGCTCCATAATAGTTACTAAGTCTTTGATTCATCAATCTATACATTTATATATACTGCTTTGAATACAAGGTAAATTCCATTACGATTTATAGAATGTTTATGTCGGATATTCATATCTAGAATTACTTCTTAAAATCTCTATAGCTGGTTTCTTTTCATTGGTGTTACATTTCTAAGAAATTTTTTTTCTTATATTATATATTAAATAAATATGTAAAAAATAGTTTAGTATTATATAATTTTCTCAACGTATTTCTATAACATTCTCATAAGCAAATTCTTGCTAAATCATTTGTTTTTTACTTGTAAACACGGCTACTTCATACAGGAATCACAGTATTTTCAGCCATATTTTGCTTCAATTCTCTGCAAAAAATCTGTATAGAGTTCCTTGCCTGTAGTGGAGAATTTCAGCTGTTATTCATTTTATTCAAATTTCTGGCAGGGAATCGTATTTCCGTCGAGAAGTAGAAACCGTCGCCCTTTTCACTGTTCCTTTAGAATATCAATTTCGAATGCAAATCTTGAAAGCTAGAACTTCAAGAAGCTCTAAGCTTGAAGCCCGAAAGATCCTGCAAGCGTATTTCTGTGTTCATGTTCAAGTTCCAAACAGTATAAAACTGTTCCTGCTCCTTTCTTTTCAAAAGGTTTGAAAGGGAAGGTAGAAACAACTGTCGTTTTTCTTAAAAGTGAATAAAATATGAAATCCTGTTTCGGCAATATGCAAGCAGTTTCAGAAACGAGTTTCAGTCTTTGTGACATCAATATTTTATTTTAAGCCGAAAAGATGAACTTGTTTACAGATGGAAACGCTTTTTATACTCAAAGAAATGCAAGAGTTCTGCTTTAAAACCCTTTGTTCCCTTCACAGCCCTAACAAGTTCCAACAATTGAAACGAGAGGATGAAAATCAATTATATTGAAATGAATAAGTTCTTTTGACATTATTTTTCATTCTTAATCTCTTCCATAATTCCCATTTTCCGTTTACTCGGTTGGAAAATGGTGTCTTGTAACTTATTAAATAAAAGTATCAAAATCCCGGCCAATAAAAAAAAGACCTTTTTGTATTTTTGTATGATGTATCTGAATGTGTTTAATTGCCTTTCCATTAGCTATATTAAAAACCCGATTGATTGATTTTTAAACTTTTCATTATAACAATGTATCCTTGTATTCAATATCATTTTCGTTTATCACAAACCCTTTTTAAAAAAACATATTATAGCTTAAACTTAAAGATTAATTAAACGTATGGAAGTATTACCCAATACAGGAAAATATTCTTTATTGTCAGGTATGATTTTCGATATTTTTAACTTTTTTTAACAATACTCAAAACCGTATCCGCATGAGAATTATTATTTTGATCATTTCTATCTCTAAACCATAATCTGTTATCTCCTATATTACCTTTAAACGTATTCTCGTGAGATTTCTTTTCGCTTTTTATTCTTCTGAAATTTCCTTTAATTTTAATTCTTGTGAGATTTCTTTTCACTTTTAACTCTTGTGAAATATCGTTTAGTTTTAATTCTTGTGGATTTTTTTTCACTTTTAATTCATGTGGATTTTTTTT
>JAOUZG010015275.1:3191026-3201405 GCA_026289955.1 Argiope argentata | reverse complement strand
TTCACATGTAATTCTTGTGGATTTTTTTTTCACATGTAATTCTTGTGATTTTTTTTTTCACTTTTAAATTTTGTGATTTTTTTTTTCACTTTTAATTCTTGTGAATTTTTTTTTTCACTTTTAATTCTTCTAAAAAAATCTCACTTTTAATTCTTGTGATTTTTTTTCAATTTTAATTTTTAATAACCCATGATATTCAGACAGAGCAAAATATATTTAATCAATCTTAAATTGTCTTATTTGTTTTTAAACCAGTATTTTTAAACTTTAAAGCATCATTACTTATATCAATGAACCAATTTTATTGATCTTTAGCCATTTTTAATTTTAATGGCGTGTCTTAAATTATATTTAAATATGAATTCGGTTATTCTTAACAATGCTTTCCTTAACACATTTCTCCTTCATAATTTCCTTCAACTTATCCTTGCATTTTATCAGCTTCGTCGTATTTATCTTAGCAGTGTCTTTTGTTATCGAACGTGTCTGAATCTAATATTTCATCGGGCTTATTGCGCGGTTATTCCGAAACACAAACTAAATGGGATATAGCGAGCATCGACAATTGGTCGTAGAAATACTGTTATGCGGCTTCGGAAATATGAGATGTTGACAAAGGGTTGTAGTAAACAGCAAAAAGCGTAGCCAAAGAGTTCAGCGGTAAACGGCCAATAAAAGCGGTATCTCAATATGGCCACTAAGGATTTGGAAAATTATGTAGCACAAATGTTACTCCCGCATTGCTTGTTGGATGGGGAAACTGATGTTTTTATAGGATGTTCGTGTTGAATAAAGCATCGACGTGTTTCTCATGTACATTAGTTTGTTTTCTTTGGCTAGGTGATTTTTATTATGATTGTCATTCTAAGATCAGAAATGATTTCTGAATTTCTACCATTAGTATTTTAACTCTTTACCGCATATGTACCCATATATTGTATTGCAGTTTTGTTTCAATTTTATTTCCAACTTAACTATTATAAAATAGTAAAAAAATATTTTAATCAACCAAATATATATTTAAAAATAATAAAACGCAAAAAAAATTGTCTATGATTTGATGGAATTTCGAAATCACATTTGTGCAAGTGGGTGAAATAGCAGAATTGAAGTGCGAGTGATACATTTTCAAAAAACTTTTACACTTTAAGTAATGTTTCAAAAAAATAATCGTGGATTCGGTATACTTATTTTTTTCGGCGGATATTAATTTTTCAGCTTTTCAACTGTTTTCTATACTATATAAGAGCCCATCTATGATTCTTTAATATATATATATATATATATATATATATATATATATATATAGCTTTTTCATTAATTTTCTTTTAATAAGTCTTATTGATAATTAAATAAAACTATTTCCACGGTGAAACAATTCTTTTCCAACGCTTTATTAATTCATGCAATAAAGGTTTAAAACTATGTCTCACAAACCCAATAATATTTATTATTTCATTATTTTGAAGCAAATTGAGCATAGAGAAATTTTTGTGATCCCAGGATCAAATGGAACATAATTTTACTTCTGATTCTGATGTTGCACTAATTGATATGCAACCAATAATAATGAAAATGATGAAAGTAATAGTTAATAAAAAATATTTATAAATAGCTTTGAGAACAAAAATTTAAATTCTAAATTTTAAGATTAATTTAAAGATGGTTTTCTAATATAAAAAAAGAAAAGGCAGAGAGTGAATATAGAAATCTAATTTCATAAAATAAAATGCAATATGATATATAAGACCAATTTCATTTTTTAAATCTATTTTTAAACTACAGTTACAATTTCAGCGGTATATTGTTTTATAAAACAAGCACTTTCTAATCAGTATTTTAATTAAAATTTTAAAATACAATGCAATTTTTACAAATTTTTTGAGTTAAATCTCTGAAAGGACGCAATAATGGAATTAAAAAATTCTTCAAATAAATTAAACTAATTAAAAATAAACAGATCGATTTTCTGAAATGAAAAAAGGCATTAATCTTTTCGGCGAAAATTTTCTGGTGATTTAATGCAAATTTAATTATTATAAATTGTTAACTTTAACAACAGTTAGAAATAAAGCAAACAGAAAGATAGATGGGAGACACTTTTGTCATGTTTGCGTAAAGATTACGTCCATACTTTGCATGTAACTAAAATTTGTCACAAAATTTCAATATTTAAAAGAATGAAAACTAATTTCAGTTTCAGAGCAAAGATAGAAAATAGTAAAGGGAATTATTTTAAAACCAATTCTATTCCCGTATTTTGTTTTTTTTTAAAAAGTACAATTTTATAAAAATTTCTTCATTTCTTTTAAAACTAATAAAAAATAGCTTTCCAATCTAATACCTTTTTTTTTCTTCTCAACGTTCATACTTTGAATACTCAAGAATAAATCTTCATATTTGTCATTTTTGTTAACGAAGATTATTCGAAACATGTCCTTTATTCTTAGAAAAAAAGTTATTAAAAATGTGAAGTGTGTTTAAAATTTTATTTGGTTTTATCAGCACTTGTTTTAAACATATTTGTTTTTTTTTCACAAAATAAACTGAAAAATTAAAATACAAAAAAAACACTCAAAGGTCTGGATAGTTTTTAAAAAGTCATTTTGATTGCATTCAAATCAAATGCAGTTATTGCACGCAAAGTATCATCATCAACGTTTGTGTTCTGAGGATGGAAAAAAACGGAAAAGAGGATTCGTGGAGTTAAAAAATTCTTTTAAAGTAAGAATAAAACGAAGAAACGTAAAAAAAAACCTGGAATAAATTTCAATATCCAATCTTTAAGGTTATTAATTTAAAATATTGATAGGAAAAGGACATGAAGAAAGAGAAATGATTTATATCAATATTGTGCGTGTCAATTTTCTTTTACTTATTTCTGTATATTTAAAATTTCAATGTATCAAATAAAAGGATATCAGTTACGAATGTTTCCTATTCTGTAATTTGTGTAAAAAAAGTTAGATTCTCATAAACTTAAAGGCTCTAATAATAAAACTTTTGTGTTAAATTTCGAGTAATGATAAAATATTTGGGTCAAATTTTGAGTAATGATAAAACAGTTGGGATAAATTTCGTGTAATGATAAAACAGTTGGTTTATATTTCGACTAATGATAAAACAGTTGGTTTATATTTCGACTAATGATAAAACAGTTGGTTTAAATTTTGAGTAATAATAAAACAGTTGGTTTAAATTTCGAGTAATGATAAAACAGTTGGTTTATATTTCGACTAATAATAAAACAGTTGGTTTAAATCTCGAGTAATGATAAAACATTTGGGTTAAATTTCGAGTAATGATAAAACATTTGGGTTAAATTTTGGGTAATGAAAAAACATCAGGGTAAATTTCAATAAGTGAATAATTTAATTATGTAAAGGTAATCAATTTTGGTATCTTGCCCTTGATTGATATATCATATATTCTTCATAGCCATACGAGATACTTTTCATGTTGTATCGAAATTTTAAAGAACGGCTTAGGTTTGGTTAATTTAATTCTTTTAATTAACAAGAATGCTGCTTTAAGGCAAAAAGGATTTTAAGCTGGAAAAAGATGTCGAGGACGACAAATATGCATTTACCTTTCACAGAAATTTCGAATGGAGCCCTTGTATATTTTTGGAATGCAAGTCAATGCTAACCCCCACCTTCGAATGACGTTAACAATAAAATTTCATTTAAGAAGCATAAATTTAATCGCAGTTTTTCAGCAATGCACTTAAATCGGAAAAGAAAATATTTGGGGTTTAACAATTTTGAATCTTCTACATTGAGCGTCAAAATTTTAATTTTTTTTATCCTACAATTGTTGATTAATTATTGTAGTAATGTAAAATCTGCCCTTTTTTAACCATGATTCACGGATTCTTGGATGAGATTAAAACCACAATTAACATCATTCTAACTCCTCTGTTGTGTTCTAAAATCTTTTTCTTTGTTTCTGTTGGAGATAAACGTGCCTTTATAATTATTCTCCTATACTTTACGGAAAATTAAGGCAAATATTAACAATAAATCACTTAACTTTTGTTAAACTTTTTGAGGAAAAGCCAATCTTCAGATGCAGTCTCTAGAGCATAGCGTATTATGAGCATGATGGCTTCAAATTTCAATGATGCGAATAATCCAAAGTGAAAGAGTATAATCGAACCGAAAGGGAAGATCCTGATTATATCATAATAGTCTTTTGAAGCGAACGGTTAGCTCTTACTGCTTCTAATATAAAAACATTGATGGCGAGACCGTGTCTTATGTGCATGCGATGTTAATCTCGTTAATTGTTCATTACTAAGAAAGTTGCGGATTATTCACGTCGTAGGTCACAATAGATTATTTCGACCCTTTGGCTTGTGAGGTAATCTACTTTTTTCGACATGGATTCATTGTGAATGCTGAAATAATAATGGGGAAACTTTGACATATAATGAATAAGCTCATTTGCTTTTCACAAACTCGTTTTTGCTGCCAGGTAATTTTTCTTTTTGGATATTACTTCGGTATCTAGGATAATGAGCCAAATGCTGCAGTGATAATCGTTTCCAGGTTATTTGTGAGTATCATTTAATTCATATAGTAATTTTTACATTAAAAATCATCGATAAATGTTTGCGTATATAGGTGAAGAAATGCAGAGAACTATTGTAGAGACATTAGAGTTTCCTGATAAAACTGATGCGTGCAGAATGATAGTGTTCCTCTTAATGTAAAGACACAAGTTATTAATTTATAATTTCTTGTATACATAGTGTAGAGAAAGTCTAGTAATTAAGAAATTCGAACTCGAAAATATGACGGATCTCCTCATTTCAGACCTTCCTGAGTCCCAAATTTGAAGATTTCTATGAAACTTTTTTCAGGGGAAGTCTAGATGTCCGAATATAAGTTGACGCGATAACAACAAAGAGAAGAGATCTAGATAACTAATATTCGGTACACATTGATAATTACTCTACACATCAATCAATCTTTTGATCAAATCCAAATACGGGTTTATTGTTTGTCAGTCAGTCTGTACTTCCGGAAACATGTAAATAAGATAAAGGGAAACGCAATGATTTAAGTATACCAAATTTGGTATGGGGTTTTGTGACTACATGCGTAGATTTGTGCCAAATTTTTATTTCACTCGGTTGATAAAAACGTGTTTCAAACAGAAATTCTATTTTTGGATACTATTAACACATGACAGGGGTTAGTCGTCAAATAATTAGCCAAGATAGTTAGAAATTAATCCCTAGAAGGAAAGATCAGTAAAAATACTAAATTAGCAGCAAAAGTTGACATTTCGTAAATATTGTACCCCAATACCATATAAGGCATTTTATGGCACGGCAAGTTTATTAGAGTTATGCGAGAAAGTTTTGGGGAGACCACTATATCTGGTTTCTCAATTTCCTTTGAATATCTTACAAAAAATGAAATACCGGTACAGGGGAAAGAAGAGAGAGGGAGAGGGGTAGTATGCAATACTTTTACAAAAATTGATTAATGAATAATAATTACTAGCTTAAATTGTAATTACCATTTATTCGTTAAGTTGTAAATGCAAGATTTTTTTTAGAAAAAAATTATATACTGTAACTAATACTTCTTAAAATATTTGCTACAAATCTACAGTTATTTTTTTGGAAATAAAAACAACATTTAGATAAAAGAGTTATTTATTTCAATAAATTTGATGATAAAATTGTACTTTTGTAACTGCTCTGAAAAATAGACATTTTTTATTTTAATTAATTTTAAAATTATTTCGTTCTCTTTGCATTAAGTTATATATTGAGTGATTATTCCATGTAATCTGAGATCATATATTTCTCGAGTTCGCTATCTAATGGTGCCCCTCTTACTGAATTAAATATCTGATTAAATGAATCGTTTAACTGACAAGTTAATGCCGGATAATCTGGTTATTAGAGCATTGGATTCGTATTCCTTAGGTTGAGAGTTCGAACCTCACCGGCCAAAGACTCTCCGTGTGTGGTGGTGGCTAGCACACATTAAATCTATCGTGTCGTAAGGTCCTCCATGTCGAGAGTAATACCACTGGGGATACTGGGTCGAAGGTGATAGTTCTCTGTTCTAGATTTAAGTTACGATCTTTTGATGGATGAACGAAATGCGTGAATGAAGTCCACCCCTCAAAAAAGGATTTGTGACGTTTGTGAGACTTCTGCCGTCCGGTGATCACTGGCTCATACCCTCAGAAACTTCTGCTCCCCTACTTCCTCTGTAAAATGTAACACGACGACAAAAACAACTATAAGTTCTTTTATTTAAAACTGTACATTGACATTAGCAATACACAAAATAAAGATGTACAAAACCTTAAAACAGGGAATTAAATATCACTTAAAAACGTCTGTAGTCATTAGAATGAAAGAAACTAAATTGAATAAAAATACATATTAGCAGATTTGATTTTATGAATGTGCATGTAAATTAATACTTGCAGAGCCGCTAAATATTCAAGGTTCGTAACAGTGATATCTTGCAGCTTTGGATAGTATTAGTTTGATTTCTTTTTTGATCAATTAAGATTATTAAAGATATTTTAATAGTTTTACTTCATTTAGTTATGATGATCTCGTGTTTTCTTTCCTACGGAAAGAGGGGGTGCAGTAGCTTCTGATGTCATGCACCCCTCATCACCCGAGGGCAGAAGTTTGACTTCTAGCTCATATCAGGATGACACACTCTTGCACAGCCCCTTTTTACAGAGGAAGGGGGCACATTCACACAACTCAAAGATAGTACACAGAATAAAAATCATGCCCTAACCTTGACTCGAACCCGGGACGCCCAGATCACGAGGAAGACGCGCATCCTTTGTGGCAGGACGCCGGATTTTCATTTAGTACTTGAATCAAATAAATTATTTTCCAAAAATAAAAAAAACCATTATGCTTCCTTTGAATATAATTTTATAACGATCCAGTTTTTAAAAATAAATACTTTATGAGTAATATCTTTAACATCTTTAAATGAGAATTCATCTCATTCGTTGTTTGCCTGGTGGCTTACTTCATTTTCGTCATTAAAGTAGTGTCCTGAAGCTGCTGTATAATTAGCTTCATTCCATCTCGGAACAGACGTGTTTGACACTGATGAAAACATCACGCAATTATATATTAACTCAATTAAATATTCAAGTGTAGAATCAGAAATTTGTATCAACGTCTAACAAATGAGATCAAAAGTTTCGTATCATCCTAAAGTTTAAATTTGTTAGCGAAATTATTCAGGTGTTTGTTCAGAAAAGCATCTTCAATCTTTTGTTAAGTGTTAATACTTCAATAGAAAAATAATGAAATACACTGTTTAACACTGATGAAAATATTACGCAATTGTATATTAACTCGATAAATATTCAACAGTAGAACAAAGAATATTTTGTATCAGCATTTAACAAATGAGATCAAAATTTCCCTATGATCAACTTTAAATATGGTAGCAAAATTATTCAGACATATATTCAGAGTAGTATCTTAATTCATTTATTAAGTGTTAATAATGTTTGGATTAAAATTAATACTGTGGAATCTCTAAGAAAGCTTTTTCAGGCCTCGTTTCATAAATATTTTTAAAAGGAAAGCTTAATAGTATTATAGTTATCTATTTCTAAACAGTTTTTCTAAATAATACGAAGAAAATTGATGATTAATTAAATGTAATTTTAAACAGGTGTTATTTTTTCCATTATTAACGCTACTTATCTTAGTATTTTTCACTCCTAAGTACAGCCGTTTCTGAACTCAGCTATTGCATGGGGTTAGGTTTGAAGATCAGTTCGGCCAAGAAGTAAGAAACACGCTTTAATTCCTAGATTTGAAGTAAAGTATTGATTGAACAAATTTTGCTCGCAACTTTTAATTTATGAATATTTGTCTGCATATGAAGTTGAATCAAGAAATGTTCGCTGTTGCTGCAACGGAGAGCCTTATTTTGAGGGTTGTCATGATTTTCAGATGTGATCACGAACCTTACATGGCTATAGTTTGTTGTTATTTCCTCATAAAAGTAACATTTTTTAGATAATGCGTTGTTAACCAAGTATCGTACACCAGACTATAAACTTTAACGAATGAAAAAGAATTTTTGAAAAATTCATAGATTAGTCATCCATGCGGCAATTTTGAGCATTCATATTGTCATATGGATAACAGATTGCTCCATAGGATCCTTATGGAGTTATTATCCATTTCTCTCCTCTCCAGAAAATTGAATATAGAGTCATTCATTTGTCATATTAGAATTTAAACAGTTTTTGTTTTCTTTAATTATTTAAGAAAATAAATTAACGATTTTTCTCTGTATCTGTCTGACTCTGTTGTTATGTTATGGTTGACATGTGAGCTGGGCATGGTTAATATATGAAAATTACTTTAAAGTCTTCTGAACGATTAATGTAAATGTACTCAATGATGCGCATTCGTTTCTACTTGAATGAGATTTTAAGGATTTAGATTATTCAGATATTTTCATTATTGTTTGAAAATTCCTTGTGATATTGGTCTAGCTCGAAATTTATTAGCTAGTTTAAAGTCATAGATAGCGATTATGAAATTTTCATGACTCGTATAAAAAATATGACACCTAGTGCATGTTTTAATCAATTGAGCACCTCTATTAGTAATAAAAGGATTTTAGAGCATTGAGATTATTATCTGACTAATGCAGACTCTATCCCTTCTGTCCAGTACAATTCTCTTGGCAAAAAGGCAAAAGGCATTTTTTATAAAATATGGGTCACTTTTTAAATAAAGTCTCAGAAAAAAGCATTTTAGGGTGGACAATAGATATTTATTCTCTAAAAAGCACAACTTATCAAAGAATTTTAGATTTTTTTTTCTGTTTTTATTTTACAGAATGGTTGAGTGCTTACTCTAAATAGCGTATTTCCAAATTTTTGTATCGATTCAACTATTAGCTGCAGCTGCAAAATTCTTTTGAATAGAAGATTTGCTTTCTTCTCACTATATGAAACTTTCTTTTTTCTTTTTACTTTACTTTTTAAATAGATTTTTGATGATACAGAAACCCAAACATCCGCATAAAATATTTCATTAGCGATGAGCACTGTATATTTCCACTTTTTATAACTGAGAAAAACATTTTTTATCATGAAATTTTTTAAAAAAATTAGAAACTGAGATTTCAATGCTAATGGTTTTTTGTTTGTTTTTAAAGCACATAGGATTAGATTTACAAAGTCATTTCATAGAGTTAACCAAATACAGCATTTTATAGATAAGTATTAAAAATCTCATTAATTATAACTGCCTGAATTTGATGAGAAATTCCCAACAGAAATTTTATTCTTTCATCAGATTCTCCTCAGACGTGCTAATGATCAAAATACTTTAGTAAAGTCATTCTTCTAATAGCAAACAGTCTGATGAAATTCCTAAAAGCATGTTACAAGAACTTGTAAGCTCAGATAATGATTAGTGTTTCATAAATGAATTGCTGCAACTGAAGTTCATCCCGTCTCTTAATCACTCTGACGTAAAAGTTAATTGCTCTTAATTTGAAAGGGATTCTTTATCTAATTTAGAATATTATGCAAGCCGAAGAAAGTAAAGTTGCTATAGTTTATAATTTAGCAATAGCAACATTCAATGGATTTTGAATTATTAAAGGCAATATTCAAATATCAGATGATGATTTCTTGGAATTTTACTTTAATATCCACAATCCTATGTCTTAAAAACAAAATGGAGTAAACTTAATTAAAATTTTTGAATGCTTTTATTATTGCATTAAACTATAAGAGATTTCATTTTAATGATTTCTTACATCATAATTGTAAATTTAATTCATTAGCTCTATTAACCAATTAATTGACTATTAAGTTTCTGAAAATATTAAAGTGGTGTATTTTATCATGAACATACACGAATTCGAAATTTGACAAGTCGATAATCTCAAAAAGAAAGGAAGAAATTCATAACGAAACTTGCTTAAGAACATCAAACAATAGAATTTAATCGAAAGTATATATTTGAATCCGTTACAATGCTAATATGACCACATAAAGTTCCAGAAAATGGAGCGAGATCTTATTTCCTTGACTATTGTAACTAGACATATATTTCCAACTGCATAGTCTCCAAAATTGAGTACCAAAATGCATGAAAATACTACTGTTGTTGTAACTAATGGTACTTGGATATGCGCTGACTGCCATCAAAGACTTTAAGCCAAATAAATATCTCTTGTTTTTGAAGTAGAACCAACTAGGGCCAAGAGTACGACTTAGCTACACACTCATCACATTCGCTTGCACAATCCCTTTTTTACAGGGGGGCACATTCATACTTCTTAGGCCTAGTTCCAACGACCTGTCGAATCTTCAGGTAGGCCACACGTTTT
>JAOUZG010015275.1:3174248-3191016 GCA_026289955.1 Argiope argentata | reverse complement strand
CACGATATTAACAGTCATCCCATGACTTTTGTCACTTCAGTGTATATCTAAGCTGATATATTTCAATGAAATATTTCAGTTTATATAACGAGAAAGAAATAGAATCGATTTTCATTATATGGCAATCATACTATAGACTCAACTACACTTGTCATATTGGTTCAAGTTGCACGTTGAATCACGCTGTGCTGTTATATCACGTCTGTTTTCCACTTGTTACAGATATAACTATTTCTTAGGTTAAATTGGCCTTACACATTTTACATGCACCAATCGACTTTCCTTCTAACACTAGTTATTGTTGCTAAGCTGACTTACCTAAGATTAACATTTTTGAAAATAAAAAGAAAAAAATCTAGAAACCTTAGCAGGAGCTGGCAATTTTTGTTCATGAAATGAAATAATAGCATAAAAAGAAACAATTTTTCAATATGAAAATTATCAAACTTGAATACTAATGATAATTTACATGAAGAATAATTCTTCTACGAAGTAATTATTGTTTCTATTCTTAGATTTTAAAGTACCTTCTTACGAAACCAAATAAGAAAATTTAAACAATTTAAACTTTGAGTAAAGATGGTTAACTAATAGTTATTATGTTTTCCCAATAAGTGACTCAGCAAGTAAATATAGATTATCTTTAATGTTTAAACGCATTTAAAGTTTTCTTCCATGTAATTCCTCCAGCTTTTGAAGTGTATCGAATGCATAATGAATAGAAAGAATGCTTATACTACGGAATTTTTCTTTCATCCTTTTCTACTTTAAACTGTCTGCTTGTGTTATAAGCTTGATTTTTGTCTATTTTTTGCATAGTTTTACAGATTTGATAAAATTGGAGAAAAAACCAGCTGTCTCAGAATTGCTATTAGAGAAATGTATTCTTTCACTAGAAGTAGAATGAAATTATAATTTTGCTGAAGTGAAGAGGTGTTAAATTCTAATTCTTTTTGAACCTTTTGTTCTTAAATTATTCATACATCAGCTTTCTCTAAAGAGTTTATTATTGAATTTTTATTTTTAAAAATACTTCCTAATTCGAAATATTTTTGAAGGCTTCTATTTCTCATCGGTGTTAACCAGACTACTATTTGGGTTTGTAAATTTAGTAACAATTAGTCAGTTATTTATACTTGTATTATAAGTTTGATTTTTCTGTATTTTTAGCACAAATTTCATAGTTTTGCTGCTTTGATAAACTTAGAGAAAAACAAGCTGTCTCAGAATTGTTATTAAAGAAATGTATTCTTTTACTAGAAGCGCAATGAAATTATAATTTTAATAATTTCATTGCGCATCTTAGATAAGACGTGCTAAATTCTAATTCTTTTTGAACCTTTTGTCCTTAAATTATTCATAAATCAGCTTTGTATAAAGAGTTCATTGATACATTTTTATATTTAAAAACACTTCCGGATTCCAATTATTTTTGTAGGTTTTTATTTATCCGTGATGTTAGCCCGACTATTATTTGGTTCTGCAAATATAAAGTAACAATTTTCGGTTACTCGGAATAAGCGGCGAAGATGGCCTTGAAGACTTTATCATAAGTCTAGTGGCATTTCTTTTCTCCGAATTGCCATCAGGACTTACAGGAGAAGCTGACCCACATAAGTGTTACCCTTGGAAAAAAAGCAAGAATTAACTTAATCCATTCTCTAATAATAAATCTGTGGATATTTTTTACAAAAAAAATAAGTATCTGGCAATTTGTTCTTAAACTTTACGAAGATCAACTAATTTTTGAGTAATAATACCACATAGGATCGCAATCAAATAGTAAAGACCTTGACATTCTCCCGCTAACTTTTTACTATCTGAAATATATCACTTCTTAAGCAATTGACTGGCTATATTTTACAATACTATGAAGTTTTGTAATAAATAATATACATAAAGAATGGTAAAAAAAAGGTAAAAATTAAAGCTTAGTTGGAAAAATTAACTGCTTAAAATTACTTCCCCAAATTATTGTATTAACTTATTCCTATTACTTTAATGCTTCATAACTTTGTAAATTTACCATTTAGAGAAGGTCGATATATAATATTTTAACAAATATGAATGTCATTTTTTGAATATAAGTAATGCTAATAATTTCAAAATTTTCGATGAAGGTGCAAAAAAAAAATTATTTATGATCAACTCGGATTCTCGGAAAAGGGCACAGTTTATTTTGTTGAAGGCAAAATACAAATTGTTTGCTTCTATAACTTATTTATACCTGGATATACCAAATTTAATAGTTAGCATTTTTATGAGCATAAAGGAACTTATCTTTTCAGATATTCTGTAGTTTCATCAGAAATCCGACAGAAAGTTAAATCATATGAAACACAAAAAATTACATTATTTTTTATTGATAATTTTTCGTAGCATATAAGAAAAGCGGCAGATAAACCACTCAAATTATCTTGAAAAATCTACGAAGAAAGAAAATCTAAAAGAAAAAAATACGATATAATCTATGACGAAACATATAAATAATTTCTCTTGAAAGTAAGCCACTGCATATAATTCCACAAAGAATATTGTTTACTTTCAATGACAAATTAACCCCTTAACCAGTTTGCCCGTACGCAGTACGTGCATCGATTTATCGAATTTTGATAGTTGTATACAAAAATAAATCATTCATAGCAATTATAATTCAATAGTAAAATAACTTCGAATACGTAGATAAGCCAAGTATTCCATGGATTTCCATTTGAATAAAAATAAAAAAAAATATCCCAAAATAGAAGATATCATCTTATTAGATAGTAAGGAAAATAAGCCGGTTAAGGGGTTAAATGCACTGATTTCTACAGTAAATAAAAACGCATTTTCTGTCGCAGTCAGTTTCTTATTACAGAAGAAATACCAAACAGTTTTTATTCTGAAGAATAAGGAACTGAAGCAAGCTTAAATAATTTTCTTTATATTTTGTATTTTTGTCCTTGAAACTTCATTATGATTCTTTTCCTCCGTGAAGAACATAAAAAAAAATATCATTCATTTTTCAAACGACTTGAGATTAGGAACTCCGGTAAGCCGTTTCGATTTATTAATTGTACTATTACACGCAATACTCCAATTCAGTGCTGATTCGATGCTTGTCTTCAGTTCTTCATTAGCTTTGAGAGAAAGTAGTGGGCTTTCTATTTTGAGAGAACATCAACAGTTGTGCTACTGCGAAACAAACCGTTTTGCTCAATTTCTAAAGAAAATGAAGAAATTATTTTCTGGAAAAAATGAAGTTAACGTTTCAATGCTTTTTCCATTTTCTTTTAGACGATTAGGAAGGAAATATGGAAATGTTTATTGCTTTAAGATACAAAATTTCGGAAAGTATTTTTTATTGATATAACACGGAAACATCTTTATTTTAATGTTCCTTCTCTTCTTTTATTTTGAGAAGAACATCAAATCATTTAATTTTGAGACAAAATAAGAAACATGCTAAAATTTCTTTATAAGAAATTATTTTAAGGCAAAAAGCTCTATTAATTCACATGAAGGTTAGTTTTGTTAAACTTTATTATTAAATTAATGATTGCATCGAGACAAAAATATATTCATGTATATTGAGCATTTAAAATTTTCATGACATTAACATTTATAAGAAACAAATAATCTCCAATTTGAGTCGGCAACGCTTAATATCTATAAATAGATATCAATAGCAGATGCATTATTTAAATAATACTTAAAAAACTACATGAAATTCGCAATTGTAGTCGACTGAACACAGTTGATTGCTTTGCGATTTGTTTTTCTGAAAATTCCTGTCACAATTAAACTTTCGTTGGAAATTTCGACAATTTATTTAAAAATCGTAACTCTCCACAGGTTAATTAAAAATGAATATAAGTATTACAAAAGGATATAAGTATTTATTAAAAAACAACTTATCGATAATGTAGGTAGGACGTATGTGCATCCCAAGCCCAAAATTAGAGAGCAATTCAAATTATGCATTTATAATGCGCTTGCGTCGTTGACTGTAGACATATTTAAGAAAAAAAGGTTTAAAATGGACTATCGTCTAGATATTTATTGTCCGTGTGATCAAGGAAAGTCACATATAATATCTATGACTTACGTATACAAAATTCGCCTACGTTATGTGTTAACCTTATCGATAAATCCTTTTTATTAGATAGTTATAGCCATTGTGATCATTATATTCATTCTGAATTACCCTGTATATCATCAATAAATACTTATACAACGTTTATGGTAAGTGTAGTTGCCATTGTCATTTTATGTTTTGCCTACATCTTGGAATTATCATTATTTAGGGTATAAAATGCGTTAATATGTAAATTATTTTTATTGTTATAATGCAAAAAGAAAGACTACTATCCCCAGGAAAGTTTTTTTATGTTTGCACTAAATTTGAAAGATTTTAATGTTCAGATATCCCAGGCTGTCTCATGTGAAAGACTGATAAGGAGAGAGCCCGAGATTGAAATTTGAGATCGACATGAGATTTAGTATTATGTTAGTATACACTTGGAATGTTCATTCATGAAAATATTAAAACGCAATGGTCAGTCAATTTCGAGAAAATGGTGCTCAAACTTTTGGTAAAACTTAAATACTGATAACTTGGTGAATGCAGTGAATGTTTCATTTAAGCTTAGTTAAATCAAATTAATCCTTCATTTTTTTAAATAAAAGATTATTATCTCAAATGAGCCTCATAATTTCAAACTATGATTGTCTAAAATTCTCATATTCTGTTGACCTTTATTTTATGAGGTCCTTTTTATGTCCTCAAAGTTAAAATTTTAGAGCTCTTTCGTTGTCCTCGTAGTGTGATTACTCTTCGGAATTACTAAATCATCTGATATTTTTTAAGATATTGAAAATTGGGACGAATGTTTAATTTAATCAAAAATTATAAATGCTACAATTTTATTCCATAAATTTACTATCGACATATGTTCAGATTATCAATAATCGGACGTAATTCTCCTAATATGGAAGAAGTTTAAATAAAAATAAATAAAATATATGAGCATTCCTAAAATTTCTGGATAAATAATAGTCATATAAGAATTTCTGGAGATAATGGCAGAGAAATTAAATTTCTTCTTATACATAAATATTGTTCCTAATAAAATTTTGTTTCTATTAATATGATTAGCAAATTCCTAGAATTTAATAGAAAAGATAGCTAGCTATTGCAACTTAATTTCTTTGATATTAAGATCTTGGAAGATACAGGTTTTAATATAAATCTTTATTTCCAATAATAAAAGCCTTGCAATAAACAATTAAGTTCCGCCATTCCTCTAATTTCATGTTATTGCTTATGTGGGTGGAATATTGCAATGGCGTTTATTTGGAAGGTTGGATTAAAAATATTATTAAGGATCATTTTAAGCAAGTTGATTAGCCAAATTAAATGTTAATAATATTTGGAAATCTTAAGTGATTACATTTTAGAGGAAATAAAATATTAAAATAAAGCTTCCTCATCCAACACCAATTTAAGCTAAATTAATTAAAATACTGAGATTGAAGAATGCAATGAATAAATAAATATGCTAGCATGAATTTATCCGAATAGTGAATTCAGGAGAAGTTTTAATTTGAGTTATCAATTATTTTAAAGAGAATTTACCACTCCGAGTTCCAGGAAATACTTAGAAATCAGTGATAATGTTTATCAGCGAAATTGTTATTAATATGATACGTTAATGTCTAGCTTAATCGTTGATGTCGTTTTAGGTAAAGTAATTAAAATGATTAAATATTTTCTAGACAAATATTATGTACAAGGTGGCCAGAAATAAAACACCCCTACTCTGACCTCCATGGATATCGAACTACTCAGTGTAAAGGCTCAAAATTTTGTACACATACTATTCAAAATATGGGGAAACGGATTTCACGAAAAAAAAAATTAGTTCCTGAAATCACCGATAGGTGGCGCTGCACAACTGGAACTATGATCAAAAGACACAAATAATAATAAAAATTAAAATGTTTATGCGGAATGGAATGCTTCCATGCTTCCTTTTTAATTTTTCTGCCCCTTATGGAAAATAAAAATAGTAAAGAAGCTAGAACTCCCGTTGTAACTGCAATTTCATACTGTAACCAGAAAAATTTGCATAAAGCATGGTTAGAAGCCATGTTAAAAGGTGGGGAATGTCATTCTTATTAGTGATGGCTGTCACGCTGCCAGAACGCGCTTTGCTTGTGAAGTTGTTTTACGAGAATAAAGGAAATGCTCCAGCAGCACTTCGAGAGTTTCGCCGACTTAAGGATTTGCGTAAGGGACCATTGCTTCCACAAGCTCTCAGGAGAATGATCGCTCGATTCGAGGAAACTGGACATCTTGGAGTTCAGCCTGGTCGAGGACGCAAACCGGTTCGTTCAGATGTCGTTGAAGATGTTGCCACCGGTATTGTTGAACAGTCAATGGATAATGTTTTAGGCTGCAGTAGTGCACGTGCAGTGTCACGACACTTGGGTGTTCCCTATAGCACAGTGTGGAACGTACTCAGAAAAATGGTGCATTGTTTCCCGTACAAAATCCGCCCTAATCAACAATTGCTGGCCACAGACAGGGAGATGCGACTGACCTTTGCATTGACATTTCTTGCTAGAGTTGAAGTGGATGCATCGTGGCCGTGGCAGATTCTGTGGAGCGATGAGGCCCATTTCCACCTCAGTGGAACAGTGAACACCCATAACTGTCGCATATGGGACACGACAACCCCCCGTACCTTCCAAGAGATTCCACTCCACTCACCGAAAGTTACAGTCTGGTGTGGATTCACAGCCACATTCATCCTTGGACCGTTCTTTTTCGAAGAGGTTACTTCCAATGGCCTTGAGACATGTACCGTGACGGCCAACAGGTACAAAAGGATGCTCGAAACATTTGTTGTACCCCATTTGCAGCAGCGCCAATGCCTTGACACCATTACTTTTATGCAAGATGGAGCACCTCCACACATTGGACTCCCTGTGCAACAGTTTCTTCGCCAACATTTCACCACTGACAGAATAATCAGTCGCGCGTTTCCGACAACTTGGCCATCTCGTTCACCGGATCTTAATCCGTGTGATTTTTGGCTTTGGGGACACTTAAAAAACCTTGTTTATCGAGAACGTCTGATAACCTTGGCAGATTTGAAAGAGAGTATCAGTCTGCATGTGAGAAGCATCTCAGATGACCAGTTACGATCCGCAGTTGAACAAGCTGTCCACAGACTTCATATTTTACATCTTCAGGAAGGGAACCATATTGAGCAGCATTCCCTGCATCGATAACGTCCTTGTTTCATGTATGCTTGGTACTTTCAAATAAAATGTGTTTAAAACGTGTTTTTGTGTCTTTTCAGCATACGTCCAGTGGTACAGCGCCACCTATCGGTGATTTCTGGAACTAAATTTTTTTTTCGTGAAATCCGTTTCCCCATTTTTTGAATAGTATGTCCACAAATTTTCAAGCCTTTACACTGAGTAGTTCGATATCCAGGGAGGTCAGAGTAGGGGTGTTTTATTTCTGGCCACCCGGTATAATTAAGAAAATAGGAGCTTCATCACTATAACTAAAAACATATTTTAAGCAGTAATTGAGATGAAAGCATCTGATTATTTTAAAAGTAAATTCTCAATAAAATAGGTGGGTAAATGCTCTAAAATTGACACATTGCTTTGCTATGTATTTAAGTATTTTACAATTATTGAAATAAATAAAAAAAACCAAGCATATTAAGGGTTTAAGTTAGATAAGGGGTGTCCATAATTAAACGAACTTACTTTAAAGTTGTCTACAGGTGAAACTATTGATCAGAAAGTTATGAGATTTTGTACAGGTCATAATGAAGAAATGAGAATTTGTTTGAGCGAATAAAAAATAGTTCAAAATTCGGACACCAGTGGCAGTTTTTTTAAATGCATTACACATTTAGCATATTTTTGACAAATTTAATGACAACAAAACATATTCAACATGACGGTCATCATTTTCCGCTTCCATCTGGAATCGTAAGTTAGCATGTTCCTCAGTTGACCGCAGCAAACACGTCAGTGCCTTTCGAGTACAATTTTCGCTCAATATGGAGATCCTCCACACTTTATCCATTGTGTAAAGGACGTTCTTCATAACCATTTTACAGAAGAACGTGTCATCAGTCATCATTTTTGTGATCTGGGGTCTCCCTGGTCTCCAGACCTGAATCCCTGATTCTTTTGGCTTCGAGGACATTTAAAACAACCGGTAAGTCGTGATAATACAAAAAAAAAATTACCTGATGCAAAAAAGCAGCATCTCACAGCTTGTTCTTAATATTTCCCAGAACACACTACGGTGAACTGTGGAACAAGCTATCTTACGATTCCAGATGGTAGCGGAAATTAATGGACGTCATGTTTAACATGTTTTATTGCAATTAAACTTATCAAAAACAGCCTAAATGTGTAATTGATTTGAAAAATTGCTCCTAGTGGTCAAATTTTGAACGATATTTTCTTATTCGCTCAAAAAAATTATCATCCCTTTATTATGTCCTCTACAAAATTTCATAACTTTCTGAACAATAGTTTCGCCTATAGACAAGCTTTGAAGTAGGATCATTTATTAATGGACACCCTGTATATAATGCTTATTAAATATTTATAAATATACAAATATTAATTACTATTACATTTTATGCATTCTTGATATTTGTGAAAAGTGTAATTTATATAGATTACCTGAGATTTATGTTGAATGGTGCAATAGTATATTTTAGGTAAATATAAAGAACTTCTATAAAGCCGAGGAAATTAGTTTCTAATTATTTAATTAAATATTAATGCAATTATATTTGAAAAACTATTAACATCAAGTATCATCCACTACAAGTTAAAAAAAAATATTGAACTTTATTGGATTGAATAAAAAGCCTTTTTATTAAAGATTGAAAATTTGAAGAATATATATATATATATATATATATATATATATATATATATATATATATATAGGGAGAATGGGAACTAAGAGTAGGAATTGAAAAAAGAATCAATCTCGTATGTAAGATTTGTGTATAAATATTCAGTATCTTTAAATCATTTATAATAGCTTCACAAGGAAAAATTTAGGATTTTCTGTTCGTTCTACTAAAAACTAAAGATCAAGCGTTTGGCTTAGCTTAGACTTTATTTTTCATTTATTGAAAGTGACAAATGGGTGTCCTTCCATAAAGTGTCATTCTCGTTACTCTTGCTGACACGGCGAAAATCAATTTATTTTTACCATATATGTAATGGATAGAGTGTCAAATATGAGAATTCTTTCCCGTCGTAGCATTAAAAGGGTACGGTAGCATTTATTTTTTATAAGTGAAATAAAATTAAAGAAATGCATTTACGGTATTCTTTAATTCTTTTGTTTTTTTACAGAGTTTTAGATTTTATACCTCCGATTAATGATTAAAATCTAGTATATTAATGACAGAAACACAAGCAATATTCGGTAAATATGACCGTAAAATAATTGGATTTTCTTGAAATAAACGATATCCTTTTACTTTCCTTAAACTTAGGAATATTTTATGAACTACTTTAGTATATCAATATAAACTATACATTCTTTTTTCAATTCCTATTATTAGCTCAAACTCTCCCTTTTCAATCGTTAATAAAATATTGTTTACTCATCCAATCAAATTCGAGTAATTTTTTTTAAACTTGTAGTGGATGACATATGATGTTAATACAGTTTTTTTCAACTATTAATTCTTTCTCCCCAAAAACATTCATTTCCTCGCCTCCAAATTAGTAACGAATTCAGTTTGTTTTTTCTCAACGCCAATGAGGTTTTGCTTAACATGATTTCGGTCGATTATTTTAAATTATTTTGTTTATTTTCGTAATGCTTAATGCATTTAAAATCAAATGTTGTTAATTAATCGATTTTTCAGATTCATTTTTAAGTACTTTCGAATTAAAATAATACAGGATAAAGAAAATTAGAAATTTCTTATCTGTATTGCGTTCCCAGCTGGTGTAAAAAAATCATGCATTTTGCGTTGTCACAATTGGCGTTGAAAATGCAATGCTAGTACAACTTTTTGCTTAATTATTTATAGTAATTGTAATCGTTAGGCCGGGATAGTCTTGTTGGTATGGCGTTGGATTCTCATCCCTTGGTGTGCGTGTTTGGACACCATGGAGTACAAAGGAGACAGGAAATTGCAAGGCAATTCGCTTTCTATTTTGCCGCTTAGTATTAAAACACTGTCATATTTCTAGACATATTTATAATAATGGTAATTATTTAAGAAAGAGTAACTAAAATAAAATTTTTCTTTGTTAACCTAAGTAGGTATTGATTTAAAAAAATGGTTTTTTTATATTACTTGTTATTATGCACAATATCCTTTTAGAATTAAAAATTAATTAATGTGCTCATATTAATAGAAAGGTGCTAATTAAAGTAAAAGCGTAATTAAAATTTAATTAAAGCTTCAAAATTGTAGTGTAACTTTCATAAATTTATTGCAAAATGCTACAGTTAGATTAATTATCTAAACTGATTTTTTAAGTTTTTTTAAAATCGGTTTGAAAAATATTCGGTTCATGATCTTAAAATATATAATTTTCATGTATTTTGTAGGCACTTATTTCAATAGAAAAAGTCATACAGATGCCATGAAAGATAAATACATTTAACCCTAAGTGTTTGAATATTAACAGAACTCATTTTGTGCAATCTAAATCATGAAAAGCGAGCCATAAATGATATATTAAGCAAAAAAGTTGGAACTTCATCTTCTGTCAAAATAAATACTAACATCTAGTTATTTATAATGTAAATCTAACTGATTTAATATTTATTATTTTAATCCACGAATAAAATCAAATGATTATAATATTTCTTTTAAGATTGATTGTTAAGAAAATAAATTCACATTAATGGTAATAGAAATAGCCAATAAATTAACAGAAGTAGCCATTCTGGCAAAAATAATTAAACATAGCTCGCAAAATGACGTTAGTAAAGTAAAAATTTAACTTTAATACAATAAATTTAGAAAAAATATACAGAAAATTCCATAATATATATTGTTATAACGAAGAAAGATAAATAGCAAGAAATAATAAAAGATAGTATTAATAAAAATGAAAATAATAAAAAGCAGTAGAGTGAAAATTTTATTTCTCCCAGAAACGGAATGAAAACTTCATTTACAAAATAAGCGGAAATAACTTTTTGTCTTTAATTTGTCTTGTACTTTTAGCCTATTCTTTGGAAATTTTCTTTTATTATAACCTTTTTTTGCTTGTAGCCAAATTTTGATGTTTTTTAAGAGAGATCATTAGACATTTTGAGATTAAACAAAATTTTAAGAGAAAAGGGATTTTAAGATGATCTAAAATAGTTTAAACTTACCAATTACTTTATCGGTATTCACAAATTCAAATTCAGATTTTCAAATCTAAATGATAATGTGCTTAAAACATAGTTATCTTATACTAAAAATTGTTATTTCGTTCTATGTAAGACTTGAAAAATTTTGAAACACTTCGCAACTAAAAAAACTAATAAATGCATGATATTTCTCGATACAAAAGTTATACAAAAAGTTTTTGAACCTAGGAAATCTCTGAAAGTTTAAAAATAATTTTACCTAGGTGAAATTAGGAACATACTTTAGAGTACTTTAATAACAATAACTTAATATTCCTGCACGACTAAATTTTACTATATAAAAAAAGTCTAAACGAAATTATAGATTTAATCGTAAATGATGTTTGTATAATCGTTGTATTCTATTTTTTTTTGTAAATTACACATGGAAATTAACACATTAATTTAGTTGAACTAATGACATTTTCGTTAATAAATTATAAAAATTTTACTTTTGTGGCAATGGTTCATTCTATCTAAACAAATTATTTAACGTATAACAAGCAGAAATAGTATCATCAATTTTTGTATCTATTACATCTCAAATTTATTGAATGTGGTTAAAAATTCTATATCAAATTGTAAATTGAAACATTTTAGTACGGTAAAATGTTACTATACTAAAAAAGTCTAGATGATATGATAAATTTTAATGTAAATGATGTTTGCATATTCGTAATTATATATCAATCTTTTTAATATATAAATTACACATGGAAATGCATTATTCATAAAGAAATTAATTTAGTTGAACTAATGACATTTTCATTCATAAGTTATAAAAATTTGACTTTTAGACAATTGTCCATTCTATCTAAACAAATTATTATTTCACGTGTAGCAGGCATGAATAGTAAAATCAATTTTTATATCTATTTCATCTCAAAGAAGTTGAAAGTGGTTAAAAATTTTATATCAAAATGCAGAAAAAAAACTGTATAGTTTCAATATATAGAAAAAGAAACAATTTGTAGAATAATAATAATCATAAAGAGTGTGAAATAGAAATCCCTTTTAAAACACCATACAAAAAATGAAAAATATATAGAACCTAATTACCTTTCTGATACTTCTGAAATTTTGAATGAGCCAAGAATATATTTAATGATTTCGACGATTATTGAAGTGAAGTATCATCTATTGAGAGAAAACTATTTCTAACTATTCTAATTATAAACCGCAAGTGATAGCAAAAATTCAAACCCGAGAATAACTAGCACATGTGAAATAAATGATTTCTTTATTTTAAATTTTCCATTAATACATCTTCCTCAGACTTTTCGAGAAATATCCTTTCCCCCCCTTCTTTTCCTTTTATAAACTCCCTGGTTGTTGTAACTCACCATTCTTTGAAACTTTCCAAATAAAGAAAGGTAATAATCGCGGCAAAAGAAAAGAGGGACGAAATACTATTTGTTTTATCCCGATCACGTTCCCGAAGAACATCTCTTTCGGTTTGCAAGAAATCGATGCCCAATGAAATCGTTTATTCTACCGGGGTTTTGATTTTGGGTCGAAAGAGTTCGTTCCAAAGTCGTAGCATAAGTTTTAAACTCTCTGTGATTATTTTCTTTTATCAAAGAACCAATCCAGTAACATTTTTTTTTGCATTTATAAAAAGCGAAGGATAGTTGAATATATATTTCAAGGTTTTTTTAAAGTAATGACCTATTCGGGAAAGACTAGGCATTGATTTTCTATCTGGGATTTTCAGGAATGCGAACTCTTACATCCGTTGGAATTTGGTAGTTCTAAGTTGCTTGGGATAAAACTGAGTTTATTGCTTTTAATTAAAAAATGTTTTGATTTTTGTCGAAATAGCTCATCCAAAAGTTTCAGAAGTAATTTTAAATCGACAATGATTATTTTTAATTTATCAGAAATTCAAGCTAATATCTTTCTCTGCATTTATAAAAAAATTGAAGATATTTTAATTTTCTTTTCAATGATGTTTTTTAAAATTATGACTCTTTTGGGAACGACAGAGCATTGATTTTCTATCTGGGATTTTGAGAAATGCAAGTCATTTTTTTTTGTAGTTTTAACTGGTTTAAGATAAAAATGAGTGTATTGTTTTTAATTGAAAATTGTTTCCATTATTTTAAATTTTTTCTCATTATTAAAATAGAAATGTGTATTTATAATTGTGAGTGAATTTAATATGATAGTATTGTTTTAAAATATTTTTAAAGTGCAAAAATTTTAAAAATAAAAGAAAGAATAATTATTTCTAACCTATATTTAAGTAACACTTCGTTTTTAAAGCTAAAAAATAATAATTCCTTTTTTTATTTTTAAGCGCTGAAAACCCTTTTTATCCTTAACATTCAAAGCATATCGTAACAAATTGAGGCAGTGATAAGCAGGATGCTTTATTATACTTGAAACCTGAATTTGGAGCAATAGAAACTTTAGAACAATAATAACTTCTCTGAAGTCTTATTCATAAATTTTTTGTCTGTTGTTAATAAATAATTATGCAATGATTGCCTATGATTTAAAGCCGTTATTTATTTTTTATAATTTCTTCTTCATGGAAATTAAGTAAATCTTTATCTTTTCTTTACTTATAATAAAGCACGACGTGTGTGTGTGTGTGTGTGTGTGTGTGTGTGTGTGTGTGTGTGTGTGTGTGTGTGTGTGTGTGTGTGTGTGTGTGTGTGTGTGTGTGTGTGTGTGTTGGCGCTGTACAGGCCAGACCGTTCGACCTACAGTTACCAAATTTGGTATATGTATACCTTGGGTGCCGGGAATATGCATCTCGGAGCCCTTTTTTGAATTTTTAATTAAAATTTTAAATAATTAAAAAATAAGCTAAATTTTACCGTTTTTTCGCTATAACTTCTGAAAATATTACAGCACAAAATTGATTTTTACATCACGTTAAAGCTCAAAAAATTAGCTTTTCAATGATACTTATGTTTTGACCTATGAATTAAAACTCTATTTTTAATGAATTTTTAAACATTCAATTTCATCGTTTTTATTTTCAACAATTATTTCGCAAAAAATAAATAAAAATAAAATTTTATCTTCTCTAGGACCTCAAAAAAAATCAGCTTTTAATAAAATGTTGCCATCACATTTTCAGAAGTTCTGAATTAAAAAAAAGCTAATTACTATCAAAAATAAAACAGAAAAATACAATTTTCATCACGTGATTATATGAAATGAAACAAATAGGAAATGTGATATTTTTTAAACCGTAAATGCAAGATAAAATTTTTCTTGATCGTTTGCAATATCAAAATTAATAATTCCATTAAAAATTATTTAAGTAAATAAAAATACAAAGTAAAAATATATTACAAAAGTGCGACAATTAAAACTGAAAAAGAATTTTTAGAAAAGCACCAAACGATAATCTTTTGAGAGCGCGATTAATTATTTAAAACCAAGAAATATTAAACGAACTTTGAAAATGACGTCATTTCAAAGAAACGACGAACAAAAAGAAATTGATAATCAGTAGTAGTAAAATATTTTTGCATTCTTTTTTTAGTTTTTAAAACAATAAGACATGTTTTGAATTGTTGCATTTACTTATGTGAAGAAGATGTTTTGTGCAAATCAAAGAATTCGCCTTCATGATTGTAATTTATCTCCGCATTTTAATGAATCATGCGAAATAAAAACGCATCTTCTTTCAACGAAGTAACGTAATATTAAAGCTATACTGGTAAAAGTAGGTCAGCTATTTGAACTTAAAATATTTAAACTTAACTTAAATTTATTTAAAACTTAAAAATATTTTGCTGAAAAACTTATCATGATACCAAGTTATATAAAAAATGATTTTACCCTTTAGTCGGCATTAATATTGGCGAACCGATTGGTCGCCAAACGCGGTTATTTTTCAATAAAGAATCTATATAATTTAGCATTTTTTATCAAACTTAGAATATTCTAATTAAAAATATACAAACTTTTTCATGAGCATGAATAGAAGATTCTGCTTACAGAGTAATTAAAACAGGAAATTAATTCAGCTTATAAATTATTAAGAAATTACAAAACGCAAAACAAATCAGAATATGAATATATGAGTGTCAAAGACATCCAAATTAGATGCAGGATGCATGATGCAGATATGATACGAGAAAATTCTTATTCGAAGGTTATATACTTTTGGCCAAGACGTGTAATAATTCAGCTTCTCAAAATAATAAAAACTCACAAATATGAATGGAGTTTTCTTTCAAAATTACTTTATTCTGATGAAATAACCTTTTAATTAAGACTAACATGTAGAAGGGTAAAAGAAAAATATGGAAAACAGTTATATATGCATACAGAATTGATAAATATTTTAATTTCGGAATTCTTAATTTAGATAAGCAAGTTATATGACTGAGATATTATAAATGTAAAAGTTAAATATCATTTTTATTAATGTATTTCTACTTAAAAGATTTCTCACATTCCATAGAATTTAATCAAGTATAAAGTTAGTGTGTAGAAGCATCTCTATCTTTCTGAACTTTTTCAAAATATTCTCGAGGAAAAGCTTTATTTCAAATTAGTGATAATGGATTTTATGTTTATTTCCTCAGTTTCTTTTGAATTAGTAAAGAGAGCTTATCTTCAAAGAACAAACATGAATGTAAAATAGGTACATATTTCTGCTCAGCACCTTTATTTAATATGCATACTATTTCATTTATTTTTAGAAATTGACCTTTTCAAAGTATGACAGCAAAAGGATTATATATAAAAGATGTTCAGTTGTAGATGTGGAATAGTCATATGTAATTTTTATCTAAATAAAAAACGAAAAGGAGAAAAAATTTGTTTTAGTTAATTTTTTTTATTTAAAGAAATAAAGTAAATGAATACTACTTTTGCTCATAAACTGTCCTTCTGAAACTCCGTCCTTTTATAAAATATAATAAAGGAAATACTAAAAATAGTAAGAAAAAGGGCATTTTAAAAACTACATTTTGTTTTATTTCCTTGTTATACTTTTCAACAGTTTAAGGACTTTTTTAAAAGTTAAATGAAAAAAAAAATCTGCATCTTCATTAAGTTAAATAATTAATAAAAAGTGAATATTTTCCGATTTCTTTGCTGCCTTTACTTATGCTTTAAATTATATAAAGAACCAATTCGCTTAGTACTATCCAATAAAATATTCTCAGAATACCAACATTTTAAAATTTAAAAAGTTCTACTAATCTGTAATCAAAATTTTTTAGATTATTAAGTTTTGCATATTATACCTTTAGACCAATCAATGACCGCTTTAGGTGAACGGAGAATGTTGATTGGATGAACCTCCTAGAGCCAAAAGTTGAAATAGTCTAAAATCCTTTGAATCAAACTAGGAAATTAAAAGCTTTCTATCTCCGATAAAAACTTTTT
>JAOUZG010015275.1:3147349-3164013 GCA_026289955.1 Argiope argentata | reverse complement strand
AATATTATAAACGAATTTAGGTATTAGTAATCTATCACAGATGTCAGAAAATTTTATTTTAATGATTGATTTTCAAATCAGTTATTATAAATATTAAAAGCAAGTAGTTTCCCCTTTATGAATTGGACTTATATAAAGTATTAAGTGTAAAGTTAAGTTAAAGTATTAAGTATCATCGGTGACATAACAATTAAATTTAAAAAAAAAGGAAAATTAAACGAGGAGATACAATTTTATAGGACATTAAAAATAATAATAACTTAAAATATTATAAACGACCGTGACTGCGTTCAAGTTGAAACTAGGTTAATTTCGTCTTTTATCATCTTTTATGCTTCTATGTATAATTGATTGTACCTGAATTTTAAAAGAAGTTTCGAGTGCCATCATAATCAACCGAAATTCAAACACCCCGGAGCGAAAATGGATGAATGGGCTTATCTTCTTAATTAGCTATTAACTCGAAAATGTGGATTTTCTTCCACTCAACAATTTCTCTGCTATCGAGTATTATTTATAGTTAATACTCATTTTTTAGAACAACTGAGTTTATATTCTCTTAGGGGGAACTCCAATGATATTAGTTATTACTTTCTTCCAGTATTTGCAGAAACGCTGTTTTGATAAGAACTTTCTTAAATAACAGTAATTGGTAATGAGTTTGTTTCAGGGAAAAGGATACTAATTAACTGCTGTCACCCTCTAGAAATCCTTATTTTAAACTTGACTTCTGTTGTGTTTCTGAATGAAGATGTTTAATCTTATGAATTGTCTGTTTGCAAAAAATGCTTAAAGAAAATTTGGGAAAAGTTTAATTAAACATGATTGGATCATGTTTTATAAGAAACGCCTTGCAATGAGAGAATCTGTCAAATGAATCTCATCAGAATTTGTATAACGCTCCAAATATTATCATAATAATATATTTAATTTTTGAGTGTATTTTAATAATGATAAACAAAAATCATTAATAAAAATTGATTTCAATAGTGATGACAATATTTTGCAGAATTTCCTAAATAAGAGTATTTATGAGCCTAGAGTTTCTTTTTAAAGTTTTTCTGCTTGTTATGTTACCAAATCGGGGTTATTTTAAATGTGCATTTGTATTTCATCAAAAGTGCCACCTCTTATTAAATGTTGTTGCTCTAATTTAGCTAAGAAAATTCTTTTTAAATGAAAATGGATAGTAAGAAGTAAGAATGAATAAATCTTTACATTTTAAGGATGATTTAACTAATTTTCTAATGATTTCATGTATCCAATTTTTATGCAAGTTGCCCGAATATCATATAACAATGAATAATATTATAGAGCATGATCCAATATGGTGAAATATGTGCAATACTTTTTTCATATTTTCAGAAAGGGTATAGCATTTCGATTTCTGTAAAGTATCAATTTTTGATTATATGCATACTTGTAATACAAGAAATACAAATGTTTCTTTATACAAAAATATGATCATTTTAATCTTCCCATTAATGTCTAAAGACTAAATAGGAAATATAATTGAAAAGGGAAAAGAAACCCTTTAAAAAATTATATTATATTCAAAACTAAATTCTAATTACTAATAAAATAGTAAACACATTATAATTCTTAAATATTTCTTCACCAAGGATTTCTGGGGTATATAAGTAGACAATGGTTTCTGATATCAGATTGATTGAATAAAGATAATCAATCATATATTTATTGATTGAAACGATTACTATAGAGTAATTACTATGGTCAATTATAGTCAATTTTTTAATTACTACTATTACTTCAAACTCTCTCTATATATATTTATATGTCTTATTCAAGTTTTCAAACATTAATAAAAATCTTTTTATATATCCACTCAAGTTTAAATACGTCTTCTAAAACTTGTAATGGATGACAATTCCTGTTAATAAAGTTTTTTCAAATATTAAATCATTAATTAAATTTAATTATTTTTTAATATTTAAAATAAATTTTTAGCAGTTTGTAATGAAAATTAAAATTAGCATGCATTAGCTCAATTGGTCAAATTCTAGGAATTCAGTATTTTTGCATGAAAATAAAGAATGCAATTTCAACTCTTGCGAATATGAATAATTTTTTAATAAAATATTTAAATTAATTTAAATTATTTAATAAAAAGTAGCTAAAATGAAAATTATCTTTGTTAGCCTATGAGATAATTGACTTAAATTTCTTTTTTTATATTACGTGTTGTAATCGTAAATCATTTTTGTTATTTGTAGCTGCAACCATGTCATGAAACATTTTCTTCTCCTTTTGTTTTCTCAGTGTTTCTTATAAATTAGCAAAGCTTACAAAAACAGATCTTTTTTACAGAGTGTTTCCTATACTTCAAAATTTTATGCTGACCAAGGAAATAATGATTCACAAGAAAGCTTTCCCCATATTATTTTAGGAGAAATGGACTATTTATGTTCCACTTTTGAATTTTTTAAAGTTTGCTTTCTGAGCTTTGCAGTAAAAAAAGCACTACTATTTTCAGTTATACGAAAATAGAATAAATTTCAATCCAATAGATGTTTTTTAAGGTAATTACTAATTATGATAAAATGTGTTATTATATTCTTATTTAAAGAAACAACCGTATCTGAAAATGTATATTTTATTAAGGTTTTTTTTTCTTAACCTATTACTGAAAAATATTTTATTTTTTATTTTTTGAGGTGTTGTACTATATTTTCAATGTTGGATATTACCATAATAAGTCGGAAAAAATCTTAGAAATCGTTTTTTTGGTAACTGAATGCAACTATACTACTAGCTAATAACTATTGTAAAAATACATAAATTTCTTCGCAGTAAGGAAAAAGAGCATTCAAAATTCTACAAATCGCACTTAGCGTAGAGACAAAACGAGACGATCAAATGATGTGTGTGGTGTCTGCTGGACGATAAAGAAAGAAAAGAAACGGTGAAAAGCCTGCGAGAAAATAAAAAAGAAGTTGCCACTCACAAAAAGGGAATAAAATTGCCTACGTGGCTTTCAGAAGTCGGGACCCTATTTCTTCTCAAGTCTAGAAAACGGAAGAGAAAAATATAAAAGTTTCACCCGTTTTTGAATATTTAAAAGGGTAAGAATCTTATCTCTGGGATGGTTCTAATGCCTAGAGCGACTATTACATATTGCTGAGGAAAATCCCTTTTTCAGTTTCAAAGTTGGAAAAATAAAAGTAGTATGTATATATAAATAATATAAAAATTATATCATGAAATTGTGTGAAATAAGTTTTTAAGAAGTTGTATACCTATCTTTTGAGGTTATGGAGTAATACTTGTTGGTGTAATACTTGTTGGTGTAATATTTGTTGGGGTAATACTTGTTGGTGCAAACGTTATGAAAGAAAGTTTTTTTTATTCTTTCTTTTTTCGCCTTTTATATTGTTTTAGGAACTAAACAATTATAGGATTATCATAACTTTAAGCATTTTTCTGTGTAACGATATATGAAATTTATAATAATCTGAAGAGCTGTTTTAAATGCATTTATTCTTCTTTAAATTTTGATACATATATAAAGTTATGGAATAAAATAAATTAAGTTTTTAAGACCTGTTTTAAGTTAAGAATTCAAGTAAGCTGAATATTCCGTCTTAAAAATGGTATAAAGATATATACAGGTCTTTTGACGCTATGGAATCGTAATTCATGGTGTTGAGTAAATTTATGGATAAAAGAGTTTTTAATTTTCTTTGTACGTATTTTTCCTTATAGAAAGCAAAAAACATCACCATTTATATAATTAACATAACTTTTATTTCTCTTTTTGACAGTATAAGAAGAAGAACGCCAATCTTAAGTACAGTTTTAAATGTCTATTCTCTTCCTTTAATGTAAACTAATCTTTTTGTAAAAAAAATAGAATCTGATGCTGATTATGCAACTGAAAAAATAATAAGAATGCCAACTCTAAATTACAAATAAGCAATATTTTTAATCCAATTCTTGAGAGTATATAAGTAATTAATGATAATTCTGAATAAAAATGTATGGGGATACAAGATTTAAAAAATTAAGTTCCAAATATTCATAAACTCTTCAATAATTATATAAAAATAGAATGCAAAAATGTATACTAAAATTTGAACAACCGTAAAAGGAAACCTTTTATTTTAATGCCGTCCATTGTATGTCAGATAATTTACGAACCCAGAAAGATATATAATTATTCGCAGCAACATATGAACTATATTTATACTTTCTTTAATCTTAAATATTTTTTTAAAATTCGTATCTTAAAAAGATTGCAGTGAAAGTGAGAAAGTATTAAGAATTTCAATCCTAAATGAAAAACAATCAACGCTTTCTTCCAAATTCCCTAAAAGATTTAAAGTAATTAATCACTATCTAGAATGAAAATATATGGGGATATAAAAATTAATAAATTAAAACCCAAGTACTAAAAAAATTCTTCAAAAATTATTTTAAAAATTAAATGCTCAAAATTATTCTACAATTTGAGCAAAAGTAAAATGAAACCTTTTATTGTTATGTAGTCGATTGAGGGCCGATAATTTATGAACAAAGAAAGATATATAATTATTCGCAACAACAAATGGATTGAGGCAATATTCTCAGAACTATAATGAACTACTTTCTTTCCCTAACCACAAGAACTATTTGAATAAACTGTAGTAAAACAAACTCCTACAAACCACTACGAATACTTTAGTAAAACTACCTCCTACAAACCACTACGAGTACTTCAAAAATGAGTTATTCGTTAATTCCGTGCATAAAAGACTGCCATCAAACTTAAACTGCAGTTTCTAAGATAAGCTAAATTTATTCTCACACCTTGATGAGACAAGAGAATAGAGGGAGTGAATTCAAACCAATTCTAAGGAATGAAAAGATGGAATACTATAAACACATTTAGTTTTGTCACGGACATTTCTCTGATCTTTTGGCAAGACATAAGCGTAAATTAAAATCTAGAATTTGCATTTATAATACTTAATTATTTATTCTAAACTTTCAGAAAACGTTTTACATATTAAATTTTTATGGAAAAAAATTAAGATTAGATTGATATATGTATGTCATTTATTAGCTATTCCATGCATATAATTTAAATTTCACTTAAATTAATCAATTTCCGTACTTGATTTTTCCTCAGTAAACAGTCAACATCTAATTTTTAACAGTTTTACTTTAATAAATCTTCTAAAAATAATTAAAGTATCAACAATTTTTTAAAAAAATAATTAAAGTATCAACATTTTTTTATAAAAATAATTTAAGTATCAACATTTAATTTTTCAACAGTTTTTACTTTAATAAATCTTCTAAAAATAATTAAAGTATCAACAATTTTTTTGAAATATAAATTTAAATTTGATTATTTTTGAATAAAAACATTTAACTATTCGGAATGGCCTTTTAAAGAGAAAAAATTTTCCAGATGAAGAAAAAAATCAATTACCAAAATCACATTTATGACTTCAATATAAAACATAGCCACTTATTTCATCCAACAGCTTATTGTTTGTGATATTATTTAATCATATATTGTCGCATTCAACACATTTTATACAATAATCCATATAGTTAGCTTGGTAAACTGAATTAATGCAATGTATATGAATGAACAATTGAATAAATACAACTGAATTATAGAGAAATACATATTTGCAAACGCACGTATCAAGTAATGATTACACTAAGTATTATTTTAATATACAATATAACCCTAACCCCACAATATAACATATACGTGTACATTTTTATGGAAAAACATAGAAATCAAATATAACATTTCCAAGGAAATCAGACTAAATGTTTGCAAAAAACTGTCCTATGTTTTAAGTTATTTTTTTAGCACCACACCACACCTCCGTTTCTAGGGCTCAAATGGCCCCTTTCCGGTTTGGTATAGATGTAGGTAGACTTTATGAAAAACTAAAAAAAAAACGTTACACAGTTGTTACATTAATGAAAAGAAACATACAAGAGACAAAATACACAGACATATACCATAACAATAAGTGATAAAAATTAGAGTGAAGGTCTGGAGTACAACAAAATGGATGAATGAATATCATAATGTACAGTATGGATGAAAATATGAGGGAATTTTTAAAAAATATAGTAACTTGAAGGGTTAAAAGGATTTATTATAAAAATGCGTGATATTAATTGATACTCAAAAACTGATAAGCTTAATCGAGCCGTATTGGGACGAGGAAACTTGGATTGAAAAACGAATCGAATCGTAAGACTATTTTGTAAGCATTGAAATAAGTGCGGCCATCAAGAATTTTGCATTTAAAGTCGTATTTTTTTATCGAATGTGATTTTGTAATAAACATTCCATGTCAATATAATATCAAAATCAGTTTAGCGAAAACTGGAGATTTGTCTTCAGTGAATACCACCATCTTCACATTAAAAGATCAAAAAGCATATAACAAAAAATCCTTTTTTAAAGAATTATTTCAAAAAATGCTTCAATTTATGTTTATAAATAAATCTAACTTTAGATAATTAATTATATATTTGATTTCATGTCTTTATAATAAAATTCCTTTTTAATAAGATAACGGTGATCTAACTCTATATAAATTCTGATTCTACGAATTCAGATTCTGATATTAGTCTAAAGCGATCGAAACTATTCAGCGAAGCAGTATTAATTGTAAGTGGCAAATTTAGTTTGTAGAATAGGTTTCTCTTGAGATCTATTTTCCGTTAAAGATATAGAATGAATTGATAAAATATAGCATAATGAGCAAGTGATCTAGAAATTGTTGGAGCCATTAAATATACGATCTTATCAATATGAATAATAATTGAAGTTAGAATTAATGGCTCATATATTTTATATCAAAGATATGCATCTTTATGTAAATTAGATACAATATATCGAAATGTAAGAAACGTATTTATTCATGATGAGATGCTGGCAAATTAGTGTTTTATTATTTCAAATTATGTCAAATTATTCTTCTCCTAGATACGTTATAGCATATTTCAAATTTATGGCATATGATAATGAAAATTAAGAGATTAACTTATGAAAATCGACATGCTTTTTTTCCTTAGTTTTTTTTTACATCCTTTCTGTTTGTATTTTGCAAACAGAACTTTTTACTTTAAAAAGCAGAAAATAATAAACTAGAGACAAAAAATCTTAACCCACATTCGTAAAATAATTTTATAGTGGTTTTATAAAATGATTTACTAAAATAGAAAATATTTTTAAAATGTCGTGGATAATTTTTAGTTTTCAAATCTGTATAAATAAGTATGCAGTATAAAAAATATCTAAGAGGTTTAAAGTTTAAAATTAAAACTAAAGAAATTAAATTATTTAATGGAAACATGTATGTCAATTTATAATATTTTTATTAAAAGTGATGTTATTAATGTTTCGAATTATTCCTTATTAATAATAAATAAATAAATTGTAGCTAATTTAAGTAGAAAACAATTTTATGTAATGTAACAGGGAAATATTTTAATGCAAATTTATGTAATGATAATGATAAGTAATTAAATAATGATAGATAATAAGTATACATGATTATGTAATGAAATATGTATGTCAATTCTATAATATTTTTATTAAAAGTAATGTAATTAATGTTTCGAATTATTCCAAATTATTAATAATTAAATAATTTGTAGCTAATTGCAAATGAGTAGCACTGCTTAAAGTTGTTTATCTTTTATCCTAGTGGAGTATTAAATTATAACAAAAACAAGTTTTTCAAAATGTTGTGTGAAGATTAGTTTTATTTAAGACAACCGTATAATAGAAGCAAGTTTATTCTGCTAGTTAATTTATAGTTAAGTTCAGTTGGGAAATCTCAATTGCTCTGCGACAAAAAGTTGCTGGTTTAGGGATTTAGCAAATGCATGTCTAGGTATGCAGACGGTTATGGCTGTTAGAATTCTTGCTGAATATGCACGTTATACACATGATTGAGTGCGGCGCCTTGTCTTACGCTTGTAAGTACACCAGACTACAGACATTAGACATTCTTCAAAGTCATTTTCTTTCTTTTCAACCAATTTTCATGGTGCTGGTTGGTTCTTGATGTTTTAATTCGAGGTCATTTTTCCAATTAGTTACCAAATTCTGTTTTAGGTTTCATATTTTGTTTTGAATTAAATCAGACTTAGTGTCTGAGTGCTTATGGTCTGATAAAAAGGTGTAATATAATTTTAAAAATATAAACATCATGGATATAACAGCTAGGTAAGTGTAATTAGTCCGGACCAGTAGAAGGGCTACGAAATAATAAAAAAACATTCAAGGAAACTCCATTTAATTCCTAAGTTTCTTATATTTTCTGCTAGACACTGAAATGAATAAGTGATATTCCCTAGAATCTCTTAGAAATTCTTTCTAAGTTTGGCATATTATAATCTATTCGCTGCCAACCAGGAATATACTCGTGGTTGGCAGGGTGTTACACATTACCAGCACGAATATACTCTTGATGCTTTCAATCTATTATAACGTACAACTTGCCAAACTTGCAAACTTTTTATGGCCACAAACATAAATATACAAGTGTAAAACTTGGAAAAAAGCTACAAATAAATTATTTTTACAAAAATTCTACTTTATTTAACCCATTCGCTGCCAAGCCTAAATTGTATGAGGTTATTCCCATTGCCGAACACGAGTATACTCGTGTTTGATTTTTATGCATGCAAATGATTATTTATGACAAATTATGTGTATTTATTTTGAAATAATAAAACTTAGATAAACAATAACACTCAAAACAGAAATGGCAATGGGAATAACCTCATACAGTTTAGGCTTTGCATTGAATGAGTTAAGTATCTCTTTAGCTAAATCTCAGTAATAGAATATTAGGATAATAGTTTCAGTCGTAATATTAATTCAAATTACCTTAAAAAATAATTTATTTTAATGACGCACTTTTAATTTCTACTTATAAATGATGTATGAAGGCTTATTTTGAATCCATGAATCCTCGCATGAAATATTCTATTAATAACCCATTAAAAATACCGAGTAGGGTGAGTGAAGTTTAATTTCATGATTGTTAAGTGCATCACACCACATATTCTGCAAGCTAATAAATTTAAATTATAAAAATAATTATAAATAAGAAATCACAAGCGGAATACTTTATAAAACTGACATATTAATAATATAAAGTGACAACGATTAAAGAGTTGTGAAGTGTTATTAATTTAAACTTAATGATTAGCTCCTATGTGTGATTTTAGAGGCTCCTCAAAAATATTTTCGCATTTTTACCTAAATAAATTAAACCGTCCTGAATATAATATTCTTCCTGAGGTAACTAAAACATTAATTTCTTTTGTTCAAACAATACATTGAATATTTCATTGAAATATTAACTGAAACCCTAAATCTGAAACACTTATGCAATTCCTACTTTTATCCTTCCAGCAAATTCCTTTACGCATATAAGGATAGTTTTAATGAAAAACTTCAGAAAGCTGTGATGTAAATTTCTCTTCATGCGGAAGCTTTCCGGAATTACTACAGAAAGTCAAATCCATCGTAAAGCCGGTAAACTAGCAAGCAGAAGATATTCCTATTATGAGGGTGGAGTTCTCTTCATACCTTACGCAGCTCTTTCACGCGTGAGTAGAAAAGTCACGCAAGGTGCGTGAATCAAAGATTCTGATACAAGTAATGAGAAGTAGGACAGAATGATGAACGGTTCTTCTCTTTAGATGAAATCTAACATTTGGTTTGGGTAGCTGAATTTAAAGTGGTTTATTAACTAAGACAGACAGTGCAAATTACATATTTCGTTTTCTAGTAAAATTATTTTGGATGATTGGGAAATCTCAATGGACATTATGACTATTGAATGTTGACGAAACTATTGAATTAAAGAGCACATAATTTACATGAAATAATATAAAGGAATATTCCACTGTATTTTTGTTCACATTCAACAGGACAAACTGATTAATTTAAACGTCCCTAATCATAAATATATATTTTTAATTGAAATGACATTTTTATTAATTAAAAATAAAAAAATTCAATTTTATTTATGTAGCTTCTGATATCATTGCACTAAAATAATATTTCCATTGTCATTAAATGCAAGGAATTTTGTTTTCAATAATGTAAGTCAATACAGCTTCATCAAAACTCTTTAAAATCTGCTTTTAAGTATGGTTTTCAACGATGGATTTTGCAGCTGTTACTATATTTCTATATTTTTTAAAATATGTCATCTTTTCCACTGTTCAAATTGATTATCTCATTTATAATTTTAAAATACCTGGAGTGATAATCCAGCTTTTGGTTCTGATTTAAGATTTTCCATTTTACAGACTCTAGTTGATGTTTCTCTAATTCTGTTTTCAACTTTCACTTTATGAAATGTCAAAGTTATTTTTTACTGCAAATTTATAATTTATTAAGTGGTTCACATATCCTAATTTTGTTATTCCTCAAAAATGGATTAAATTTATGTCAGTTGACGATTTCTTTCTATTATAAACTTTGTTTGTTGGAACACATTCTTACTGATAATATAAACGAATATTCTACTATATTTCTGTTACATTCAACAGGACAAACCGATCATTTTAAACGTCCCTTATCATATATATTTTTTTAAATTTAAATTTAAAAAATTATTAATTAAAAATAAAGAACGAATTCAATTTTATTTATGTAGCTTCTGATATTATTGCACTAAAATAATACATTGATCGTCATTAAAGGCAAGCAATTTTGTTTTCAATAATAGCAGTCAATACAGCTTCATCAAAACTTTTTAAAATCTGCTTTTAAATATGGTTTTCAACGATGGATTTTGCAGCTGTTACTATATTCAATTGCTTTCTATATTTTTAAAATATGTCATCTTTTTCACTGTTAAAACTAATTATCTCATTTATAATTTTAACATTCTTGGATTGATAAATCAGCTTTTGGATCTGATTTAAGAATTTCCATTTTACAGACTCTGGTTGTTGTTTCTGTAATTCTGTTTTCAACTTTCACTTTTTGAAATGTCAAAGTTATTTTTTCCAATAAATTTATAATTTATTAAGTGGTTTATATATCCTAATTTTGTTATTCCAGATAAATGGATTAAATTTATGTCAGTTGACGATTTCTTTCGCTGTTCATTTTCAGATAGAAATTTCATTTTATTTCGTTTAAATTGCTTTCATACATATGCATTACAAACTTTCCTTTAGTTTTTTAATTACAAATTAGAGGGAAAATTATGACAAAATTATGTATTTATAATTATTAAATTTGTAAATGTGCTAATTTTCCCGTCAGGAAATTATGCCTTTTATATTCTTTTTTTCTAGATTCATTTCTCTATTTTCATAATGAATACAATCAAGTCCTTAAATAACAATGCAATTAGTAAGCACTTTAATAGGAACTATAATTTAATATAATTTATATTTAATTAAGTGTGAATAAAAATACAGCCATCGTTATTATAACGATGAAAAGTCACAAAAACACGTAAAAAATCGTTCTATGTTAATTTGAATTATTCAAATAATAGTTCATGATGTAAAATGCATAATTAATTTATGTGAATTATTTTTATAAGTATATTTTTTGCTAAACTATTTGTAATTTTTTAATAATTATTTCATCGAGTATTTTATAATTAGTTTTAGTTAGGAATAAAAAAAGAACTACTAATATTTCGAAATTAATCTTTTCCATTAGAAACAATTCCAACCTTTAGTAATCTAATTTTTAAGAGTCGAAATTTTTTAGCATAATCAGCTAAAATATATATTTTTTGATTATTTGAATTTGTAAATTTTATTAAAAAAATAGACAAAAAAAGTAATAAAATTCCAGATTATTTCGAATTCTAGATAAAATCTGTTTTTATCTAGAATTAGAATCAGCTTATATCTAGAATTCTGTTCTAGATATAATCTATTTATTGCATATGTGTCTATTTATTGCATATATTGCATATGCAATATATGCATGCATAACACGCATGAAATATAGCAAGAAAAACTTAAAGCCTATTATCTGTAAAATGGTTTTTTCCGTGCATACAGTATTCATGTCAAAAGCACTACTTCCTTATTTCCTTTTCTTCCTTTGTTTTTATTGGGTATTTTACGGTGCGTAACATAATGTTTAAAGTGTATGTTTGCAATATGTTATAAATATACATGTCTGAGTAAACTGTAGACTATTTAAGGTATATGAAAGTGATATCTATCATGACTAAAAACATGAAATATATATTAGAAAAATGTAAAAAAGGAAAAGTATTAGGTTTTTGTCTTAAATATCTTGGTTAAATGCTAAAAGGAAATAAACACTGAAATATAAAAACATGAATAAAAACACTCATCCTCATTTGTTCATTAAATAAAAGGCGAATAATTTACATCAAAAGTGAATTAGAAAAAAAATGTTTAATTTTTACCTGCAACGAGTTTAGCTTTTAAAAGATTTCTTATGAACGCAAACGTGTACACTTGTCAGTTTTACATATTATAAAAACGATACTTTTATCTAATAATTGAAAGCTTATAATGAATGTTTTTAAATTATTTGCTTAAATTAGCAATATTCTTTGAGAAAAAACATGTAATCAATAATTTTTCTCAAAAGCAGAATAATCCAATTACTTCTGTATTCATCTCAAAATTTTATTTCAAATCATCTATTTACGAATGGTAAGAGTTAGTTAGTTTTAAACGTATTTATATGGAATGGCTGATTACGTGATTCTTTAACCAATGATGGAAAAGGTTTTGGAGTTCTTTTTTTTAAAAATAAAATTTGAATAGAGCTTCATTATTGTTGCTGACTAAAGTTTTATACAGAAATGATAAAGAAAAATCCTTGAAATATGTAACTCAAATAAAAAGTCATTATGAGGTTCATTTTCGTGTTTGTTCTTGCTGCACATATTTTTTTTTATATTTGGGGAATAAATGTTAGAACTGGCATCTGGACTCTTAGAAATTGCTTTCTATTTTCCCAAAGCGAATCAAACAAAAAAACACTTTTAAACTGATATACCAATGCTGATAATCCCTTGAAACTTGCCAAGATGAAATGAAGAGGCTCTGTTTACGAAAGGCAGTTTCTAGATAATCCTTGATTTTTCTTCTTGGAAGCGCAGAAGCCGAAAGAAGAATGAAAAGCCCTTCTAACAATAAAAACTGTTCAACGCTTTGTTTTCGAAATCCAGTCTCAAACAATTTCTGATATTAATAGTTAAGAAAATAGAAAAGAAAATTCGGTTGAAGAAATTATCAAAGTATTTACAGTTACTTAAATCTTTTAGTGCCTTCTCATTTTTTGTATCGTTTATATAAGGATTTTGCTCAACTTATGTCAAATACAGAAAAACAACATTAATACAAAAAGATAATAATAATTGTTGTGGAAGTGTGTGTAAAATAATAAAGCTAGTTCAAGTTTGTATGATGAATTTGACCTAGTAACTTTAAAACTTGGACCATGATTTTAAATGTAATTTGAATATTCAAAACTTCATTAGTTCTACAGAGAATCACGTAATAAATTTTATTATTTTAAAAATTTTAAAGATTACATTCAACATAATACTAATTAAATTCCACATTGACTAATTTTATTTATACTTTTAAAAAATCAAACTCCCACTTAATCATCATATATATTTACATCACAGCTGACTTGTTTATTCATCATTAATATCTAATGTAATAAATTCAAAGATTTTATATAAATATGCTCACATATCTGGATTATAATAAAAAGGCAGCTTACTCCACTTGAATAAAAATTTTAAAGATAAAACATTCAACATAATGCTAATTAATTTCCACATTGGCGAATTTTTTATATACTTTAAAAAAATCAAACTCCCACTTAATCATTATATATATTTACACCACGGCTGATTTGTTTATTCCTCATTAAAATCTAATGTAAGAAATTCAAAGATTTTATATAAAATCTAAGCTCCCATATCTGGATTATAATAAAAAGGCAGCTTACTCCACTCGAAAGTTCACTGAGAAGTACTTGATGAAACAAGTATTGATCTATTTTCCAGAAGAATAGATCGTCAGTCATTTGTGATGAAGTTCCCATCCACTAATGCCCGAATCGATGATTTGCGCTTTTGATGGAATCTGAAAGCCCAAATTTTCTACAAAAGTATTAAAATAGCTCAGTTATCCACTAACAATCAGTGTCTTGAATGCTAATGAATACGTTCTAGAGCTCCTCCTATTTACAATAAAATTACTGAAGTTTAATGATGCAAATAGTGGACAACAGATTATTCCCATTAATGTCATGAAATATAAAGATGCATACAAATGGCATTAGATATGTTTATATTTGCATACAACATTTAGCCTATGATGAAATGTAAATAAATTACAAAGTAGTCCTTGTATGAGTTTCAAAGGCTACTATGCCATAATGTTAAAGAAAATAATACATCTATATGTTTTATACATTTACTTTGAAATTATTACTTTTTATATACTTTTATTAAATGATTTGTTTCATAAGTGTAAAGATGAATTAATTTTTTTACCCTTTTTGATGTGCTACTGTGTAAATCTTGTACATTTGTAAATTTTTCACTAATACTGCAATATTACAATGTCGTTTAGAAATGGTTGATCATAAATTGATTAATTTAATTAAATAAAGTATAGAAGCGTAGCCGTTTAATAAAGAATATGAAAAAAATCACTGAAAAAATTCCTAATATTTATAATAATGATAAATCAAAGATTAAAATATGGCTATATAACTTAGAACTAAGTTTTAATCGCTCATTTATTTCATTTATTTTATCATTGTTTTATATTTATTAGGCATAATAATTTTAGAATTATAACCTCTATATTTTTATATAATTGTTGAGCTCATTCAATACTTACAAAACGTGGTTTTGTGGAAAATAGATGCAAATGAAAATATTTATATTTTTAAATATTATACATGCGTTTATAGATGTTTTAGCTAAATTTATTGTTATGCTCCCGCAATAATTATTAATATAAACGTAAAGTAAAATTATTTTTTATTGATTAAATACTAGTTAAAGCCTCACAAAATACTATTTATAGATTAATTTGAAAATTTCAATTTCCAGAGTAGCTTTAGATACGACATCGCAAGCTCAAGTATTCTTCTAAATTACGTAAAGAAGTTTTATAAATTAGGCGCTATTTTATGTGCCTTTGAATTTAAGTACGGGGGGGGTCTAATAAGCTTCATGTTTCTTATAAAAGGGAAAATATTTAATAAATAAAATAAAAAATATTAATGCGTTATATCTTCTGAGTTTTCTTTTAATTAAACAAATAATAATTAAGAAATCAATGGTTTCAAACAGTGTACAAAATTTAACTTTTGAAAATATTCTTTGACAGCGTATTTAGAATGAGAAATACGTTTTCTTTGTAAAGTATTATTATAAAATATAGATAAATTTTAGTCATAAAACCATTTTGCCTGTAAATAGAGAAAATATCCTATTTAATGGAATTACAACTCAACGTAATCTCCAATTTCCTTAAGCTTACTTTTATACTAGAAAAAAGCTCTAATAATAAGCCTCAGTTAATTAACTTCCAGCATTGACAACTTTAATTAGTTTTATCTTATTAGAGTCGCGGCACTTTCTGTATTAAAAACAAATGAAGAATCTTGAAGATTTTTTTAAATTGTTAAATTAAGTGCAAAATTAAATTTTTCAACTGATGTAACTTGTAAAAGATTACAGATTTAAGTTTTAATATAAAACAGGAAGTGACTGCTAATCAACAAAATTTTAACAAAGCAACGATAATCCATTTGTATGGATTTGATGACAAAAGACAAAAAGGACAAATATAATTGATCATTATCTAGAAGAAAGTTGGATCTGGATAATTACCAATTAATTTAGTGTACTCTTATAAAACCTATATATATATATATTCTGATGCAGGAAAAAGAGAATTTTGAACTTACAGAAATTACTGAAAAAGAAATTTATGATGACTATGGAGAAGGTAGAACGAAATGTAATTATGGCTTATTTATGTGTCAAAAATCTTTTGATATTCGTATTAAATATTTTTTGCTGGCGTCTTGACTTTAGGGTAGAGTCTTTCCCGTGATCTGGGCGTCTCAGGTTTGAGTCCCGTTTCTGGTATGGTCGTTCTTTTGTGTCTTATATGTTAGGTGTATGACTGTGCCTCCCTGTAAAAAGGGGTTGCAGAAGCAAATGAGAATCAGGAAGTACTTAACTTATACTCTTGGCCCTAGTTGACTCTACTGAAAAACAAAAGACACTCAATCGTCTTAAAATCGCTGAAAGCCATCAGTGAGCTTGTCCATGACAAGTACCATTAGTAACAATAACTACAACAGCAACAAATTTTTTTAGCTTTTTAAAACATTTACAAACAATCATTTTCAAATATTTTTTACAATATTTCTTTTGATATTACGGATAAAATATTTTAACCTTAATATGAAAGTGTTATCTGTATTATTTTTCACAATGTATCAAAATTACAAGGCTCGTTCCTAGATAGCCTTAACATTGTATCAAAATTAGACAATAATTTTTCCAAACTAAAGGATGTAATTATAATGTAATAAAATAATGTTTAGTACTTGATATTCATTGATGAGCTTCTAATAGAAATAAATATGAAAAACAAAA
>JAOUZG010015275.1:3127906-3147249 GCA_026289955.1 Argiope argentata | reverse complement strand
TATATATATATAATATTAATACAACCATGCAATATAAGGGGGAATGCACATTACTCAGGATCTCAAATAACCTGGCCACGGCAATAATAACAAGTGTGCTCTAGTTAGTTGCAATATATACATCAAAAGCCTATGCACCAATGTCTTATGTGAAATGTATTTCTCGCCATCATAAATAGCGCTAAACAAGCAAGAATAGCATTATTTTACATTTCAGATAAGCGAGAACCTGCTTACTTCTCACGCAAATTCTCTTCGCCATATTTGATTCATCTCCCTCAAATTATGTCTACCTGATATATAATCCCACATCATCAAACGTAAACACCAACTTTCTCTCAAAACGATATTTACTTTGGGGAAGAGGTATAAAACCCACATTTCATCATTTTCATCATTGCCTTGAGGAACGATAGAAGAAAGATCAACTTGAAGTCCTGCTTATGCACTAGATGATTAGAAAAATACTTTTAAGGCATTTATATTCAAAACAGCCCTCACGTATAGTCATGAAAGTAACAAGTATCTATAGCAAAAAAAAAAAATATGGTGAATTTTTTTAAATATATTATAATGCCATTAGAAGCAAAATAATTACCTTGCAAAAAATAAACTCTTAAAACAAAAGATTGGCCAAAAAGCACACTTCAAAAAATACACACAGTACTTTAACAAAAACACAAGAAAAAAGTTTTATGGAGTTACCTCTAAAAGTGACCAAGATATTTTCAATTAAAGTTATGAACTTTCGATATCTTGAAAAAGGATCCGTCCTAAAAGAAGTGATGAGAGGGAAAATTTCAAGATATATCCCTTGTCTTGTTCATCTTTATCACAAACTTTAAAATGGTACTCAATGCATTGCTCAATAGATCTTATTCGCTTTTTTGCTTTGGACTTAGTATAATACACAAAATGGAAGTAGTGTTATTTTTCAGAGTAAAAGAAAAATCAAGGGATAAATTAAAGCCTTTAAAAGGCTTGTTTTGCTTGATATAATCCACAAAATGGAAGTAACGCTATTTTTCAGAGTAAAATGAAAATCAAGAGATAAATTAAAGCCTTTAAAACAATTGTTTTGCTTTTTCAAATATCATTTTAGACCATTATGTTAATTTGTTTGTTTGTGATTGAGTTGTTGAAACAAATAGGATTTGCAGACTGCTATATTATTTGAAAATCAAACAAAAAAAATTTGTGGTGTTAAGTACTTTTTGTTTGACAAGGGATTATCAAATATATCAGATGCCTACTAAGCTCTTTCTACCTAAGCTCTTTTCAAGGACAGACCACCCTTGGAGAAACCAACCAATGACAATCATCCTCAAGGTATGGCAAGTGTATATATCCTCAGGTATAAGTATAACAATCAGCTAGTTCAAGTATTAGTTCAAATCTGCTCGTGCAGGACAAAATCCACATCTGGTCTTTAGAGAGGTATTCCATCTTTTCTTAACAGTGTTCGTCTATAGAGAAAATTATCCTTTGGTCCTCATATATACCAGGTGATATTTTGAATTATTATTGTTAGCATATTTAAGATGTACTAAAATTTTTATAGAAACACGAGGGATTCGAACAAATGAATTTTAAATCCTGAACATATGAAAATGTGTAGGCATGAGTCGGTAAGCAACTTCCATATCGCTTCGGCATGAAAAACTTTGCATTTTTGAACTATGTTCTCTATGTCTGAAATAAAAATGAATCAGAAAACAACAAGATTATAAATCTAACTAGAGAATTAAACAAATGTATAATATTCAAAAATCTTTGAGAATTCATTTATCTTTTTTGCGGGCAGCACTTGTTTGTTTCGATTCTGGAACATTCCATCTAAACTCTCCATCTTACCATGATTCAAATAACAGGATCCATCCTGAATTATCTCTTGTGTGGCTTCAAAAATGAACTGGAAATGTAATTTGATTAAACTATTTGCTATCAATTCTTTTCTAAATTTTCCCATTTTTAAGTTATTTACTTTGGAACTCGAACGAAAGAAGTATTTGCATATGATTTTATATTTCATTTTTAAGTTTTTACTATGAATTATCTATCTAAAGAACAATTTTATATTAATGAATTAGTTAGCATCACGTAATGAATAAAAAAGTTTTGCAAATCAAACTTTAAACGAAACTTTTTTTGAGGTTCCTTTCATCATTTAGAAAATGTCTTTTTATTTTCCTTCGAGTTCTAATTGATGAAGAGTTTAATTATTTCTCATCAGTCATCAGTTATTCATATTCTAAACGGAGAACACACAAAAAAATTTAAAATTCTCTCGGCATTTTAAAAACTTAAAATCTTTTTCGAAAAAAAAATTCTTCATTAAGCATTTTAGGAATTAAAAGATTTTTATGACAGAAAATTGCATACTCTAGACAAACAATTGAAACAAAATGCGAATCATATTATTCAAAACATTCTCCAAGTTTTTTCTCACCGTTGATTTCTTACCTAGCCTTTTAAAATATTTAGCAATTTTAAAAGAATATAAATAAAAAAATTATTGCAATAAAAAATGAGATAATGTCACAATAGTTTTATTTTACAACGATTTTGTATTTTAATATAAGTACACGTCTAAAATAAAGTTTAAAATATTTTATTTGTGGGGTTGGTAAAAGTAAATTCTTAGAAATATTTTGTAAATAACAATAAGCAATCAGATTTCCTTATGATATGCAAAAAAATGATTTATCTTCATTAATTGATATATTTCCTGGATCACTAAAATCTTCTTAGATCTTTATTGAGCAACGTTGTAAAACACAAGGATTTAATTGAAGAAATTTATATAAAGTAATTAAGTTAATAAGATAAACATCAATCTAGCAACCTTCAAGCAATTTTTTTTGGTATTCATTTCATATAAAAATGAAATTCAAAGATAAGCTGAGGCGACCAGCGACCTTTAAAATGAATGTTTGCAATTTTCACATTAGCAATTTGAAATTTTACAGGTATTAAGGGTAAAACTGTAGGAGATGATACACCACATTGTAAAGCGTTATATTAATTTATTTATGTGTTAGGGTGGTTTATATAATATAATATAAATGATAAATAACGCAAAGGAAAAATGTTCCAGGTGCTCCAAATTTGTTCGAAAGCGCTCTAATTTTTATTATTAATTGCTCTAACTCTTTTGAAACAAAAGTTGGGATTAATCTTGAGGTTTGAGTACGAAATATCAAAATTAACCAATATAATATCTTAAAGCTATTGATTTAAAAAAAGTTTAAGTAGGTTTGAATTATTACATTGGTTAATTTTGATATTTCGGGTTCAATTCTTAAGATTAATCCAAATTTTGATTTCAAAAGTGTAAGAGTAAGTATAAAATTTGGAATGCTTTCGAACAAATTTGGAGAGCCTGGAACATTTTGTATTAACGTTAATTATCAGTAATATTATATTATATTAACCCCCTTAACACATAAATAAATTAATATAATTCTTTACAATTTGTTGTTTCGTCTCCTCTAGTGTTACTCTTAATGCCTGTAAAATTTCAAATTGCTAAGGAGAAAATTGCAAAACATAGTTTTTAAGGTCGCCTTAATGAATTATATATTTCTCGAAGAAAAAATTCAAAATTACTTCTTCCAGACAATCTTCGTTAATCTGCATGAATTTATGAAACGTATGAATTTCAAAATTTATATTAAAAAGTATTCTTCATGATACGCAAAGTGCATAAAAAATCATAAGAAACAAGATTATGAATTTAGCTGATTCAGTAAATACAGACAATATAAGTATCTAATAAAAGAGCGGAGAGTAATCTTGAAATTTTAATGTCTTTATTAATTCTGAGACATAATACAAAACGGTCAGAAATGAAAATAAATAAATATTAATTTTATCGCAATGATTTACAAAGATGAAGATTAGGAAATATTACATTTAAGCCTCTAAAGTCCTCGTAAATTAGGATTTGCTAGTCATGCGTCAGATTTCTAAAATCTTCATTAAACAGAATTTCCTCATGATACGCAAAACGGCTATAAAATCCTCATAAAACAAAGCTGTGAAATGTGCTGATTTAGTGAAACAAATTTAAGGTACTTTCCTCTGAGATGACGTAGATTCTGCATTTCTCAGGTAAGTAAGTGCCTAATGGGCGATCTCCAAATCCGTTTTCATGAAAACTCCATACTTGAATAATTTAATTGAGCACACTTCCAAAGAGCTCCCAACTAACAGTTGAGGCTAATTGCAGAAATTTCAGGAGTTAATTCAAGTAATGACTGTTTTAAGCACAAATTTGCCAACATGAATTGACTGTATTCAATTAATTAAGTAGAATTTTGTAAATTATATTCTCGTTCATTTAATGAAAGAGATTATGTCATTCAAATCAGACAATGTAGAAGGACTTGCCATTTCGTAAAATTAATCCGTAGCCGTTTCGTCCACTCATTTTAGTCACTGCATTTCCGGAAGGAAAACTCACTTTTCCTGAGCGTTTAATTCTAATGACGAATAATAACGGTCGCTGGTATAATCTTGCAAATTGTGTAATTTGTAATAACAGATGGAACACAGGAAATTCAAAACTTTCAAAATATAGAGTTTTTTTCATTAACTTGTAAACAATAGTCTTGCCTTCTGCCATTCAAGAACTTTAAACTTTAACAAGAATTCTCACTAAGAATATAGCTATTTATAAACAGCTTTACAAATAAATATTTAGCCATAGATTCAATTCGGTTCAATTAAATTAATGCCATACCAGTGTCGCCACCTGGTAGTAAAATTGTGAAAAATAAATTTCAATATTCTATTATAATTATAATAAGAAAACACAAATTAAGATATGAAAAGTGGAAAATAATTAAAAATTAAAATATTCTTTCATATAATTAAATATATTTATAATAAAGTGATAAGATGTTAAGTGGAATTGTTAAATTTGTTTATTAAAAAGGATTTTATTGAATTTAATTCTATAAAGTCATTACATAAAAAAACTTTCTAAGAGAACAAGGCATTTTTCATTCAAATTACTTTACATTCAGGATTATTTTAAATTTCCTTATATTATTCAAGTACTTTAAGGGTTCTTATTTTATAATTAACCATAATATTATTTTATAGATGTATGTGTTATTTTTGTAGAGAATCAAAAGTTTTATAGACTACTGAAATAGATGTTTACATCGCAATTAAATTAGAATTGCTATATGTTCCCTTAGTTTCTAAAATATACTTTAATCCAACAAGATTAATAAAAAATGATTTAAAATAGTATAACTGAGGCATCAATAGAAATCTTTAAGTTTGTAGAACTCTGTAATTTTGAGAGCCAGTCAAGAAATTGTATATCTATGAAAGACAATAATTATAATAAGAAAAAGAATACTTTCAATTAAATTTGGGTCGATTTGTACATTCCTTCAATGAAGCGTATAACACTTGCAACATCTATAACAATTTATATAATGTAATATCAAGTTATATGCACAAGGAAAAATTCCCGAATACTCTAAGCACATATTATTTCAATAAAAATCAAGACTAAAATTTTTCTTTTGTTGATTAATTAATAGATGAGTTTTGTTAAAGTTCAGAACACTGTTTAATATATCATATTAAATTAGTAATTTCTTTTTTTAAGTTTTATTTAAAGTCTCTAATAAGTGGCTATATTCTGTATTAATTATTTTGCCTTGTACGTAAAAATCTTCATACTACCATAAATGTAGCATATGTGCTTATTTTCAATAATTTTATCAATAAAAAATATCAGGAAAAATCTACTACATTCATTACATTAGAAAAAAAAAAAAAAAAAAAAACAAGAGCAAACGCAAGAACTTACGAAAAAAGAAAAAAAAATCAATTTTAAGATAAAATGAGGCCGTATCCTTGTATAGTTTGGCACTAAGTATATGAAAAGAAATAATAATATGAAAAAATGTACAAAAAGAAAGAAAACGCTTTATAAAAAGTATGTACATTCATTTTTTGAAATTCTGCTATTGAATTTGAAAAATTTATCTCAAAGAAAAATGCGTTTAAAAGAAAAGCGAAAAATTAATTAACAGGTCATGAAAGAAAAAAGAAAATGAAATTTAATTAATCACCCGCGTGTAAATTTCACTCCGTCAGGAGTTATTTTAACATTTTTTTAAAAAAAATTTCAATTGATGCAACTATTTTTCTTTACTTTAAAGTAATTAATTGCTATTTACTTTCTCCCTTAAAATATTTACTTATATATATTTATTTACATGATATAAATATTATTTTGTGAAAATCATATTTAAATAAGTATTCTATCGAAAAAAAATTTCATTTTTGTGGTTTAAGAGTATCTTATAATATTGAAAAATTTCAATATCAATTAAAACCATTAAAAAATATTTTTCTATTAGACTTTAAATAAGTCATTTATGAATATAAGATTTTATTTTCATATATATTTAAAACATATCTGTTATTTTGGTTAATAATTGCCGTATTTTTCAAATAAAATTATGTTTTAAAGAATTCATCCATACATTTCCAGATGATAGAATTTTCTCTTAAAGTTTTAATTTCTATAATTTACAATAAAACTATTCTTTGATATTAATATGTCATAAATATTTAACGATTTTCTCATTAATGAAAAATTAGATAACATATTTGAAATCAATAAATCTAAAAAAATTTCACGCTTAGCCTTTTGATTGTAAAGAAGTAAAAAATGCTTTAAAGTTGTTTATACTTTTAGTAGTTTGAAATTCTTGAGAACTAAATAAGCATTACTTTACACTCTCTTAGGTATGCTCAAATATTTATTTCTGATGGATCATTTACATACTAACCACTTTAAAGACAGTAGTAAATTATGCCTGCATTTTAAATTTTATTCTACTGTACTAAATTTCATAGTTTATTATACGTATGTTTTTATTTTCTAATTGAATAATAATGATTTTTCAAAAATAAGAAATTTTAATACTTTTTAAACTTAATTTCTAAAGAAATTTCTGTGAATAAAAAAAATGCATACTCATGCCTGTATGCTTTAAGTTTTGAAAAACGTATCCCTTTAACTTGTAATATCTGCAAATATATAGATTATTAAACATTCTTAAAAGTACTTATTTTAATATGCATTCTTTTTAAATGTTCATGTTTCAAGCTATATTTTATGGAAATATTATTTTACAAATTTACTTTAAATATACTTTTTAAATGATATAAATGTTTAAACAATTCAATAATTTACAAATAAATCATTTCAAATAAACAATCGTTTTATTTATTTTTCAAAAAATCAGATGATATTCTAACGTTACATTAAATGAAATTCTAAAATACTGATGAGTACAGAAACTTGTAAACTTACTAAATGCTTGCTATTCTTGGAGCTTAATTCGGCTAGCAATCATATGTTGATTGATTACCTGTTTTTTCTAAGCGAAAAACGGTCTTTAAAATCAATTATCTTGTCAATAAGTAATTTCCGAAAGACAAATTTAATGGATAGCCATAGCAAATTATTTTATACTCTATCATCTCTTAATCTAATGACATCGATACATGTTATTACAAAAATTATAATCGAAATTCGAATCAATAGTGCATGATAACATGATAACAATTTGAAGGAAATTATAATTATGTCACTTTATAATTCAATTAACTGCATAATTATTTTTAAATTAGGAAATAACTAAGTAGATTAAGCCAATTTGCATTCATTAAATAGCTGTACAGTAATCTCTTTAATTAGCTTGGAGGAAAATGCTATTTTAAAAAATCACAATGAAATTTTTTCTAAACTTGTTTTATCAAATGATAATGTTGTTAAGAAAGTTTTATCATATAAATTATGAAGTAAATATGAAAATGATAAAGAGTTTTTATGGATAATTTAATTTTGAACAGCAGATGGCTATTTAAGATCTCACCGAGACTCCCACTCCTTCAATCAACTTCATCTCGCCACAGTTCCATAAAAAGATCAAAATAAAACATTCGAAATCGATAATTATGCATTACAGAAAGAATAAAACAATAAAATTTCAAAAATATGTGAAATTTAATAATCAGTTTCAATAGCTCGACTGATTCCCGAGATTCGATTAATTATATGTATAATTGATGTAAGTATTTTAAAAGTATTATCTGATATTTCATAGCATAAACAACTTCATCAAATGGATATACTGTCAGTTTGAAACAAATGTTCAGGATTAACATAAAAGATATTTGGATTTTATCAAGTGCATTGCCTTCTTAATAAAAAATTATTTTACTAAACTCCAATAACTTCAAAGTTTATAATTTCCTTTGTAAAGTATAGTACAAAAAATATTGCCTACTCTTTGTCTTTTTGACATCAATAATGGCAGCTCTTTAAGTTAACGAAGGGGTTTCGACTTAAAAGAAGTTTGTAAAGTCTTCTTTTGAAAATTTGTTTCCTTAAACTAAAAAAAAATTAATATACATCCCATTTTTAATGAAATATTTTTATTATTTTCTATTTATTACTAGTATTTATATTTATGTTATATTCAAGATATTGCGGCTCAAATAACTTTAAACTAAAACATTCTGATCAAGAAAACAAATCTTCATCTTCCAAGTTCAGTGGATTAATGAAAGGTTTAAATTCATGCTCAAACTTTTACAAAGGTTTATAACAAATAAGCCTTTCAAAGAAATAAAACTAAAGTTTCTGTGAAATTTTGTTGGAATAAAAGAAACAAAATTCGCATCAAATAAGTAAAGATTATACTAGAATAAATTTTGTTTTTTCCCTTGTGGTACAATGTAAAACAGAATTGATAGATTACAACTGTGATAGAATGAAGATGCATACTTTATTTTCTATAGTTTTCTGAAAATAATTCACATATATTGCGTATAAGTCTTTACAGATAACACTGTTATTTTTCATTTTATTATAAAATTTTTTACAGTTTTATTGAAATATTATGAAGTAATCATTTTACGAAAACACAATTCTATTTGTTTTCAAATTTCTTGGGCGAATACAGTTTTATTGCTTTGCTATTATTATTTATTCTAATCTTATTTACTATTATAAAATTATTTTTCGTGAAATTAATTCTAAAAATTCTAAGAACACTCAACAATTTTCTAAAAAAATTCAAGTTCCAGAAAATATATGAAATTATTGTCTTTCCAGGAAATCTTAAATTTCTACTTCTGAAACTTGTGTAAATCTATATATATGAAAGTAAAAATTGTAGTAAAGATAAGTAAACGAGTTCATATTAAATTCAATTTTTTACTAAAATGAATTTATTTAAGAGAAATTACTGGCAATGGGCATTGAAAACATCTGAACTTAAATTTTTACTTGATTTCTAATTATTGTGCCTCTATATTTTACTATTATATTGCAATAAGTACTGTAATTGAATAGATATTGCGCCCTACAAGGACTTTTTTTCTTTACGTCTCTGATAAATTAATAAAAAAATACAAACAAGGATAATTTTAATCGAGTTACTTAGAGATTATTATTCATTAAATTAATGCAATTTTTAAAATGTATGCGTCTTAACAGAAAGTTTTTCCAATAATTCTATACCAAACAATTTTATTCAAAGAAATATTTGTAAGTTTATTAACTTCAAATCCTATTTTTATGAGAATTTTCATTTGCAGTTGATTTGTTGAATCTTTATTTGTACAATTAAAGATTCTTTAATAAAAATATTTTGCTTTTCAAACCAATCCTTTCAGAAAACAAATTTATTATAGATTAAAAAAAGTATTCAGAATTAACTTCTTGTAAGAAGTATAACCAGTGTAACATACACATGAATCATTTTATACTGTAGAATTCACTATTAAACAATGATTTTAAAAAATCAGTTTTAAATTACTGATTTTAAAATAATTTAAACCAATCTAAATGTCAAATTTTATTTATTAAGATCGTATCTATAGAAAAAATTCGACGCATTTTAATTTTTATCACAAATTAAATTCATTATCTACTAAGCATAGATTTCAAATTTACTTAACCCTCCATCTCACTGTAATACATTTCCTGTAACAGATGCCATGACTACGTTTAATGAACTAAAGTCAGAGATCACAATTACCTGACCGCAAATGTGACTGCATGCATAATAGCTCACATGCATAGATGAAATATCACCATCGCATGGTTCGGCATTACTGCGCAATTAATAAATGATCAAAGCAGTGAGCGTAGTATAATAATGCACCAGGTGATTAAGTGGAGGCTTCCGCAAAGGTCTCGTTTTTAATATATTGAAGGCTCTATTTGTAATAAACATTAGCTACAAGATGAAATAGGAAATAAATTTAACTTCTCTAAATTCAATGTAGATTAATTCATCGAAAACTGAATAAAATGAAACTGCGTGAGACTAATTCAAATTTTACTTTGGGAATTGGCATGTAATAAATTTTATTAATTAAAATGGAAATATAATACATAATTTAAGATTATTAAACATTTTTATAAGCATTTATCCATTATTTGAATATATTTTTGAATTGAATATATTTTTTCCATACACTGCTAGATATTTAGCGCATTACTTTTATATTAGGATATATTTCACATTATTATTCTTTGAATCTTTAGGATTTTCTGAAATTAAGCGAAACGGAAATATTAATCATATTACATTTTCAAAACTCGATTTTTTTGTAATTTCACTATATTCATTAACTAAAATGTGTTAAAATCTAATTTATGGATAAATTAAGAGCATTTTAAATCGCTTAGTTATGTATTTTATAATGGAATTGGTTAAACAAAATATAAAGAACAAATTCTTATTCAGCAGGGCCATATGAACATTAAATGTGCCTTTCGAGACTCAAATGTTCTTCTAGTTATAGATAATTTTTTTTTCAGACTGAAATTTTCCAAAGCTCTCTGGTGATGAATGCATAATCGGTTATTAAAGAAGTCTGCTTTGATAAATTGGGACACAATCGTATTTTACACTTTTATTATTTCTCCACGACTTACTCCCCGTTTAGTATCTTACCCCCTCCCCATTAGCAAGAGACTACTAAGACCAGGGTGTATCAAATTATATATTATTCGTATCAATTGGCCATAGTTAAAATTGATCGATCCAAAATACTTTTCTTGTAGCTTTAAACCGGAACATTCATTTAACTATTCTAAACTCTTTAAATAATCTTTAAAATATTGATTTTTTTACAATTTCATTTTGAATTTGCGTAATCATCTTAAATTAAATCCCAAGCATTAAAATATATTGAAGATAATTTTTCTGTTTTTGTTCAACCATTCCAATAAAAAAATTCTCTAATGCTGTTTAAATCATATATTTGAAGTAAAAAATATAAGCAGCATTTATCCTCAACCAGGACCTATGCTTTTTGCCAGTTTATATTATATCTTATACAGACTATTTTTAACAATGGAGTAATTTCACATGTCTTATTAACGAAAGTTTGATATAGCTATTTATAAACCAGTGAAACTGAATCTGAGACAAATATAGTCAAACATTACGGGTGAAATTAAGTTGCAAGTTCCTCTGGTATTCGATTTTGGATTGTATCTAGGAGTTACCTCGAAGGAACTTGTTGTTATTCCTTTATTAAGACGTAAAAGTAGTAGTGAAACTACTTTTGAAATCCTCCTAGTAACAGCAGTATAGATTTTCTAGTATTAGTAGCAGTAGTTCTATTTTCTATTATTATTATTATTAGTTTTAGTAGTAGTTCTATATTCTACTACTAGTAGAAAATAATACTAATAATTCTACTTTTGTATTATTATCTGAATGTATAGATAAAATGAAAATTCTTCAACTTTTTTTACCATCTGTGAAAATTCCTACTATTTGTACAAACAAGCTTTGTAAACCTTATGTCGAAAACTATGTTCATGTATATAGTAGAGATTTTGCATATATACAAAATTTTATCGCTTTTTACCACTGGGAATTTCTTACTCTTTACTACATCGATAAAAGAGCGTATACGAATACTTTCTCTATAATGGCAGATTCTAAGTAAAAAAAAAAACTTACATAGGAATTCTTTCATCTCCTCACCACTGGAAATACTTTTCTAATTTATTTTTGAGATAAAAGACTTTATTCTGGATCTCTAGAACTTGGAGAAATCGATTCTCACTAAAAGTCATCTTGACTCACTATTTCAATACTGTAAGCAAACTTTCTGCTATTGAGATTTGTGCTATATTTATAAAGATATTTGTTGCTCTATAACTAAATAAGAGCTCTCGTATTACAATGAAAGTGTCGTAATATTTCCCTATGAAAGCTTAATTGCAATATAAGTTATCTACTCAATAAAGACGTAGTACCTACAGTTTTTTATATATGAAATCGTACATAAAATACTTAATATTTTAAATGCAAAAATATATGCAGAGATATCTTCGACTTGTTCCGATAAGCAATTACAAATTTAATGTTCAAAATTATATTTACTCTATAAACTCTCTGAACAGGATTTTAAAAATATCCGTAATATAAGCTAGTAAGAATTTGTAATTTCTTTTATTATTATTTTGTAATTTCTCAATTTAAAAGTCGTCCGTTGTATAAATACACTTTATAGGAAATTTCGTAGTAAGAAAATTGTATCTATACTGTATACATTTTTTTGAAATTACATTTATGCGCTGTTTTTTGCAGAGCATATTTATACAAAAATATTTGTTTAACTATAACACACTATATTTAAACTATAACTATATTTAAACTATAACTATAACACACGATATTTAAAAAAAATCTACTTTCAAATATATGTATTCTAAACTATCACAATTTTCACATTTAATCTCTTAATGGTGATTAACATTCCACTTTTCAATTTTATGAAATCAAAATGGAATAAATTTTGGAGAAGATTTCATATATATAACTTTTCTGGTGTGAACTGCTATTTCGAATCTTTTGATAATTCATGTAATGCCTTTCTTCGTTAAAGTTACGATTAGGGTCCCAACTAGCTCCCTTCCCACCCCCCAAAAAAGAAAAAAAAGGAGCATAAGAAAATATTTAGAGTTTACGTAACTTCAAGAAAGGGATTTTATTGAAATTTTGCCGAACGAGCATTTATTTTAGTCACATGAATTTCTCATGACATTATAGTCCTACTTTTCGTATTTAAAATTCCAGAAATTAGACTATGAGAAATATGGGAAATCCACACTCACACAGAACCCAGACAAAAAGGCCACTTGCATTTAAAGGGAAGTTTAAAGGCAAGTGTTAGCAAAATAATTAATTTTAAGAACGCTACTAAATTGAATTTATTACATACATAATCAACTCTTTAAAATACCTTGTTTTCTAGTAATGATGGAGTAAAATAATTTTGGAATTGAGATTTCCTTAAGAAAGGTGATTCGTTTTCCTTGTTAGATGAATTTAATTTTATTAATTAATAAATTTAATTAATTTAATAATTAAGTACAAATTGAGACACACCTTTCTGCGTGGGATAAAGTACTGAAGCATCTGTTTCTGTCTTATTGAAAAAAATTTCAAAAATTGTATCAACTTTTATACATTCATACAAATATTGATTAATAAAATGGGATGCATACTTCCCATGACCTTAGAAAGGGTTGATAGAAAAAATTGTACGAATTTATATAGATTCATACAGATATTGATTAATAAGGTAGGACTCATACTTCCTATGACCTTAGAAAGGGTTGATTTAGCAGATACAATCAAAAAAAATTTTATTCTTATCATTTTTTTAATCAAGGAATGATTTTGAAGCCTGCTATTCCAAGAAGCATTATACAGAATAAAATTACGTATATTGTAAATTTAAATTGTTTTCTTTTATAAAAATATTTTTAAAAAAGACATGATAAAAAATAAATATGCTTCTTATCGAACGTTGACATGTGTCAAATTGGTAAATTGTTCTAAAACGTTTTCATAGTTTGAAGTATGTCTGAATTTTTTTAAAAAATAAAACATAATTTATTTTAAACCAATTGGTATATTAGGTAAAGCAGTTAAAATATTGAAAATTCGAATTTACAGTATTTGCAGCAAAAAGAACAGAAATGTACATAATATAATCAGAGAAAATAATCGAATTAAATTTCTGTTAAAAATCGTTATTGTAAAAAATTGGTCCTTTTAATTATTTATAAATAGTTTATAATGAACGTTAAGAAAATAAATGTTTAGGCAAACTTTTCTTCGAAAACAAAATGTGTCATTGCAAAAGACTGAATATCTGAATTATTTGTAAATAACTCTTTATGTTGTGAATAAGTTTTAATGAATTTTTCGAAAAGAACTCATTAGTTAAACTTTTCTATAAAAAACACAAGCTAAATGTCTTTTCCGACCTAAATTTTCTCATGCGTAAGTTCCAAACATATCGAAAACTCCATTTCCATAAAACCGAATTAGAGTATTGACTAATTCCGACTTGAAAGCAGACATTCCTATTCATGATTCCAATATATTGAAATAAACCGAAAATCAGTCTTTATAGGGGACTGGGATAAATTGAATTTGTACTACATTCTTCATTTTTAGCCGTCGTAAAGAGATAGGGATACAAAAAAACCCATTTCCGATATTTGAATGAAATTACTCAGAATAATAGATGAAAATGTAAATTTAAAAAAACAAGGTTCTTTACTGCATTAGTTATTTACCATGATTAATTATTTTCCAATGCGGTAATGAAAAGAAAGGTTACTTAACTTATTTAGGAATGTATATGCATGGAGGGCAAAAAGTATATTTATACAATTAAAAAATCCTTATAAATGCACTAATTAAGACATGCAAAAATTAAGAAACATGACAAATTCAATACTGGGGAGAAGGATTCTAATAAATACATATATAATCATTTTTGTACATATAAATATTCAAGAATTCTTATAAGTATTTTAAACTTATTTATGCAAAGTTATCCAGCTTTTTAGAAGGAATATCGTTATTTGTAAGGTGTATAAAAATTTGTCTGATTGAGATTTACTGGCACTTTCTCAGGAAAAATGTCCCGAAAAAAAGTACCATAGTATTATATGGATCAGCAAAGAATTTGTCAGGTAAGCTGAAGAGAATACGATTCGAAATGAAAAAAAAAATCTAATTAAAACTATAAAAATTTGGGGGGTTTTTTTTTTTTTTTTTTTTTTTTTTTTTTTTTGGTAAGAAAGATCTTGATAGTTGCAGAATAGCTTTTTGAGGCATTTATTCACGAGGTTTCTTTGAATATTTAAGTATTTTTCGAGACGTTTTGTAATTTTCTGATAATATGAGATTCAAACAGAGTGGAGTGCTACATAATAGCAAATAGAAGGAAAGTATGGGTATTATTTTATTTTTGGTTTTCAGAATTAATGAATAGTTAAAAAAGCAATATTTGACTAATCTTAGATTGAATAACTGAAAATATTGATATCTCACGCCACTTTTTAACGAATTAATTTCGTTAACTGAACTTTTATCCCCTATACAAGTTTTGACAACAATGATTCCGTAGATTTGAGAAATTAAGGATATAAAGTCTGTTATATGCTTTTTCATATTTTGTGCTTTTCAGAGCTTGTAGATTATCTCCAATAAGTCTTTTATAGCCGGAAATTAAATTGTTTCTAATATAAAAACTATTGTAACTAACATAGAAACAATTTAGTCATTAAGAGAAACAGTTTAATATCTTTTACAAATTGGTTTTCTTACGAAGCCTTACCAATTTATCGGGAACAAATTTATAGAAAGGAAATTGGACACTTTGTCCTTGCATTTTTGCGTCTTCAACTATTTGCATTGAGTTTAATTTCAAGTTGCTTTGAACAAATTACAGCGTGTGATAGGGGTGAGTTGAGTAAGGCCGGAAACTTGGGTAACACCGGATACTAGATCGTGCGTCATTAGTTCTGTTATGCAACGAACGCTTTCTGGATTATACTCCAAGGGTATAAAAAGGAGCAGACATTTTGGACTTGTTACTGCTCCTGAACAGTTGGCGTCTATATAGGTGAGTTTCTTTTAAAGTGTCAGATCTCTAATGTTAAAAAAATTTAATTGCTCAATAGCTGTAAGACCTCAGTTTAATACTACTTATTATATGTTTTTTAAAAGATTTAAAACCTAACAAACCATCCAATAAAGTCCAAAAGTAGCTGGGATCTGCTTATAATCACGACATTTGCTAGGAGAATGGTCAGGTACAAATGAGAAACGACCGAAAACTATAAAGTTTTGCTCCTAGAATTAATATTAAACTATAATTTTGTTGATCAAAAGTAAAGCAAGAGTTTATTTCTTTAAATATTGAAACTGTACAACAACTGAACTGAATATTGTAACTGAATAACAACGGTCCTTCCAATCGCAAAGTTTCAATAAGCAAAACAGACAATTATCAGAAAACCATTTGGTTTCTGAATACACTGATTATGACTAAGCTATTAGTTTGTCTAAAAATTGGAGTGAGCGTTTATTTGCTCTTTTCAGATATGAATAACAAAAAGTATCAAAAATAAATTTTTATAATGGAATTATAGGGGGAAAATGTCGGCAAATAAAATATTTTTTTAAACTTTTCTACAAATTCACAGAATTTCAGAATTCAACTTGTGAACTTTTCAATTCTGGCATTCATTTTTAAAAGTATTTCTTCAGCTCTTGTTATTTTCAAATCTAATCTATGATAGAATCAATTAATTCTAGGATTATGGTATGAAAATGCAAAATTGATAGGAACATTAATTTGATAATAAAATTTCTATTGAAGTCAAAATGATGAAATGCCTAGCAGTTTTTGAAAATTACTATCTTCGAAAGAAAGCTGCGGTGGTTGGGAGAAAAAAGACATTTAATTTATACGAAAATTTTGTAAATAATATTCTGGAACTGATATACATAATACGATTATTTTTTCCTAAACTACTAAAGAAATGCTTTTCCATAAAGTGCCCTAAGCTTAAAATATGCGTCCAATCTTATTCTTCTAATTAGGCAAGATCCAATTACTTGGTCTTTTTTCATAAAAATAATCATTGAGCAAGTGACACTGTGACTTTTCAAAAAGGATGGATTTAGTTAAGCAACGAATATTTTGATAAAATTTGAATATTCTCGGCATACAGAGTTTAGCACCAAAAGAACTTTGAATATTGATGACCCAGTCTTAACCCACTTTCTCCTATAATTGATAAATTCAATTACAAAACAGCATTGATCCTTCCTTTAAAGCGGCATATTACATTACTAATATAAAGATTGAAACTCTCATATTTTAAGCGAAATATTGCTAATTTTATAATATATTTTTATGATCAGGTTAGATTTATTCATTCCAACTATAAAAATAATGGTATCGGAATATAATATCCATTATAAATATTTCAGTTAATCTTCAATTTCAAAATTGCAGCAAAATTAACTTCTGAAGATATTTAAGGAAAGTTTATTGAAGAAACAATTTATTTGATTAATATTTGTTTTAGGAGATAAGAAGTCATTGAAGAAATTAACGCCCATCGAATTTCTCTTATATTGGATATAGCTCTATAGCAATGGGTGTCTTGGTAAATTAATGCGTGCTTATATAAGAAAAGTGTATTTACAGAGGGAGAATATAGGTTTTGATCTCTAAGTATCAAAGGAAGTGTTTTTGACCAAAAAAATCTATGAGATGAATGTTAAACATCCTTTAATAGAAAATCTTGTCAAAAGTTCCTTCTAAATTTCTTTTAAATTGCACCTAAGCCTAATGCTAAGTTTATGATATTCGGGGAATTTTACAACTCATTTACTAGTATTCTAATAAAATTTTGAGTTAAATTCTTGAGATACTATAAAAGTTCGTTGACAAAACTAATGTCTTGAGCAAGGCTATCAGAAAATTCGATAATTTTTTTTAGAAACATGCGGGCTGTAAACGCAGTGTATACTGAATAAATCAAAAGAATTTAATTTTTTTACTAAAAATATCGAGCAGTTTTACACTAACATTAAATCGATTTTCCTCTGTGTCAAACATATTTTCCCACATTTTTTTAATAATAAAATGTCCCTGGATAATAATAACATTACTATGACTATCTGAAGATTTTGTTCTCTTCACCCATAAGAAAGTAAAAGGCATTTAAGTTAAGGCCCATATTGGGATATATGATAATGAAAAGGCGAATTAATATGCAAAGATGGCGGCACAGGAAAAGAGTATGGCTATAATTGTCCCCAAATCAAATAGTGTCTTAAAATGAGAATTGAGGAAAAAAATCAAGGTACAATGGTTTGTCAGATGGTATATGTCCAAAAAAGGAAAAGTAACTTACGATTTCATTTCTAATCCCAAAATAAAAATAAGAAGATACCATCCACTGGTAATCCAATTTATATCAGGATATGGGAGATTCCCTGTATATTTCCAAAGATTTCGAAGAATGCAGGAAAATAAATGCATTTGTGGGGGAATCGGTACTGCTTACCACTATTTAAAGGAATGCACCGAAATCTCCGAACATAGAAAACATCTGCAAGTTGAAAATAATGACTTGTGTTCAGTACTGGTGGTACCAAGTAATCTTTGAAGGGCATGATGTCTAAAATTATCAGTTTTTTGCCAACTGTTTGAAAGTTTGTAGAGGAGGAGAAGGTTAGTATTTGACCACTTCGGGACCAATTATCTCGAAGAGAATATCAGTTTGACAGATTCAGTCAATATAAGGATGGACATTGCTACAGTTCACAGTCGACCACAACAAATCCTGTCGATACTGCTACGTTCAGTGGTGGCGGGGTGGTCGGCTGTATTCAAGATGACGGAGGAAGTAAAAGGCATTACTCATGTTTTAGTATTCGTATTTAGAAATGTACAAGAAGAAATATTGATACCCACCTGTAAAATACGAGCAAAAGTAAATATATTTCCTGAGGATTTATAGAAGATTAATGTATTCTAAGAATAAATATAAACATATGTCTCGGTTTGTGACACAGTTATTTTATTGATTTTTTCAGAGCATGCTAAATCTCGGTCGGCAGCTTTAAATTGAAACATCATTCCTTCCTTTCAAAGTATGTGGCTTTTTTCAAGAGCAATTGTAGTTCTGGTCTATTGTTATTTATACGCCCAGTTGACCTGGTCTGTCTGGAAACTTATTTTAACATTACTAACCAAAAGTTTTCGGAAAATAACTATTTTTTGAGTATAAATGTATATATATGCCAAGGTATGTACCTCCGTTATTGTACAGAATTTCAGAGCAATCTGTATTTCAGTTGGTTTGTCTTAGTCGAAAGATTAAATTTATATTCAAAGTATATATATATATATATATATATATATATATATATATATATATA
>JAOUZG010015275.1:3104761-3127806 GCA_026289955.1 Argiope argentata | reverse complement strand
TATATATATATATATATATATATATTGTTACGTTTTTATGCTTAGCGGGTTCGGATTGAATGGACTTTATTTGAGGACAGCACAAACGAATTTATTTACAGCTATTTACAGGTATATACAGGATGACTTGGAAAAGTAAAACTTCAGAAAACACAATTCAGCAATAATCAGTCACTTACAGCGTAAATGCAAGTCCTACGCACAATAAACACGGTTTGCAAAACAGCTATAGTATAGCACAGCAACAGTCAATCACAGCGAGCTCAATAACACAGCGTTAACAGCAAACGCAAACACAGCTCACTAAGCGAACAGCTACAAGCAAGCGAAACGCTTCTCTTCGAGAGATTCACTGCCAGGAAGAGGCAACCCGCCTCTTATATACCCGGGAGAAAGCGCCGGGAGAAAACGCGGTTCAACCAGAATTGACTCGGGGTTACCAGAACATTCTTCCCGCCAAGTCAACCCGGCTGGCGCAGAGTATCCTGTGAAGAGCAGCCAACGTTTTCACCTTTGGCGTGCGTTTTGCTCGCTTGTAACAATATATATATATATATATATATATATATATATATATATTTGTTTCCAAAGACAATCATGGTTCACTCGTATTTTTTTTATCTCGGCCGGTGAGCCTTCTTACTATTGTCTTGAAGAATATTTTACCATTTTAAAGGAAAATTTATATTCTACATTTTTTAAAAGAAAATATTCAATGAGATTATTGAACAATTTATTCAAAATCATTTTTAATTGCATGTATTTAAATATTCTTATTTATCTTGACGTATTCCATGATACAAATCATTCATTTTTAGTATTAAATTAATGGATTTCTAAAAAAGGAGGCATTGAAAGTGATTGTTTTCAAACATTTTAATTACTGAGCAATTTATTCAAAAACGTGTTTAACTACATTTATTTAAACGTTTTTATTTATCTTTACTTATTTCATGATTGTTAGAAGGAATTTTGAAATCAGTTCTTCACTCATTTTCCAATTGATTGTTGTTGTTGTTGTTTTAAAATTTCTCTGCTTGCATGTTCTTGATGCCCCATTACGATACTTCCTAATGCATTCCAAAACCTTAATTATAATGAATAAATCAATTGAAATTTTTGATTTTATAATCGTGTCGGTGGCATTTAGTCAGCTGTAAAAACAAGGGTTTTGAAATTCCATAATGAGATAAATAAATAATGAATTTTTAAAAAGTAAGGAATAACCATAAACAATGTTAAGAAATTTTAAAAAAATGCATGAAATTACATGAAGAAGAGTTTTTTATTGAACATTTTTTTCAGAATTTATTCCAATATAATTCTTTTCAAATACCTAAATTTTATTCAATCAAAAAATTAATTAAAAACAGCGTATATTTTAAGTGATAGTACTATTATTTTTTGCTCTCCTCGTTATGCTTATTGTAAGGTTGAAATATTTTTTTATACTTTAGATTATATTCATGCAATAGCTTTGATAAAATTTTATCATTTTTACATTATAAATAGCACTAGAATAAAAATACAAGTTTTAATCTAGAGTTTTAAAATTTACCTAGTTATAAATGGTACATTAAATTAAAGCTTGCTGATTAAAACTGTCATTTGAATGTCTGTCGTTCGAAAATATACTTTTATTCTAATGAAATATTTACATCTTGTACTTGACGGTAAGTCATATTTATTTAATTTAAGCTTATATTTTTGTTGGCCTGATAGTAGTCATATTGCGATTCATACCAGAATGTAAAAAAGGTAAGCTTATAAGAAATTGCGTCATTATAAGGATGCTTTCTATAGGACTTATAAATTATCCTCAAGATATCCAATAGAACATAATATTTCAAAAACTACTATTAATATTCCAGTACTTAGAATACCGGCAATTAAAACCATTTGAGTTTTTTTATTATTTGTTTCTTTTTTTGAATGATAAAAATATTGTTTTCAAACCATAAAATTTAATTAAATCAAAATATAATTTAACATTATGATATTTTATTTAATTAATTTAATTTTTTTGATTCTTTGAAGAAATTTAATGTTTTTTTATTAAATTATTAGCTACCGAGCTATAGGAATATTGTTTGTTTATTTTCAGTTTTCAATTCTCCAGTGAATTCTTCATTGATATCTATTGAGAGATCAATCTTGACGTACAGTTTTTGCTGGAGTTGTAAAAGGTAAGTGATAGAATTCAATTCTTATTTTCTCCCTATTTACTTGAAGAGGATACGGATTGAAGAATTTAGTACCGTATAAGATTTAATGTAACAGTAATATGCCTTTAGGATGCTCATTCATATAAATTATCGTTGTTCTTGTTACTTATGGCACTTGCCAAAAACAAGTACCTCGCTGATACAGTAACAGATTTAAGCCGAAAGGAGTCTCTTGTTTTTGAAGTAGCGCCAACTAAGGCCAAGAAAGAGTACGACTTAGCTACAAACTCACTGCATTTGCTTGGGCAGCCCCTTTTAACATAGGGGGGAGCACAGTCAAGCTTTTCACAGATAGCACACAGAACAACCATGCCCAAACCGGGACTCCCAGATCACTAGGAAGACCCGCTATCTCTGTACCAGAAAGCCGGCTATAAAAATATTAAAATACGATCGCCAACCATTTCTGAGAAAACAGCGTTCAAACTTTTGACTTATAGTGGAGTTCCAAATTGAGGACACTTTTGAAAATGTTTATGTTTTTCAACTTTGTATGCTTATATAAAATGTAACGTTTCCCAAAATTCAAATTTTTACAAATCATTTTAAATAGAAATTAATGTTAATTTCAATACAAATCAAGATTCAAGTATTTGTGTTATAAAAAAAGTTAAGCGGCAATAATTGCCAATATACATTAGACACTGATGACTGCAGTAAGTAATTGACACTTAGTACGATAGACTTTATTTTTTATAACAGCTTTACACTGATGTTTCATTCAGCTGGCTAAAGGTTTAAACTCGCCCTTCGTTATCGCATGATACCAGGAATTAATTATTGCCACAATTAATTTTCTTTAAATTAATGAACGCTTCATATGTACAAAAAATTTCACGATGCCACAATTTTGAGGTCACGACTATTTCCTGAAAATGATAACAATACAATGCTCTCTGTCTTAAACATCCTTTTAATATTTTTGTTATGAGTTAAGCAACTGAATCTAACTGGAAAATAATGTCTCAACATTGGCCAATTTATGAATGGCATATATATATATATATATATATATATATATATATATAGTCTCTGCCATTCTTAGATGAACTTCCCTTTTTTATAATTTGGTATTTATAAGCGGAATATTTAGCAACAAAAGTAGCAACGACTATCAAGCTATTGCTATTTCTTTCCTCTGTTATACAATTCTGTGTTATTTACGGCTAACAGTTCAGAACAAAACCAAAAATAACAGATTTTTTGGAAAACAAATCGTATTTTGAACCAATTTCTATTTTAGCATCAAATAAACATAATGTTATTCTCAAAAAACAAAATGAAGGAATTAAATTAAATGAAAGATTTTCTCGTTAAAAAGAACCATACTTCCATCATATATCTAAGGATAATTATTCATTGTTTTCATATTGCATAATCAGACTTGAAATCATATCTCCATTAAAACGTAATCAGTAAAAATACTTGAAGTTAAAATTTTGTTAACTTTTCACTACAACTTAACAATAAATCAAATATTACAGATTACTCATTCTCAAAAGGTTTAAAATCCTTCCAAACAGCTCAAACTATTTTTCTCCTTCTTTATTTATTTTACTAAAGCTTTGAATACATGAATGAGGAGGCAATTGAAAACATTTTAATAAAGATAAAACAATGACAAAACATTTCTAAAGATTAAAAATCGGGTCATTTATAACTTACATAGCTTCGCAGTTTTCTACTCTAACAATTGATTTCCTATTTATTCAAACATTTCCCTTCAGGAAATATACAAATGATCTTCCGTACAAATCCACTCAAACGATTTGTAGGAAACTTTCTTTTTGCTTTCGTCGCTTCGCCCATGAAGATTACAATAAATTGCGACGAATCGGGGAAGAATACTTAATGTAGTGCTGGGAGGGAAATTCTTTTGCCTTAAAACACACAGAAAATCAATCAAAAAAGCCACTAAATCGAAAAAAAGAAAGAATCCAAAGTCAACGGTACAGGAGCTTTAATATTAAACGATTCAAAGCGATCTTAGAAAAAGTCTTACAAGCAGTGATTCTTGCTGTTTCTACCGCTATAGATATTGCTACGATGAAAGATGTTATTATATAAAAAACTTACTTTCTGTCAGGCAACATTTTAACATTGAAAAATGTCTTGTTAAATGTATTAATAGGTAAAAATTAAATGTAAATTATTTGCAATAATTATAATTTAAACCATAACAAGGATAATCGAATACCAAATAAACCTGATTTTAAATGAAATATTTAAAAAGAAAATTAGGGCTGTAGAGAACAATTCACGAGGTACACATTTCGAACAATCAATTCATTGATAGAGCCTCGCTTAGTTAAATACATATATTTTTGAATACATAAATTTCTAGTATATGTATGAACAAAATAATACATTTTTCAATTTTTTTATCAATAAAATTTTGTAAGTAGTATGAATCCTCCAAAATGTCTTGTTAGATACTCTAATAGGGAATAATTTAATTGAACTTATTTGTAGTAATTATAAATCACACCATAACAGGGATAATCGAATACCAAATAAACCTGATTTTAACTGAAATTCTTTAAAAAGAAAATTAGGGCTGTAGAGAACAATTCACGTGGTACATATTTAGACCAAGAAATTCATTGATAGAGCCTCGCTTAGTTAAATACATATATTTTTGAATACATGAGTTTATAGTCTATGCATAAACAAAATAACACATTTTTCAATTTTTTTTTATCAATGAAATTTTGTAAATGAGATGATGAGATGTAAATGTCTTGTTAAATAACTTAATAGGAAATAATTAAATAGAAATTATTTGTAGTAATTATAAATCAAACCATAACAGGGATAAACGAATACCAAATAAACCGGACTTTAACTGAAAACCTTTTAAAAAGTTAGGGATGTCGAGAACAATTCATGTTGTACTCATTTAGAACAAGCAATTCATTGATAACGTTCGCTTAATTACACACATATATTTTTGAATACATGAATTTCTAGTCTATGTATAAACAAAATAATACATTTTCTATTCTTTTATGTATAAAATTTTTAAATCACGTGACTCCTCCTAAATATCTTGTTAAATGCATTAATAGGAAATAATTAAATAGAAATTATTTGTAGTAATCATAAATCAAACCATAACAGGGATAATTGAATACCAAATAAACCAGATTTTAACTAAAAATCTTTAAAAAGAAAATTTAAGGCTTTAGAAAACAATTCACGTGGTACACATTTAGAACAAGTAATTCATTGAAAAAGCCTCACTTAATTAAACACAGATATTTTTGAACATATTAATTTCTAGTCTATGTATCAACAAAATAATACATTTTTCTATTCTTTTATGTATAAAATTTTGTGAGTGACAGAACTCCTCCGAAAACTAAATAATATTTGAAAGATGCATTTTTTATCTTCATGAGGATTGAAAAACTTTAACCACTTAACCGGTTTGCCCGTACGCCGCACATGCATCGATTTATCGAATTTTGATAGTTATAAAAAATCATTTGTAGCACTTATAATTCAATAGTAAAATGACTTCGAATACGTAGATAAGCCTGGTATTCCATGGATTTCCATTTGAATCAAAATAAGAAAATATTCCCAAAATAGAAGATGTCATCTTATTAGATAGTAAGGAAAATAAACCAGGTAAGGTGTTAATATCATCAGTGATAGTCAACTGCGATAACTCAGTCTCTGAATTTTGAATGCTTCATCCAATATAAATTAATTCTTATAAAAAAAAGTCACGCTTTATATCATAGATAAAACTATCATGCCCAAATATTCATCTCTCAAATTCAACATCACTGTTTCATTAATATAGTGTTTATTTTTTGATCAGTTAAATAAAAATACCAAACCGAAGAAACTAAAAATAAATATACAGATATTTTTCAACTCTAATTACAAATGGTTTCATTTGGAATAATGATTCTAATCCACAAGTAAAAAAACTCAATTCCATATTCCATAAAACTGATTTTCTATTGTATTTTAATTATAGCTATATCAAGCGTGATATTTACTAGAAAATTACAGAAAAAAATGAAAAAAGCTTCAGTGATAAATGCAGTGAATTAAATAAAAATAAACTAGAAATATATACAACATTAATTTAATTCTCATTCATAAAATATTTAGATTATTAACTGAGCTCGAATAGGAAATTTTGAATAAATATAATCAGTAAAAAAGGTTCAATAATTATAATATGTGCATAAGAACTTTGGAGAGCAATATATTTTTTAAATCGTTGGCTTGGTTTAGATATTTTTGTCTGGTACGACTTAGACGAAATAAAAAAATAATGTTCTGTAAGGTTTATATGAGACAGGAATTATCTCCAGCACTATTCCCCCCTTTTCTTTTAATAGATATTCAGTAGATTTAGAAAAGGCTAGACAATTATGGTAAGTCATACATAGTAATATTCTTAAGGACTTAAATGAGACAGGTATTCCATTTAGCAATATTTATTTTTTATTTTACTTTAATTAGTGTAATCAATAGGTTTGCAAAAGGCTAGATCCTTATGGTAAGTATTTTAAGTACTTATTTATCTATTAAAACAAAAAAATACAGTTAGCACAGAGACTTGGTAAGTTTGTAAATGTACATCAATCCATATAGCAAGATGTTTCAGGTATAATTTTAAATATTTGAAACATTAATTACAGGTAGGAATAATATATATGTAAATATTCTAATTATTGCCTGTTCTGATTGATAATTAAGTAATATAGAATAGGTTATCTTTATAGGTGCGAAACAAGAAAATAAAAGAACAAATACTTATTCATTTGTTCATCCTCTTAGCACTTTTCTTTATTTACATGCACAAGATTTTTACCCAGTTCTTATTCATTTAAAAATTCCTTTATCCAATTAACTAATTATATCATTAACAATATTGCTTACTTTTTCTTTGTTTTGTCGATGTAAACATTCTCTGAGTAAATACAGCAGCACTCGAATTAAGATTTTAAAAAAGGCTGTATTACAGTATATTTTAGCGAATTTGCCTTTCTCGATAGAATTATTCACTAGAAAAGCTATTCTTTTCTTATCGAAAAGTTTGTAATAATTTTTGTTACCCTGTAGGTTATACGGCTCAAATAACATTAAACTAAATTTTTCTAATGAGGAAACAGTGATAATATCATCTTAAAAGATCAGTGCGTTAATGGAGGGTTGGTATTTATGTTTATGTTTTTTTTAATTTCACAAGTAAATATTCCAAAGAAATAAAACTAAATTATCTATGAATATTTTTAGAAAAAAACTAGAATGAAAGTCGAATCAATAAATACTATTCTGGAATATTTTTTGGTCTCTTGGGATAAAAAATACGAAGAATCGATAAATAGCAATTGTGGAGAAATAAAGGCAATGTTTTGTATTCTAAAGTAATCATCTTATCTTCACCCGGAATATAAGAATATTTTTAAAAATGTATTACAAATTTAATCTGAAACATCTCAAAAGATTTAATAATCAAGCTTTAGGAATAATAGGGTGTTTAGGGTTATATCAACCCTAACAAAATCAGATTATAAGATAAAATTTAACAGCTATCCATTTCCCTCAGAAATTTAATCAATAAATAAAAACAAAAGCCATTCAAAATTACTTTCACCTTAAAAGAAGTATACGCCTTCATAATCCATTTTAGTTGGAAGGTTTTAATATTCAAATAAATTATTTTCTACAGATTTTTTGTATATAAGAAAAAAATTACACGTTTCTCAATTAGCACAAACTATTATTAAATGTTAAGTTATTAAACTGCTCTAACAAAAAAATAATTTCAGTAGTATAATGTTCAACAATGCATAAGTTAAATTTAAAATCTCTGTGATCAGACTAACGAAACCAATTAATTGTTCCAAATCAAGAATGTAATTTATTCACAAAATTGATGCTATAGATTTTTAATAGCTTCTTAAGAAAGTTATAGATAATTATCTTTGTAACAAGATATTTTACCATCAGGATTAAAGCCAAGGAACGTAGTAATTTATATGCGTTATCTATAACGTTCTTAAGGTTCACGTTTCTTATTGCAGAGGGTTTGACAAAGCTATTTATTAAAGAAAGCAATTAAAACTTATTCTTTGAGATAAATTTAGCCAACAAGTACAGGACTAATAACACCATATGTTAATTCAGTATCCTGTTTTGAATTCTATCAACAGGAAGGCATCAATTAAAGCTTGTAATGAAAGCATATTTTTAGTAACTCATGAATGTAAAATACTTACATTCATGAAGCTATGTTTAAAATTAGCCTAATTTCGATCCTTCTATTTTGATAATAAACATAAATTTGCCATCCAATCAGCGAAATTTTGCAAAATGTCAGTCTTTGTTTTGATTGAGGTTGTACTGACAGACATAGCCACTTCTGTTGTCTTGTATATTCTTATATTTAAATTATTTTATTCTTAATTAAAATATGCGATGTACAAATTTCAATAAACGTTTTTTATGAAAATCAATCCATTTAATGCATAAACTCTGTTTATTGTTATTTGATTAATAGGTAGAATATCTTAACAAAAGATTATAATTTTTTTATTTAATATTTTTAATCATTGGCTAATGAAAATTTTTAAAGCAGTTCAATGTATTTCTGTAAAAGTGCAATAAAATTAAAAATGCATTGCTATTAATGTATTAAAAATTGGCTGATTTTAAAAAAAGTTATTAAATTTAAATTCTTAATTTATTACTCAGTGTTACATATTTTGTGGAATCTTGAAATCATATTTTCTGAAATTTCCTGTCCAATGGTGCCAGTCCAATTACATCAAAATTCATGTAAATTAAATTATTAACCAACAATTCAAATGTTGAAAATATTAATATAATCTATTGTTATTGAAAAAATGCATGTGCGCAAAATTCAAAAAAATTTACAACGTAAGATAAAGTGAACAAAGTTGATAAAAAATTTCATATGAATAAACACCAGTCAAGTAAATGTAAATAAAACTGTTTTATAAAACAAATTCTGTACAACTCTAAATAATATGAATATCGAGGAATACGACCATTTTCTTGGATACGCAAATTATTTCAACAATAAAATTTAACAACTGCAATGTAAAAGTCATGGACATTGAAAATTAACATGAAAACACAGAAAAAATCTGAGAGCAAACTATTAAAAAAGCAAATATCAGAACATGGATAGTCCATCAAGAAAAATTATTTCTTAATACAGACCTCAGTGTATATTTTACAACCGATTATTGCCAAAGCATTAATTCTTTAGGAGCAACATTGTCAAGATTTTATTATTAAATGAAGCACCTTTTTTTAACATTATATTGAAGTATTATATTAAACTTTTACATTTTTCATCCATTTCTGATGAATACTTATCATCTATACATTGAATTACAACTATAATAAAAGGAAAAAATTATGGTACTTTTTTATCACCTGAACGAATTTAGTTCATGTGTGTGTGCTGTTGTTGTTACTTATGGCGCTTGCTGCCCGCTGATAAAGCATCAGATTTAAGCCGAAAAGAGCCTCTTGTTTTTGAAGTAGAACCATCTAGGGCCAAGAGTACACCTTAGCTACAAATTCGCACATTTGCTTTCACAGACCCTTTTTAAGGGGGGGGCACAGTCACACATCACACAGATAGCACACAGAAGAACAACCATGCCCAAACTGGGACTCGAATCCCGGGCTCCCTATATATATATATATATATATATAATGTAAGAATATAGATAGATGGAGGGAGATAGGGAAAGAGATAAAGATTAGAAATTTTAGATATAATCTCAATATATGTATAAAGTAAATAGCATCGAATTTTATATATAATTTTTCAGATTTTTCCCTTATGTTTTAGAAAAATGTATATAACCCTTTCCATATATAGATAAAGTTTTAAATATATTTCACATTAGTTTTACCATCTGTATAATTTCCTTTTATATAGAGGAGACAAAGTGTGAATTTTAAGTCAAAAATTGATTCAGTTTTGCATGATAAAGTCTTTACTTATAGAGGTAAACTTTTACCACTTTTATTCCTTTTGAGACTTCTTTTCTAGTTCTGTACCAAATCTATAATAAAATGTGTACCTTCAACACTTTTGCTAGAATGGCAAATTCTAAGTAAAAAACTCACATAGTAATTCTTTCAGCTCCTCGCCGCTGGAAATACTTTCCTAATTTGACTTTGAGATAAAAGGCTTTATTTCTGATCTCTAGGGCCAGGAGAAATCGATGCTCCCTAAGAGTCGTCATGGCTCACGTTTTGGAAGCATCAAGCATACTTTCTGCTATTGAGATTTGTTCTTTATTTATAAAGATATTTGCTGCTCTATTGCTGGTAAAGCGTTTTCACGTGATAGTGTAAGAAAGAAATATTTCTTGTGTATAGGGCCGAAGTTTTTCTAGGAAAGCAAAACTGCAGAATAATGCATTAAAGTTTTGATATAATTTACTCTACTATAATTATTTGTTGATAGTTTTGAAATAATTTATTCTTTTATTATTATTTGTTGATAGTTTTGATATAATTTATTCTACTATAATTATTTGTTGATATTTTTTTATATAATTTACTCTACTATAATTATGCCTCACAATGAATTGCATTTTATATCCCAAAGGCAATAAAACATACAGCGATATCCTCAACCTGTATATAAGAAAAAATTAGATATTTGACTTTTAAAATAAAATTGACAATAAATTCTCAAAAGATAAGACACCCTTACTATAAACTAACAATATTAAATTGACACTTGCATAATTTAATTTAAAAATTACGAATTCTCTAAATATACATAATTGACAATAATTTGGAAAGGGGAAAAATAGGGAAAATTCGCACTCACAAGAGTATACTGTAAATAAAATTGTTGTATTGCGCGATTTTCTACAAAATGTATCCATAAAGCTCGGGACACTTTACCCATATTCTGGTGATATAATTATAAGAAAAACTATTTTAATATCTATAAATTCGAAAAAAAGTTACGATTCAAATATTCCAATGGCAACCATCATTCTCATTTTGCGTTCTCTGAGTTCAAAAAGAATTAAATTTAGGTTAATATTTTCATATAAGCAATTCACAAATAAAAATTTGAAATGCTAATCAGAATATTTTGATATCTTATTGAGTGATTTCGAAGTAAAATAAATTTGAAGGAATTATCTAAATGTTAATGAAAATATTTATGTGCTCTTGCTTTAATAATAGTTTGTATCTATTTATAAAGGAATCGTTCCTAGAAATACTATTCTAAAATTATTAAAAGTACCAATAAATGTATTGCTATGCTTCTAAAGCTCTTTATTTTTACAGTACGCTGTCATTATTGGTAACCAACCATTTATGAAAACGATTCTGGTTAAAGTTTATTTCGTAATTAACTTTGCCTCCAAAGAATATAAACTTTGATTCTATTTAAGTATTTTGAGTAGCAGAAAATTAGAGAGAGCTTCAAGTCAGATTCAAAATTTATTTAATTTTACTTGAATTAATTAGATATTTTATTATTGTTTTTAGAGTAATAATAAAAAATATTTAATAAAGTTTTCAAATAAAGGTTCATAATTTTATATTGAATTTTTTTTAATTGAATTTCTGTTAAAAATAGTTAAAGACTTTAAATTGTTATTTAATAAGTACTTTCATTTTGAATTTTTAATAAAATTTACTAAAATAAGCCCCAAAAACTTTTATCTGAAACAGTACGGTAACTATATGGAATGTAGTAATTTAGTACTAGCAGTAACAGTAAGTAATAATAAGATTAATTTAGGGTTCAGAATTTAGCTATATGAAAATTCCAAGAATATCAGCGTTTTTGTAAATTATGTTTCTAAAACTGGAATTTCGGATGATGCCACGGGAATTTTAAAATAAAATTAGAAATAATCTTTGTAAGGGCAATGAAATTGCCTTCATCCTTTTTGCTTTCTTTTTAAAAAATTCTCCAAATATTACAGATAAGGGTTTAAAATTTAAAAAAATGTGGATTTATCCACTTTAAGCACTTCAGAATAATACGAAGGATTTTTTAAAAACTCTGATGAAATATAAAAAAACTCAAAATTAGAAAACACAAAGAACTTATAACCAAAATTTATATAAAACCATAGTTACTTTTGACATAATCGCTTTTAAGATTGTGAAATTTTTCATATAAGGGGATTAAGTTTCCTGGTTTCTCTTCAAAAAACTTCAGTCTAACCCGATTATGACAATTATCCAACTATTTCAAACCAATTATGAAATGTCATCAGTGTTGTGATATGAGCCTTAAAGCCTAAATATATTTAACAAACTCTTATCCCTTTTGAAATTTATTCTCCATGAAATGTAGTCTTATTAAAAGTATTATCAACATCAACTTTAATTACAAGTTATTAAAAGTCGCTGTCTTTTTTTTCCAAATATTTCTTCTTTAATTAGAACAATGGATCCCCAAGTTTGATAATCACAACAATTTTTAATTTAATTTGTAACGCCACATTATTAAAATTAGTCTCTTATTTGATCCGTTTACACTTGACCTGAAATATGTTAATTGAGAAACTGTGATTAAAATTTTTCTTGCATGAAACAAAATGCAAGAAAAAATTTCTTTAACTAAAAACTCAAAAATAATAGTGTTTATGCAAGCGTAAAAGTTTTCCTTGATTGAAAGTCATTTTAATAAACTTTTAGTTTCTTTATTTTGTTTATAATTATTTTATAAAGAAAAATATCCTTAAAGTTTAAATTTAAACTTCCATTTTATAATGGAAAAACCGGAAGTAAAGTTAATCAAAGTCTTACTGCGATAACACAGTTTAAGTGAACTATGTGTATTTAAAATAACTATTACGTTGCTCAATTATTGCTACTCAAATTATATCTTTATCCCGTTGAAGTTCACAGCAGAAGATATTTTGTGATGATGCGAATGTTAACAAGCAGGGCTAAAACTTTGATTTAAAAATACAGAAATTATATTTTGTTGTAAAACCATTTCATTGAAATTTTTTTATTTAAGTTAGGATATTAGAATACCCGATTGCAAGATTAAGTTAGGATACCCAATTGCTAGAAGAGTAGTTTCTTGTTGATTCTTATGCTCAATAATATATTCTAAATTTTATGTTTACCCTAAGGGTTCACGTATTTATATCACGTTAAACTATAAAACAATACGAAAGCTTCAATTAGAATATTTTATTTTTAATACTAAAAATTTCGAATGTATTCATCTTTTGTAAATACAGAAATACCCTTAATCTTAATTATATCATTAAATAGATCTGATTCTATTCCATTTTTTGTGTGTATCGCAACATTATAATACATTGCACTCAAAATGAGCAGATGATTCTATGAAAAAGCAAACAGATTTAGATTAGTTTATGGAATATAATTTTCACAATTGTTTTAGTAATAGATATTTAATACAATTAAGTACTATACTTACAAATTACATTTAATTAATTTTAACTATGATCTATGTAAAGGAAATTTCTAACACTGCGTTAAAAATAAATCAGTTTTATTCTTTCGAATAAGATATATTCTTTTTTTTTATCTTTCCACAATCTAGAGCCAAAATTCTCCTCGAGTTGCGATTTCAATTTATCCATTTTCTCATCAAATCTAATATTTTCATTAATATCTAGTAATAAAATGCTACTTTTTTGTCTTTGGTAGCAATGTTTTGAGACCAACCGCTAATTCTCTCTTAAGATAACTCATACTGGATTGGTAATTTTCTCATGAAAGATTTTCTTCAATATTGAAATAAAAAGATGTAATTGAAAATATTTTTTTAAAGTTTTTATAATATTTCTAATTGAATATTTCTAATTGAAAAAGGACTTTCAGTCATATTATTTTTTAAGTTAAATTTTTTATATTCTTTCTAGTTTCAATACTGAGATAAATTGTTTCATAAACTCATTGCTAGTTCCGAACCAAAATTTGGTTCACTGAATGATTAATTGTTAATTAAGTTCTGAAAATGCTAACATACTGGAAACGCAAATGTGCAAAATTTCAACCCTCTATTCCGTTCAGCGGGAATGAAAAGCTGATTACAAAACGCTAAATTTGTAAATAAGAAAAAGATAATACAAACAAATATATGATCTGTGGATTTTAATTGGATTAAAATTATTTGCTCTGAATTAAGGGCAAAATATCTTTTAAGAATTAGTAATATGAATTCCCTGAAAAAAAAATTTCTATTCAAGACGATGATTTTATATATATATACCGTAATTGTTGGTAAAGGATACAATGCAAATGATTTCCGACCATGCAAAACGAAACTTAAAGCATTTATGCGGTCAAAATTTTGTTCTAGCATATTCGAGAATCTTAGCGATATACCTATTGGGAATCGATATCAGCTGGGTTTTCTAAAATTTCCGTTACCTTGTCACTGGAGTTGTAATAGCTAAGGCGCACAGACGACTTGAGTCAAGGTGAGTTAAGTTGAGATAAAAATTTTAATGAAGTGAATTAACGCTTTGGAGTACTGATCGCTTGAAGTTCGAGTTTTCTCTACTCGCTAAGTACTGCTGCGATTGTTAACCTTTTGCAGTTTGAAAAATAATTCGGCCCAAAATTATACATTTAATAGAAAAGCTTCTTTATTGCACCACAAAATAGGATGCATTTTCCCTAAAAATTAGTCTACAATGTTTTACCATTCTGTAAGAATTTTTAACAATAAAAATTGTAAAAATATTTAAATAAAAGTTAAAAATTATAAAAATAATGTTGCCTCTCAGGCACCATTCAAGTACAAAGGGTTAATAAAAATTCTTTGCTTGTGTGGTAATGTTTTTTGTACGCTTAGTCGATCTTTGTTTTATTAACTGCATTTCGTATTTTCCTGCAGAATAAAATGTGTTATCCGTTAATGAGTTTGTTAGAATTTTTACGGCCCACCCATTTACTGGATTTTAAAAAAAAATAACAATTAATTGGTTTATTTTGATTGTGTACTGATGTTTTCCATCTTATAAAGTGTTTCAAAAACTCATATTTTCAAACATTGGCAAAATTCCGTAATAATATATACCAGAACATGATTACTCGTATTTATTTTTACTGATGTGTTTCCCATACATTTCATATGCCATGTAAGCGTAAAAATTTTTTATTGATGACTGATATTTTTCGCATTTTAATCCCCCCCCCCAAAAAAAAATGCCCTGGATAAAGTTTTTAGACAGTTTAAGTTTAAATCCTAGTGTTCAACGACAGGTACGTGATAAAATAGTTTCGGACATTACAAAAGGAAATATTAATGCCCGCGTAGAATGGAAGAGTAAATAGCCTTTGGCGAAAAATGATATTGATAACCTTCAGTAATGTTAAAAAAGCAAGAAATATTTTATGGATGTTTCTTATGCTTGCTATATGTTTTCAATTTTTTTTTCTAAAAGCAGCAAAACATGGAGACTTTATCTTCTTGGGAATTCGAAACAGATAGATCTGAAAATAGAATAAAGTATTTTTGACAGAAGCAGACACATATTTTATATTAGAAAAAAAAACATAAAAATAAAATTTCTTGTCGTGAAATTTATGAAATGAATTAAAAATTATTAATTAAAATTATTGCAAAGGTTTTTAAAACCTTTTTTAATTAGTATTATATACTGTAAAATATTTTAATTTTATTAATTTTTTGCTTTACATTCTGGAGATCTACTGCTTCTGAAATTCATATGCGATACAATGAGTAAAGAACAAAATTACTTTCGTAATCTATTAACTAAAAAATCAAAATAAATTACATCTTCAGAAGTATGAAACAAATCAAGGTAAATAAAAATGTTTAAATATGTTCTAATTTTTCAGCTTTATAATAATTAGTTTGAAAAAATTCTAAAATCTATTCATCTTAGTATAATGAATTCTCTAATTTTTCATTTAGTTCTTGATTTAGCTTAAAAATAAATTAACTTGCACTAGATAACATAAAGTTATCCTTTGCTGATATGGCAGAATGTTTGTATTAAGAAAGAAATACAATTTTACTTGAGATTTCTGGGCATGTAAAATATTTATTTGCTCCAAATATGTTTTCCCCAAAACAATTGTCACAAATATTTTTAAAATTGTATTAAATAGGAATGTTTTCCAAATGTCTGATTAACCTCGCATTTCTTTTAAATGCACATTCTGGATGATTTCTATGAAAAAGCAGCTCACGACTCAAGCAATAAAAACTGACAACTGATAAATTTGTCATATTTTAGTATTATCATCAATCTGTAAAAACTTAAATTGCAGAAATCATTGTATTTTATGTTACTATGAACAATAAATTAGCCCTTAAAAGAGAAATTAAGGAAAAAAACTTAGTTATAATTTCGATTAATATTATAAATTCGGATATACAATATATTCTTTCTTTTTTCTTTTGAATTAGTTAGAAATTAAAGTTTTTCTTCCATTTGCATGATTTTTAAAAATTGTAATAATCATAAATGAATACTTATAAATATTTAGTAATATATATTCATAAATATTAGGAAATATCTTTAAAGATTAATTTCAAAATCGCAACTGAATATGGAATGCTACTATTTAAATTTTTAACAAAAGGATGGTGTATGGTGAATACTTCTGTTTTGAAAAGAAGAAAATGTTTCTGCGATTTTCAACTATTTGCTCCCTTAGTAATACCAAAAGCTGTTTGTTTCAGAATTTTCTGCAAAAACACCATGATACCTTTAAATTACTCACTTTTATATTTGTTATATAGCGAAGACAATTATGTTGAATCTTATTGATAATCTTAATATGAACATGGTGGGACAACATAGCCTTCACAGATCCACTCTATAAATACGTTAGCAGTTTTAGTTTCGGCAATGCGCATATGCATATAAAAATAACATATTTATATTAACTAAAGTTTACAATGAAAGGGTGGCATTAAAGTTTTAAAATTTTCTAATTATTTTTTATTTCAACTGCAAGGCTACAGTCAATAGGAATTGATTTAAATTGGGATAAATATAGCTAAAGTTAACTTCATATAATTATGAATTTTTCATTAATTTACTTTTATCTGATTTCCTATTAACATTAATATGTGGAGTAAAATAGCAGTATGAAGTAATAACGCTATTTTTTGTTATTCTTGATTTAATCATGCTACAATGATGTGAATACAATTCGTAAAGCAAATGATGACAAATTTATAACAATTAAATCGGAAATAATACTCTCCATTAATCTCCATAGGTATAAACATTTCTGACTTAATGATCTCAGCGACAGGCCAAAAGATCAGCGATCTAATCAAAACTTGGCAACAAGCTGTATCACAAGTTAGAAAAAAATATTATAATCATATAAGAAGGAAGTATAAAATAATAAGGAATTCTCTTATGTCGTTTCCTTTCTACATTTGAAACATTTTTAGTTATGAGATGGTTTAGTTAAAACAACGGCTTAAAACGCATAAAAGTCAATTTTATTTATAAGAGCACCAATTCAAATCTCAAAAAATTTTGTAGGCTACTTAATGGAATAAAAAATGTGTTTGAATAAAAAGTACTTTACATTTGATTGCATCCAACAAATTTAAAGTTGCAACAAAGTTAATCTTTGGAACTCAGTTAGTAGATCCAAAGTTAAAAGGGTTATTACCCCAACATATAATTTCTTTTCAATATTCTTGATGTATAATATATTAGATGTTTTAAAGGGTTCTTCATGTTTCGTGAGAAGAATAATTTTTTGAAGCTTAATTTTTTAAAATAATTTTACCTAATTTCAAGTATTATAATTAATATATGTTGAGAAGTTAATGTTTTCATATAAGTTTGGAAAATAAGCCTCAATGTACAATTAATTTAGGCATATTAATAAATGTATATTTGTATTTAGTGTTTATTAGATTTATATATTTGACATTTGCTTGATACTGAAAAAGAATTCATAAAACTAAAGTATGCAGTTGAAAATATTTTTAAAAATATTTTTCTTGGGTAATTAGCATCTAACTTAATCTTAATTTATCATCTTTGAAGATCAATTAGTAGAAATTTACCTGAAAGACTCATTGCTCTAATTTCGTCTCAATTTTTTTTAAAATAAAACCTTTTAGAAATATTAACAGAAGCTTCACTTAAATATAAAGAGGGGAACAATAAGTAAATATGTTGTAAGCTCAATAATAATTATACGCTCTTTTCTTTTATTAGAGGGTAAATGTTATCAAATATAGAAGTCCATATTCTCATGTCAGCAAATAAATATTTTTATTGACAAAAAAATTACGCATGCAAGATATTATATTGCCCTTCTCAGAGGAATTCAAATGTTGTTAACAATATGCATCTTAGATAAATTGTGTTTAATTATGTTAATTTCTATTCTTGAAGTATCACCAAATTATTTTGGGATAGAACTCGCAATTTCCATTAAAATATAATCTGATCAAAATGGAAACGCATTGTCTCTTGGCTTCCTTACCACGGTGTCTTGAATGTTTTCCTCTTTCCATTTGAAAAATGCCATCTATCTAGTCCAGAAACACAAAGAACACTTGATACAAACGTGTTTTGAATTTGGCATACTTCTGTTAAAGAGTCTACACTCTAATAGCATGTGTCGCTTCCTGTTTGAAAACATTAATGAAAGTAGTTCATTTAAGATGAAATAAAATAATTTTGTACATAGAAATCTTCAATATTTATTTCAAACCTGATTTCTCAGTTGTAAATATTATATTTTTATTATTTATTTTAATCCAAAAGCAAAAAGAACATGAATTTTACACCTATAAAAATTATATTCTCGTTTACTGTATCCATAGATTTTGAATTTCAGAATAGAATTAATTTTCGAAATTGAAGTAATCATGTCATTTTGAAGATATAATCTTAAATATTCATGCCTTTGTATTCAAAAATTTAATCAAAGATTAGTTTAATGATTACTAAATAAAATACGAGAAAAGAAACGATAAACGAAGAAAATACATGTGATAAAAAATGAGAAAAATAATTGTGAATCTAAATTATATATTTAAAAACAGAAGCAGCAAATAATCTTAACTAATGTAGTTTATAAATAAGAAATGTTATTTTATGAAAAACTAATAAAAACTCGATACAAAATTGACAACATACGGTGAAATGTCTTAAGAAACTCATAGGAAACTGGAAAATTTATTCTTTCATACAAAAGCTACTTCAATAAGATGGCTGAAATAATAAAATGAAGACTTCAAAAATGCATGATGAATTGGTATAAGAAAACCTCAACTAAAAATAATACGGAAATAAAATAAAAATGGAGCCTGGAAGAAAATAACTGCAAGAAAATACTCGAAAAATATGAAATAAAAAACAATGCAAGAACTTCAGGGAATGCTTCTACTTCCGATTCTGAAAACAACTCATGGTATTGAAAACATGTATTACATGGTTTTGAAATAGTATCGTGCTATTATGCAAACCGAAATGTATTCACGCTCACAATTTCTCTATACCTATATAATATTTTTAAAGCTTTAATATTAGAGCTCGTATTTCCGTATGAGTATGCCTTTGATTTATATATTGCATAAGCTGATATTACATGCACCATATATTTTATAAAATTGATGCTGGCTTTCGATAGTTTTTTACAAGCCTTTCACGATCGACTAAAATTATATGGATAAAAAAATCTATAATTTTTATTAAACTTTTATTATTTATTTTAAAAATACAAGAAGTTTTCCAAAGTATTGTGTTCATAACTGTTTTTGCAAAAAAAAATCGCATTAAAATTTCCATCACAAATTTTGTATTATTTAAACATTTTTTTTGTTTTCCTTATGTGAATCTTCAATTTTAAAATGATAAATTTAATTATTCAAAATAGATTTCATACTAGAAGCTTCATCTAATTCTCAGTTTTAGAAAAAATTGATGGGAAACTGGAAAAGTACACAAATTTTTTATAGAAAATCTACTATTAAGTCCCTTATGACTATGCGTTTTAAAAACCCGCTATTAAATCAATTTTAAATCGAAAAAAATACGCAGCATTTTCTGCTACTCCATAAAATTCTTCTAAATAAAATTATTATTTAGAATATTTAGACAAAGTTCAAATAAAATTGCATGAGCTATATTAAAGTGGTATTTTAACGCAACACAAGTTAATATGGGAAGTAAATAGTAATCTACAACCATGCTCAAATGGCAATGACGACATCTGAGTTGCCTCCATTTTCCCAAGCGTCCACACCACACCAGTAATATGAAGTTTAAACTCTACGGATTTTGCGTGCATCAAACCTGCTTATAAGACAAATTTGAAGTGTGAATCTAATTAGAACCTGGATATTTTATGTCCCTAAGCCTCAAACTTACAGCAACTAACGAAAGTATGCAGGTCACAATGATAGAAATGCTTCCCTAATTTTTAATTATGATCCTGAGACTAGAATGCACATTCAGAATTTTCCTAACTCTTCATAGGCTTACGTCACATAATCATTTGACCTCGTACTAAAATCACAATTTATATAAATATTATTCTAAAAATATTATCTAATATTTTGAGATAATAAAAATACTTAAAGAATTAATAAATATTTATGACATTTCTTTGTAACATATAATTTGTATGAGCTTTTTAAGCAATTTACTACATCCCAAACACTTTATCAAAGATAACCATAGCATTCATAAACTGCTTAAAAATTCATTAAATTTCAAATTAAGCTCATATATTAAGACTGTTAATTACATCTTAGAGGAACAAAAAGTAAGACACAAGACATATTTTTATTACTTTTTTTACAGTGTTACAGTTTTCATTTAAAATAGTCTTTTTTAGGGAATTTTAAACATAAATATTCTTGCATTAATTTAATTTTAAATTTTAAAGCTTTTCTCATATGGGAACATTTTAGGAATTGGTGCGTTAATCTTATTTATATTACTATTTTATGATGTATATAGCAGGCTCTACATTTTCAAGTGTATTCAGGACTTTAATTATACTTTAATGTTTTATTTTTAGTCGAATAAAACTTGTATGATAAACTATCAAAAATGTACGAAATATATTTAACACAATTAGCATTACTGAAAACTAATAATGAAACCAAAAACAATTATGGAATGCGAGTTTCTAAATATCTCATGTTTTCTTAGTTACTACTTTCAAATATGTTTCGGAATGCATATAAATTTTTCAGTTGAATGTATTCTTAACTAGAAATAATGCAAAATCTTTATAATCTTCTCAGTCTAAAAGTAATCTTTCATTTTTGGGGTTGTCCCTGCTAGTTTTATATTTTAATATTATTTTCGCGTCAGTTTTATGGAGATGATGAAAAATGTTAGATTATATAAGACTCTGAAGTGAGCTTAATTCTTGGGTCATTTACTTACTTAAGTCTTTAGAAAAAATTTAATTTAATCGGATTTTTTCTTGAAATTGGTAGTTTGCCCAAAGTAAATTATAAATCATTAGTTCTGTTTCAGAAATTTGCCAAATATTTGAATTTAAAAAGAATAATTTTTAAACTCTGTTCAGATGACTTACTTTAAGATTATATAATTTTGAAAAAGAGATTACTCGTTATTTTTGAAATTTACAACTTCCATAGGATAATAGTGTTGTTGTTTCTTATGACTCTTGCCATGGAAAAGGTAGTCAGCTATTTAAGCCTAATCATAGGCTCTTGTTTTTAGTAGCACCAACTAGGGCTAAGAGTACGTCTTTTGCAACTCACTCATCACATTCGCTTGCACGGCCCCTTTTTTCAGGGGGACACATTCTCTCACTTTACAGATAGAACACAGAAGATCAACCATGTCCTGACAGGGATTTTAACCCTAACTGTGACTCCCAGATCATGGAGTAAACGTGCTACCCTTATGCCAGGATGTTGACATGAGAATAGAAATATTTAGAACGGCGATGATTTAGAAAATCTAAAAATTCTTTTTAAAATATTTACAAATTTAGAAGATATTGTTGCTCATTTGCATAGATCGATTGAATATTTAGTTTGACAGTGAACAAACAAATAAGGATATACATTTTTAATTACAGTTATTCACTGCGATAATACAAAACTGAGTCATATAAACAGTGATTGTTATTTTCTGGGAATATTTAAATGCTACGAGCAACAAGTATATTCTCACTTCACAATCAACTTGCAAACATAGCCTTTCTGAAAAACAAGTGACAATTTTCATAAAATATGTATAAATGTTTTTTATTGTGATCTGTTGACAACTCTATGAGATAAAGGAATATTGACTGTAAGATTGTCAACATCAGCAACGAACTCGTTCGGTAAACTGATGAGAACAGGAATCGAAACGACGAATAAAGTAGAAATTGCATACTTTAGGCTATTGTTATAGTAAAAACGGATCATTGATAGGAAAGATTATGAAAAATACCTAGTGATTTTATTGAGATATATGCATTTTTATTGAGATATATGTATTTATTGAGATAAATGTTTTTTTATTATTTATTTTTTTCGAAATATATATTAGGTTAAATTCCTGATAATAGAAATTTCTGATGCTTTTTAAAGAATAAACAAATATTTTAAGAAAAAAATTAAATAAAAAACTGACTAAGTGATGATTGATAACTTACATCAATTTTGGAAGGATTAAAGTGACAAACAGATAATACATCTATTTAACAATTGATATATTAAATACAATTGATATATTGGTAACTGTGTAATATGATGAACAATATTCCATTAAAAAAAAGTCCGATCAATTATACAGTTCTTGTGTTCGTTTTCTTACCAAATGTCCGCATAGATTTTTTCAG
>JAOUZG010015275.1:3067850-3099045 GCA_026289955.1 Argiope argentata | reverse complement strand
TGTGTGTGTGTGTGTGTGTGTGTGTGTGTGTGTGTGTGTGTGTGTGTAAGAGAGAGAGAGAGAGAGAAACACATAATATTTGTTTGAAGGCAGTTTCGATGACAGAGGAGACACTTTTGAATTTTTAACTTCGCTTTATTGCATCCTGGAAAGCATTCATTATGTACAAGTAGTAGCAGCGGAAACAACACAGATCGACACAAAACAAACTGAGGAAAAGCTTATAGAGCTTTTATCCCTGTGAATATATACTGTAAAATTTTAATAGGGAATTCTATCGCATATTAATCACAATTAGGGAAATCATAGGGATCTTTAAAGGAATGTGCTTCAACGGACAGTATTTTATTCCTTCACTCGGAGTGTGGGAGCCTGTTGGCTTTCAACCGATTCATTTTTACACAATTTCTGTTGAATTAATTAAATAGATTAAGTAAAATGGGATCAGGAAATAAGATAATATTTTAGAATGAAGGAACTATAAGCTAAATTAAGATAACTTTGGATTTTAGATTTTAAAATATATATAATTTAATATATACATGACTATATTCATACATTAGTTTTTAGTTTTCATTTCTCCCTTTTTGCACTATAAATATCTATAGAATGAAATGACAGGTTATAATCTAATGTTTAGAAATTTTAATATTTATCCATTTAGAAGAAGGTATCAATTAAAACAGTTTACTTACAGATTGTTGAATTGAAACTACTCATAGGTTTTTTTAAATTTTATTCGAAATGTTAATCTTATATTTAACGGTAAGTCTTATATATTTCTCAGTTTATTTAATTTCATTATTGGTCAAATTACATACATTTTATGGCTGACATAGAAATTTCGAAAAAAAGGTAAGTTCATACAAATGTTGAAACATTCTAAGGATATTTTCCAAAAGGGATTGCTGGGATATTCAAAGCGTATTCACGGAAACAAGGTATTGCAAAAGTTGACATTAATATGGTATATGAGATACAAAAAATAGTCAACATAATAATAAAAAGGTAATATAATAATATGATAAATGAAATCCAAAAAAATTTGCTTGGCAGCTTTTATTCCTGTCCCCTTTTGTCCCTGATAATAATATTTTTTTTTCTAAAATATAAATTAATTTATGTCTAATTACAAATTTACATACTTAGCATTTTTTGAATTCTTTAAGAACTTTAATATTTTTAGCTGGATAAACTACCAAACCTCGTAACTTTGAATTGGCAAAATGTAATTTACGAAATGTGGTCGTTTAGTCATCTTTTTAGGTTAAAAAATACTATAGAGTTTCAGAAATATTGTTTCTTTCTTTTCAGTTTACAGCTCCCCAGTAAATCCTTCATCTATCCCTACTGTGACAATTTTCTTGGAGTCTAGTTAGCTTCTCAAGCTACTAAAGGTAAGTTCTGGCTTTTTTTTCATTTTGTCAGTTCGCCAATATTACTCATGTGTTAAGCTAAGTCAAAATCATGTTATCATTACGTTATTGCGATATCTGATTTTTATTCCTTCGTTGCTATGTAAACAGAAACAAGTAATATAAAAACGATTTTAAAAATCAATTCATACTTAAGTTTAAAAAGAACGTTTTTGTTTTAGTTATTTTTTATTAAGTAATTACAACTGTTTTTGGTGTTCTCGTGCTCCACTTTACAACGGAAGGAGGGTTGCAGTAGCTTCTGAGGGTATGGACCCCTGAGCACATGAAGGTATAAGTCTGACTTCTAGTTCACACTCGTCACAATACTTTTTTATGGGGCTGACGTCATGCATGCATTTCAATCATCCATCCACATAACGTAATTTAGATCTAAAACAAAGAACGATTACCTCTGACGTAGTCCCGTCAGTGGTATTATTCTCGACATGGAGGATTTTGTGACCACCATAGATTTAGCGCCCACCACACACATACACATACGGAGAGTCATCGGGAGGAGGGTTCGAACTCGCTGCTCAAAGGATGCGAATCCAACGCCCTACTAGCCAGGCTATCCTGGCCAAATAATTACAATTAATATAAACAATTGATCAAAATTTTTATTAGCATTGAATTTTCAACGCCATTTGAGGCAACGCAAAATGCTTGCATTTTCTACGCCATTTGAGGTAACGCTATACAAATTTGGAATTTTTAATTTTCTTTATTATGTATTATTTTAATTCGAAAGTACTTCATATAGAATCCAAAAAAATCGATTAATGAATTAATATCTGAAAAATTAATGAATTATTATTTGAAATACTGTATTAAAAGCAATTTGAGTGGATGAATAAAAAGAATATTTCATAATGTTTGAGAGTTTAAACAGCATATATATAGGGAGAATATGAGCTAAGATTAGGAATAAAAAAATAAGCATTCATATCTCCTTATATCTTTAATAATCTTTTGAAAATTTTATATGTATTATGTGCGTTATTCGTTTCTTTCGTTATAGTTGTAATCTTCATTACGCTTCAAAGTTAATATAACCCCCCCCCTTTTCACCTATTAAAGGAATATCTCCTTTTGAATTTTTAGTATTGTAAATGAAATCAATATATGTGATAAACATTCACGAATTTTTAAGTTAAAATGTTTACTACTATCCTGATGGAAATCAAATTAGTAATATTAATAAATTTACAATATTCTACCTCTTGAAATAAAATGTTGTTATGCATCATAAATATAAAAAATCATTGGCTGCTCACATCCCTTAAGAAAAAAGACTCGGATTAATAAAATATCTACAAAGAAAAAAGTAAGAGCCTTTCAACATCAAAACCTTAGTAAAAATCTTTCAGGCAGTGATACGATTGAATAAATTTTTCCTCTTTAGTTATGATAAATTCAACAGCAATGTAAAGGATTTACGAGATTAATTATTGTATAAAATAATTTATTTAACTAGCTGTAAAAATAATATTTTATTTGAAAATGTATACAATTTATGGTGTAGCCCAGAAAATAATTTCTTTTTAAAGTGATTCAAATGTAGTTTCGTGTATTTAGAAGTTTTTGGAGATAAGGAAATATCTTATCCTGGATAATAGAGATAGAGTTCTTAATTTTGCGTTATATTCTTGGGTTTTTTCTCCCTATGAATGACAACAGTAATAAAAGAATATTATACCCATCATTAGCAAGAAACTTTTATTCATTAATTTGTCTTGATGGTTAGAGACGCCTACTTGAACCGAAAAGAAATGAACAGAATATTTGAAAGGAATTATAAAAAGAAACTGATATAATCTACTTATCATACTGAACTTATTTTATTCTTCTATTTTATAAAATAGTTTTATTCTCGGATAAAATAAAAGAACAAAATAAAAAAAAAATAGATTTTTAAGGGTTTCCATTGATTCCCTTTCATATTAAAGTTTCCTATCCTGAGGCAACACAGAAATCTCTATTCGATTATTGTATACAATGTTTTGAGATATACTATTACTATACTATTACACATTACAGAATAAATATCGGTTAAAAGTAGCCTCTGGTTTCACAAGCGGAAATTTTAATACTTAGCTTGAATTTTTAGTTTTAAATCTTCTGCTACTTTGGGTATATTCTTCTTGCTTTCGGCAAATTAGAATTATCGTCAAAGTTGTTTCATTTAGCAAACATATCTTTTAAAATGTTGCATATATACAGATTCAAATAAAGGATTTTATACAGAAAAATTAAAACTTTGTTCAAAATTGTAAAGTTGAATTACTTATTGTTTAGCTTAGTTCCTGAATATAAAAGAACTCTTAAAAATTATTAAAAGCTTTGCATATTTAATTTCATATTTAGTTCTGGAAATGAAATCAATACATATTCAGTCATGTTTAAAAGGAGCTATATTGTGACGCACTACAGTCAGTGATACATTTAGAATATTATGTGCTATCTAGAGCACATAATATTTATAAAAGTCCAAATTAACAGACATTTTTTTCAGCATAAATTGTCAATAGCATGTTCCATTCTGGCGCTTGACATATGATTTTGTAATATAAATATTTTTTTAACAAAATTATATTATAAATATAGTAAAAATTTGTCGATATCAATTTTTTCGGAACAGTATCATATGTTCAACTAATCTTGTTTTGAAATATCTCTTGTCCCCTAGGAGATATCTATGAATTAGAAAGTTAGTGTTAAGGCTTGCCTTATTCTATCAAAAAATTAAAATTAAAATGTGAGCCAACATTTTAATATTATTTCTGAGAAACTTAATGAATAATATTAGGCTTCATACTTAGATTTCTCTTATGAGAAATAATTTAACCTGGATATATAACATTTGATATAGCCATCCTCTAAAGATATTCATTTAGCGCTCAGTAATCGTATGATGATATGTGAAATTAAATTTTCACAAAACATTAACTATTATGATAAGGTTAAATTTAAGCTATAGTGAAGCATAAACTAAGCATAACTATGAAATAAATATTACAAATTCCTTATTATAGAAAGTTTACACTATTTCAAACGTGAAGATTAGGTTCATTGTTTGATTTGTCTCACACAACCTTAAAATATGAGACTTTAAAAAATGAAATCTAAATACTTATTTAAATATAAAGCTAGTAAAACTTCTTTAAATATTAAAAGTCAAATAATTTAATTTACAGTGTTACTTAGTTTCTTATTCTAACAATGGATTTCGTATTTATTCGAACGTTTTCCTTCGGGAAGCATACAAATGATCTTCCGAACAAATCCACTCAAACAATTTGTGGAAAGCTTTCTTTTTATTTTCTCAGTTTCGTTCAAGAAGATTACGATAAATTGCAATGTATCGGAGAAGAAATTTAACAGAGTGCGAAAAGGGAAATACTTTTGGCTTAAAACACGTAGCAAAATCAATCAGACAAGCAACTAAATTGGACAAAGAATCCAAAGTCGACGTTATGTGAATTCTTATACAAAACAAATCAAAACAGGAGAATTCTTGTTCTGTGTTGTAACGCGCGTTGTTCTCAGCGTTACAGAAAGTAACTAAAACAAAAAGGAAATGACTGCATAAAATGTTGCTTTTTTGGCACTAATGAAGTTTGTGAAGAAAAAGATTTTGAAATAAATCAATACTTTGTTAACTTAGGAAATGGAAATACATTAAATAACAATGACTGATAGCAGTTTTAAACGAACCAAAAAGGAAATATCTAAAAATTAATCATACCTTGGGTTTATATTTACATTGTTTCATTCACTGGCCAATGAATTAGAAACCTTTGAGATTTACATTTGAATGTGTGATAGGGATGTAATATGCAAACTATTTTTTACGACGTTCATTATACGTGGTTAGAATGTTAGTATAAGTAAAATGTAAGAGTCATTTTCGAGATGAATGAAGTAAAATAAGAAAATCAACAGATCTTTCACCATTTAAAAAAGCTCTTATTGTCGGTGCCCGTTTAGCAGATGTCTCGATTTCGATGAAGGCAGACCTCACTGGGTTCTTAAAGTCAGTCAGATCAAAGGTTTTCAAAATTTAGAATCAGAACTCCAGTTCTTCCCTAGAAAACATAACTGCGGTTCGAGTACAGTTTTCCAAGAGCGTGATTACCGACGTCACCGATGAATTGTACGGCAGAACAGGGACTCTACTGTGATTCAACTACACAAATCGTCAACCAAGGGTGTTATCAACAGATTTCAGCTCGAATCATGCGCAGAGAATTGCAGAGGATAGGAATGCATAGTCGAGTGCCTGTGAGAAAACCACTCATTTCTGCCCGACAAAAATTCGTTTGCAGTGGTGTTGGGAAAGAATATACTGGGCATCTTAGGATTGGAAACGAGTAATGTGGTCGAATGAATCACGCTACACCTTATTTTGCACTGATAGAAGACGTCGAATTTGGTAAGAACTCCACGAAGCCATGAATCCATCTTGCCTTACTCGCACTGTGCAAGGGTCTGGAGGGAGAATTATGATACGGAGCAAGTTATGCCTTCTTGGAAGTGGTACCCTGGTGTTTCTCGAGGGTAAACAAACATCCATGTGATACCTATATATACTGGAAGATCAAGTGTATCCTTCAATGTTGCATTTTTGTCCTGATGATGACGGGTACTTCATGGATGATAATGCAACTATACATCCTGCCAGAATAATTAAAAATTGGTCCGTTGAGAATCAGTATGACTTCCAACATCTTCCCTGGCCACCGCATAGCCCGGATCTTAACCCGATAGAAAATGTCTGGGGTATGGTGGAAAAACACATCCGACAGCACTCTCCTCTTCCATCTAATTCATAAGATCTAAAAAACTGAATAGCCAATGCATGATTTTCTCTGGATCTAAGTGCACTCCAGAAGCTTGTAAACAATATGCCCAAACGAATCAGAGCAGTTTTCCGTGCAAAAAGTGGTTCAGCAAAATATTGCTCTTGGGGTTTCTAATTTATTGGCCAATGAGTATAGGTCAAGTTTATCATTTAATCTTGTAAGCTAATTAGTACTGCTGTTTAGGCAAATGATATCTAAAGTGACTCACTACATTATGTCACAGAAAATAACTGATCAAAAATTTATGAGACTATAATGAATTATAAAAGAAATAGAAATCAGCTTCACTATTAAAGAAAGTAATCATAAGTTATAAGCAATGTTTATAATGTAACAGTTATAGAATATATTATTCAAACCTGAAATGTTCCCAACAAGTCTTCTAATATACATCACCAGCCATTCTTCCGTATAATTTGGAATTTTCTTTTGGTAAATCCTTCGGGGTTTCATCGATTGGTAATTATATTGAAGATAGATAAGAAGATTTCTTTTGCTATATAACATGCCTTGCTCTATATTGGTAGGCCATCATAAATTAGGTGAGTAGAAACAATAAATTTAAATAAAAATATTATAAACATAATATTTTAATTTAAATTCACTATTTCTGTTTGCAAATAAGCAGTTATTACCCTGCTGTGTCTCTTGATTATATAGGAGACGGAACACATACCAGATCTTCAGCCACTAAATCTCCAACTAAAGTATAAAATAACATTTATCTTTTTATTCTATAAATATTCTAGAAGTATGGAATTTTAAATAATATCTGAGGCTGATAAGAAATCAAAATAATGATTATAAATCCAGTTATTAATGTTTTTGAATATATTGATGCACTTAAATTTTAGAGCTTTAAAACGGAAATTTATTTTTTACATAAAGTTTCTTAGTATATTTCAAAATTGATACCCGGTTTGAATATTTTTAGAATTTTTTATATACAACAGGTAAACAGTTTATATGCAGGCAAAAGAACATTTTTTGGAAGAAGGATTTAAATTATAGCAAACGATACGATTTCTCGAAACTGAAGTAATGTTTTAAAGATTTTTTTCTTTACTTGAGTTTTGAAGAATTTCTACATATACACTGAGAGCCAAATGCAAAAATTAGGCTTTCAATTTGGGTCATTTATCTGACATATCAATTTCTTAAGTTAAAGAGAGTAAACCTTATATGGAAAAAATAACTGTCATGCCCAAAAGTTCTTCACTAAGAATCGGCATCTTTGCTTAACAAATATATTAAACACAAAAACATATTTGTTGCTCACTTCCTCACTAAACCGAAGAAATTAAAAAAAAAACATATTCATTTTTTTTGCTGTCATTACTAATGGCACATCCAAAATTACCTTTATCCATAAGTATGAGAAGTCAATTATATTGCACATGAAAAAAAAATTCCGATCGTACTTTAGTTATAACCATATTAAGTTAATATAGTTAACAACATGAATGAATAAAAATGGGAATTATTTTTGATAAGTGAAAAGATTTAATTAAAGTTGAAATTGAAAAAACTTCTTATAATCATGTATTGAAAAATGTAATCGTAGGTTAATAATAATATTTAATTTTTAATAATTGACTATTAAGACATATTGCAATATTCAAAAATGAAATTTTGCGTAAATATTATAAATGAAAATCCTTTATATATTAATCATTCAAGTTCGTAAAAACTAGTGTAAATGAAACACGAACTGCTTATTTTTGAAAATATCTACTAAACGCAGATATGTTAGTTTAACTACCTAGACTAGATAGACGAACTAAAATATATAACAGTATAATATTTTGAGATTTTATATAAGAGAAATATTCCCTCTACCGGTGCTCTCTTATTTTATTTAATTACTATAGACTCTAGGTTCAGAAAAATTGTCACTTAAGGTAAGTAATGAATACAATTTTTCATTAGTTAAAAAAAGCGTAGTATGGATAATTCGTAAGATTTGTGAGTGCATATCAACACAAAAATCTAGTTCTTTTAGATTATTCTCTAATTATATTACAAATAATATAATTAGAGATCAATTATAAATAATAAAATATGTTTACGTAGTACCTGAAGCGTCTGTATGCAAAATGGTCTCCTGAAAGCGTCTGTATGTTGAAACCACAAAAACTCGGGAAATAATTAACGTATATTTGAGGTATTTATACCATTTTATAGGGTATTTATTAGGAAAGGTTTAAGGAAAGGGCGGGGTTTATAATTGCAATTTTAACTTATCCATGCAGGCACGATAACCTGAAACTGCGCAATTGTAAGTAGCAAGAGCTGTGGAATGCGTTTGGGATATATTTCAATGTTTACGTCTGATTTTAAACAGTGATTCGAAACTCATTATGCCGAAAAGAAGGAAATCGAACTTCGAAATGATTGCCTGCGTTTTGTCTACGGTCATATCATATTTTTATCTTTGTAGCAGTCTAAATATTTCGGAATGAGTGCTATAAAAATTGTTTTATAGCTATTTGTGATAATTTCTAAGTATATTTTATATGTTTGTTTGATGTTGCAAACTGACTATTTTGCTCAGATTTTAAAAAATCAATTCAAAATATCACTCTGCAAGCTTCAAATTAAAACATAAATCAAATAAGAGTTATTTATCGTTGTATATGTATAGTCTTAAAACAATTCTGGAAAGATTTTAATTCGAGCAATATCAGGAATATATTTTTATTTATGACATTGAAGAACTTGAGAACAAAAATTATTTAAAAAAATCAGTTGAAATGAAGATCTGCAAAAATTAAAGCGTTTCATCGATTCGAAGTAAAGCGTGGGAAAATTTAAAATTTAAATGGAACACTCGTCAGAAATCAAAACATGTCATCTTCAGACAACAACATATTAACAGCTTTTGGCTTTCGTATTTCACTAGTGACCTCAACACTTAAAATTCGATTCAGACTAAGTAATTATGATTAAGTAAAGTTCTTTTCAAATTTCATTTGGAATTTCAGTGTTAATCATTATTTTAGGAAATAATTAATAGAATATAATTATAAGATTCTGTAAAATAATAATATAATACAAAGCAACAATATACATTGATTCAAAAGTTTAGAATGAATTAAAAACCACTTACATATTGACTTAATTACTTGATTGTATAGTTTTCCGTTGTTGTTGTTTCTTATGGCTCTTGGTATGGACAGGCTCGTTGAGGTAGTCAGCGATTTAAGCCTAACCAACGTCTCTTGTATGTAGTAGCGCCAACTAGGATTAAGAGTACGACTTTTGCTACTCACACATCACATTCACTTGCCCAGTTCCTTTTTACGGGGGGGGCATATTCTCACACCTTACAGATAGAACACAGAAGAACAACCATGCCAGAACAGGGACTCGAACCCAGGACGACCAGATCACGGAGAAGATGCGCTACCCCTATGTGAGAACGCCGGTATGGTTTTCTTTACTGAGTTAACATGTTAGGAGTTTCTTTTAAGTGTAGAATGGCCAATCCCCAAGTTTTCAGCAAGAAAATCTAAATATTCTTAGATTTTTTCTACATAATTTCTTCTCGTCTTTTTGACAAACCCTTTATAAGGAAACAGCTACTAAAATATAGTTAAGAAAAGAAATAAAGAAAAATTAAAGAAAGTATGATTGCTTCCAAATATGAGATGATAGAAATATTTTTAACACTTTATGAAAACAACACTGAGCTAAGTGAGGATTCGCAGAATTATGTAAAAATTCATCCAAATTAGAGTTTCTAAACTAGAATGTATTAAAAGATCATAACTATTTTTTCTATCATGAACTAACTTATCATGAATTTTCCATAACTAACTTTCCTATATGTTTAAAAGCAGGTATTGATTTGGTAAAGTGCAGTACTACAGGTTCGAAACTCACCTTCACCGAAGAACGGCCATATATGTGGACCGGCATATTATGGACATGTACATCAAATTTGATAGTGTTTGTTACACTTTTCTTGTTGATGAGGCGTATAAGTTTCAAGATAAGGTGCTGCCTAAAACATAGTCATCATCTCATTGTGGCTTTGAAACTGAGCAAGAATATCACCGAGTAAATTTAATCTGATAACTCCTTGAACAAGTCACTCTTTTGTGCTAACTTTGAAGATTCTCGTTTTGAAAACATTATCCGCTCATTTCCTTTTACTTGTTATTTTTTATTCAAAAATATCTATTGTATTATCTGCAATAACTTAAATATTATTTCTGCTCAAATTCGTAGGTTAACTAAAACGTGTATTGTAAATAGAAATGCAGAGTATAATAAAATAATCGTACTCCAATCATGTTTTTTATTCTTAGATATGATCAATATAACATTTTTGTATGCATATATAAAAATCAGAATATGAAGTTTAAAAAATTGATAATGTTCAAATAATTTTCTGTTACCTACTTTGAAACAAATAATTCTATATGTTACTTACTCTGAAACAAATTGTTTTATACGTTACTTATTCTGAAACAAATTGTTCTATACGTTATTAATTCTGAAACAAATAATTCTATGTGTTACCTATTCTGAAACCAATAATTCTATCTGTTGTCTACTCTGAAATTGAAAAAAAAAATCTATTAATGTAATCGCGACTAATGATCTTCAATCTATATGAAAAAAATATATATAATACATGTGCCAGTACCTCAATCTTCTAATTTGAGCACAGCACCAGTGTGGAGAAATCTTTGAGATTCTGAATATTTAATAGCACGTTTATTTATCAGTCCGTAAGAATATCGAATAAACATGATTCAATAATTTTATCGGAAATGTTTATTTTATATTCCAGCAATTAAAAAGAGTTAAAGCAGCATTTTATACACAAAAACTGCCACTGAATAGAAATGTTAGGTCCAGTAGTTAGACCAAGTTTTAGAAATAAAATTAAAGATTTTACTATTAAGAATTATCGTACTATTTAAGAATTAAGTATAAAGCTTTAAGTTAAAATTATTTTTATTGTGATTAGTGATATAATTAATTGGTAAATATCAAAATGAAGCATAAATTTAAAACGACAAAATCGATAAAAATGTAATCACATTTTATGAAACGAAATGTTCCAACAAAAATGTAATCATTTTTAAAAATTGGAATGAGCAAAAAAATTTAATCATAATTTTATGAATCGAAATCTCAAACAAAAATGTAATCGCAATTATATTAATAGAAGCATGCAAACAAAAATATCCCAGTTAATAACAAATAAAAACATTCTTGACATTTTCATTAGAATGAACAGCGTTTTCATTAAGAAGAAATCTTTCCATTTAACATGTATTTAAATAGAAACATCATTCGCAAATAATTGAAAATGTATTGATCTATATTCGTTGTCCAAGAGATTCTTTTAATTATACTAAGCTTATACCCAATTTTCTGTTAGAGACTAAGCTGCAATAAAATAATTCTGAGCCGTAATTATCATGTTATCTAGCTTTAAAAACAATTGGATAATCACATTAATGCAAACGTCTTTCAGAATGATAGGATTAAAAGATAATGACTTTAACTAAATAATATTTTAAACAGGATGGTGTGTCAAATTGGAAAAAAAAATGTTCTGAAAACAATTAAGTAAGACGCAGAAATAAAAATGAGATCTTTTAGAAATTAGCTGCGCTCATTTTCGCTGTTGTTGTAATTATTAAGAAGAATGGAAGCTCATTAAAACCTACCTTATGGTAAATTCTGGAACAAGATGGTGTTATTTTGCTCTTTTCCGCAATTAAATGTAAGGCATTTAATTTTGCCTTCTAATGCTGAATGTCCTCCTAGAATTCTGTCACAATTTTGAAATGGCGATCTTGGAATAAGGTAAAATATATTCTTCAGTGCACTGTTTATGCATCATAAAAATTACTTAGTTTATTATTCACACAATAATCGATTAAGAAATAATCGCGCCCGAATTTCTGTAACTTTTCATTAATTAATTTTAAAGTCATCCTTAGTGGGAGCTGTAGAAACATTATGGCGATGTTTTGTTCTTTTCTGCGAATAAATATATAAGTTGGTTGACCTTTCCTTTAAAATCTACTTCTTTCCTAGAATTCGATGTATATTTTCAATTTTGTGCTTTCTAATTAATTAAATGGTTAAATTTACTCATGTTATTGCTTATGTACGATAATACAAAACAATCTTGGTTATACTGTTCTCATGACCTGAAATAAAAGTTATTTTATTTAAAGTTCATCGTTCATATTTCTTATTTTTAAAAATCTGATTAAATCAATATGATAGAAATTAAATTTTGAATGTTTCTTTTCAAATGTCTACATTCAATAAAAGAAGAAGTTTGAAATAGAAGTTTTGTAAGGCTTCAACCTATTGAATCGTTCACAAAATCTTTTTTATAAGATTCGTTTCTGTATTTTACATGCATATGCTTAAAGATAATTTTAATTAATCGATTTAATTTCAAAAACCAATAGAACTTTAATGAATTCCATATTTATATATATAAACTGAATACTCAAATGATTTTTCCTTAAAGTATTATTGATAATATAAAAATTAATTGAATCTGGGTTAAAAAATGCAAAATGGTTTAAATTTCACTCAAATTGAAAATGTACTAGATAATCAATTTCCGTTAGCTTTAGTTGTCGTACTCATGTTCCGCTTTACTAGAGAAGGAGGGGTGCAGTAGCTTTTGAGGGTATGAACCCCTGAGCACATAAAATTTGACTTCTAGCTCACACATGTCGCATGTTTGAACCGTTTTATGGGGCTGCCTTCATTTTTGCATTGTATTCATTCATCCACAGATCGTAATTTAGATCTGATACAGAGAAGGATCACCTCTGACCTAAAACTCCCAGGAAAATTACTCTCTACATAGAGAACTTTATGACCACCACAGATTTAACGTCAACCACACACGGAGAGTCTTCGGCTGGCAGTTTTGAACTTGCTGCCCAAAGGATGCTAATTCACCGCCCTACCAACCACTCTTTCCCTGCCCCGCTAGATTTAGTTAGAATTTTATTTCAAATAAGCCTTTTAATATTTTCGTTAACCTTTATGATTATGGGTAAAATCTCGCTTAAAATTTTACCAATTTATAACTGATGTAAAAAGAAGCAGAAATTAAATTATAAATATAAAATAAATATCATACTATAAATATAAATATATAATATAAATATAAATATATAATATAAATGTAAATATAATATAAATATAAATATATAATATAATTATAAATATATAATATAAATATAAAATATTACTCATCTTATATAAATACCTTACATCTTTATAAAGCTTAAAATAATTTATTAAAAAATTGATATTACTCATGAATGATTTTATTGCAATAAATCCAATCAACATTTCCAGGGAATCGATTCATGATCATATGTCATCTTAATTCAACAACATATGCTCTATTCCTATGTCAAACATATGTCATGATTTTATGGCATATGTCATGATTATGAAGACATATGTCAGGATTGTCTTTATTGCTCATGTTAAATAGAGTTGATATGGTATATTGAACAAATATTATATCCACACAGTTTATTTTCTGTTCAAGAGGCATCCAGAGTTAAAATCTATTTTAGGGATTTTTTAAAATCAAGAACCCGATGTGTTATTTTTTATGAGTAATATAAAAGGTGATTTGAGAATCTGTATCTGATATTGAAGGTTTTGAAGCCTTTACTAAACTCAAATCATCATATGATTTTCTAGATAATAATCTAATTTGCGAAAAAAAAATCAGGAACGCTTTTAACAAATGACAAAGTTCTAAATAGTTTGTTTCCCCCAAGCAAAACTGATGTGTTTTTTGAAACTCTTGTCACAGAGATTGAACTATTTCCTCCGAAAAGAGAAAACGATGATATTTAGTTTCCAAAGAAAGTTGAACGATAAATTATTTGCTCACTTATCTGTCTAAAGCAACATTCATGCAACAAGTTTAAGATAGAGCAATATAATGAAAAAATATTTCGTTGACATTCTTTAGCGGAAAGAATCTCGAATGGCGAAGTTTAATGAATTCGGAGCACAAGAGAACAAAGAAAAGAAGACATCAATTGTGTAGACTGAGAATTAGTTTGGATACTTGAGTCCATGTTGTTCTTGGACAGCAATAACAAGAAAGAAAAACATTCTTTAAGTGAAAGTGATTAAGTATATTAAAGAAATCGTTTCTTCGTTGGATATAAGAGATAATCAAATTTTATAATGTTTTAATGAAAAGGAATTAAATAACACTGTGATAAATGGATACGTTGCTCTTATAAATAGAAAGTGGCTCACTTATTTCATAAATTAATAATGATAATTGTTATTGAAGATTTCTTATTTATTAAGTGAAAATCTTGAAATTTATATGTATATTTTCTAAGCTCATTTGAAAATTTAAAGGTTTTATTTTTCTACACAATTTTTTCAAAAATCGCGAGTTTGTTTAAATATTTGTTATAGTTACTCAAATAGTTAAGCCATCAGCAATCGTATGTTAAAAAATGAGGTTCATTCTTGGATAGGAACTATCAATATTATCTTTAGCTTAGGTTAATGTTGGAAGAAAGGCTTCATTGTTTGATCTTTTTCATTTTATTTTTCCCTCATTAGATATATATAAAATTATAACATCGTTTTAAGGGACTTAAAAAATAAATGTATACTAATAATAAAAACGAAAGTGTGTGTGTGTGTTCACCTGTTAGCTTTTTTCAAAGTAATATTTTGAACCTAGAGGTATCAATTATTTGGAATCAGATTTACTTTGGAGGATAAAAATGTGAGCTTAGGAAAGAATTTTATAAAAAATTTGTTAATGAAGATATCGGATTTGGTCCAGTTACTGAAGTTACACCTTTGTCAAGGATTTAATTTGCCAAGTTTTTAAAATTATTTCCTTTGTTTGGATCTTGTTGCGAGTTGCTTCAAAAAAATATTTAACTTGCCGATAGGGTTATTAAGATTTCTTTCAAAAACTTTAGAGACAATCATTATTGTTTTTAGGAAATAAAAACGCTGCACTTCAACAGACAAAAAACATACTTTTAAACCTAAATGGCCAAGTTGCTCCAAACAACATTTTTGGCTAAATGCCCCTCATTTTAAGCAGTTCACAGTCTTCCCGCCTACGGATACTAGCTCCATTTTCAGTGATTGGCCTAGACAGCAACTCCAGCATTGTTGTTGTTCTCACTAGGAAAATATAAACCAATCAGCATACAGTAAGCAGTTAGTCCTTTATCTTGTGGTGAATCCCAGCTTAACTTTTTTTAAGTATCATTTTCTTGCAAAATGTGATGATTCACAAGCCCAGAGGTGATAGAGTAACTTGAAGTTTTCTGTATGATATGAAGTATCTGTGTAAATGACCAATACCAGTCAAACAAGGAGATATATGAGACGGGCAAATATAGCTCCAACGAAGATACGTACCAGGATACTCTCTGACCGTTTGTCCTGGTACATAAATGAAAGTGATCACTTCAAAAAAACATAGTTAAGGATACATATTTCTGGAATGATTAAACCTTTTCACTCCGAAAAATAATTCGATGCAAAATTATTCACCTAATACAAAGATTTGTTTAATGCCCTGAAAAATAAATGTACATGATTCTTTTAAGTCAAATTTCTTTGAAAAATTATTCTACATCTCTTAACCATTATGTAGGCTTTTTTAATAATTAAATTTGAAAAATAAAAAAAATAAAACGTCAAAGTGATGCATAATCTTGAATGCCGAGTCAGATGCACCATCGGAGTGCAAAGGGTTAAGAAAAACCCAAAACAATAAGGCTACAAAGTAATTACGCTATTAAGCCTGAATTTGTCAGGAGTTATTTCTTCGGACCCAATTATCCTGTTCCTGGTGAAGGGCTGCCAATGTTGTAAAATCGAATTATACTTTACTTGCATATTTCTGCTAGTTTCAAGTTTATATTTTTCATAATTAATTCCTGCTTTGAAGTCAAGAATACAGATTTTTTTCCGTAAATCATCACATTTTAATGTAAATAAAACAAAATTCATATCACATCAGTTTTAAGCAAATTATTATAGAGGAAGTCATAAACTTGTTCCAGTGTTTAACATAAATTTAATTTGCTTTTTCAAATGTCAGTTGTCTTCTGTACATCTAAAGAATTTTCCCCGCCTCTTGACTTTATAATGTCAACAAAATATAAATACATCGGCAATATATTTTGCGTGTACAGCCAATGCGATTCAATAAAATAACAAAACCTACGTGTTCCGTATCAAATTAATGATATTATTGCAATCCTTAATCATTTTGTTTCTCGGGCGTGCCAAACATAAATATTCGCATAGCTTTTTATAGCCAACCATCTTGCATATAAACACGGCAAGCAAAAAAGATAATCAAGAGCTATAAAAATAACTTTATAGCTGCTTTGTAAAAATTTATTCCGAAATAAATTCATAACTTTTCTTCCCTTCCAACTCCTAAATGCATCTGTCCTTTATATCATCCCCCTTGCATATGGTTTCTGAAATCTAAATCAATGAAACCTTAACTAGAAGGATGTTAAAACCGAGGCAACGCTGTTACTATAGAGTAGGATTGATTTTCAAGAAAGTAAAATGTCTGGACTCGTCGTCGGAAACTAAGTAGTATCGATTTTGAAAACTAATAAAACTCTTGGAAGTCCTTCCACAGAAGATGAGGTTGGGTTATCCACGCATCCTCGGACATCAGCTTCATCCATCAAACTGTTTCCGTTATCCATCGGAATGCTGATCTAGGTGAAGAAAAATCTTCCCCCTGAGATATAGGAGAAGTAATAAAATGATTCACATCCACTGCCCGTAGATATCAGGACAAGGCTGTAAAAAAGTGGGAAGATTGAGGTCTTATTCACCTGATGAGTTTGGAAAACATACTATACAGTTATGGATCTCAAAAATAGATGTGAAAAACACTTTTATAGGATTGTGGGGGGTAGAAAAATTATTGATCGAAGTGGGCGTTTCCTGAAGAACGTTTCAAGGAATTCTTTTTTTTTCTTTTGCTTAGTTACTTGAAGTACTTTTAAAAGTGCTTGCTGATATTAAGTGAAGATTATATTATACTTACCACCCTCCTAAAGAGTTGATTTTCCGTAGAATTTAGATGCATATATTTGTTTCACATTAGTTTAAGATGATCACATTAGTCTGAGGAAAATTGATTGATAAGAAATCAGATGGCGACAATTTCATTGAATATCCATTCTTCCCAAAAATAATCAAATATTTTGAGGATTTGATGCAAGTAATATTTGCTAAAGAGGGACAAACGACGGTGAAATGATACAATGCATGAGAAGCAAAATTCAGACTCAAATCTCATTCATACGACCTGATGATGTTCGAAAATTAAAATATTTTGTGTTAGTTTCTTAAACAAATCAAGTAATCCAATTGCAAGTCATATTAACAATTTCAGTCAATTTTTGGGATTTTATTGCATAGAAAATATCTTCCTGGATCTCTTAAATCTATATTAATATAAAATTGTCAAGACTGTCTTGATATTGCTTGTTGTAAATCTATTAGAACTGTGAATATTAATTTTTTTTTAAAAAAAAAAATCAAATACGATAAAATGAAAAAAAAAAATAATATAAAATAAATGTTTCTGGAAAAACATTCATCGCTTCAGAAGAAAACACTCAAATAATTAAAATCTTTAGATTTTTATCATTAAACACACAGACGTCGTCCTCGTCATCTGATCACAATCCAAAATTACGAGATCTATCATAAAATAGCTCTAGTGTTGATTTAAAACTGTGTGTTAATATAACTAGACTATCATTAAAAACAATTGATTATTAAGAAAATACCGACTACTTACGCAGCACTGGTGAATATATTTTTCTAATGCTAGAGTTCAATTAGAGCAATTTGTGCTAAATAGTTCTGTATCTGAGAAAATTCGTTCCATAAAGACTTACCTATCTTTATACCATGGCTTTGAGGCTATTTATCCTCATTCCAGATTTAAAGGCAAACTTGAGATTACCACTTCTGTTGAAATAGCTGGTAACTCATTCGATTTCATGCACTTAGCTCATTATTTTAATGAAAATTTAATACTTTTTAATAACCTATATTTCTAGAAATATTTTCACGCTTCACTCTTAATTGATTTTTATAGATTTAACATTTCCTAATTATAGAGCACTGCAACGTTTACTTTTAAATAAACCTTCAAAGTGAAATATGCTTACAATAAAGCATCTTTAAATTAAAGAAGAAACTCGTGGAGCAATTAATCCAACAATTTATGTCCATCTAAAAATCTCTCTTGCTCAACGGTTAAACTGAGGTCTCGATTTGCTATTAAACTAGTTAGTATTGATTAAGCAATCAGTAGTACAGGAGAATTTAATCGTCTCTGCCACTCAAGTCGATTCATTTAGGAAATCGAAAGGAATTACGATTGTTTTCTCATGTGTAATTTACGTGATGAGAAATTCAATTATCAGTTCTCGACAACAGATGCTCCCATTAGCAAAATTCGAATAAAGATGAAATTTATAACATTATACTTTAAAGCAGAGTGTCAATTATAATTCCTTAAAATATGTTTTAATATAATTTTTTGATAGTCAACCTGATCAGACTGATTAAAAACGAACAAAAACTAAGAGAGTTATCGGGGGAGAAAAAAATTAGGATGCCGTGAGGATGGGGGCCTACATGGGTTTAGTTCCTATGGGTTCACTGTGTGATAATGAGGTTATTTAAAAATGATGACAAAACCATGACAGTAATTAATACATAAATAAATTAAATTTACTCGCCAACACCAGAGGAGAGAAATGGTTCCTTCAGGAAACCTATAAGCGCAACATTAATAAATACAAAATACTGTTACGAAAAATTCTCACGGGGTTCGCTTTTATACGGTCGGCTTACGGTATGAAGACACAATCAGCAGGCCTCAGTAGATAACAACAACGATTTTATTTACACGAAGAAATCAACACAAATACAACGAATACACACACAGACGACAATTATATACAACCGAGATGAACAAATGACAGCACACAGCAGCACACTACAGCAAAGAGTATCCCACGGATATTAATCTGCCACAGCTCTCAAAGTGCTCAGACAGAATCCAGGAGAGGGGATCATCAGAGCTTCGGTCTACTGTCTCTCCACATGGCTGAAATTATCACAGTCTCCTCGCTTTAGTTGTCAACTCACTATCACACGACTGGCTACTCCATACACTATAATTCCTTCCACAGTACACAACGGGAGTCTGCGCGCAAAAGTTCAGCACTCGCTTGAACTACGCACAACACTTTTCACTCCGCCGTTGCTTCTCTATCCTCTCGAAGACTCATTACTTGTCTTATACTTCAACTCCGCTTCCGGCGCGAGCGCACACACACACACCACAGCTCAAGTTTTCCGGCCTTTTATAGCTCCCAGGAAGCGGGCCGAGAACCTTCTAGGCGAATCAGGGAGCATCATTTTTTCTATAGGATGGATCGGGAAATTTCTGAAGTTTCCAGCATTATCCATTTTGTCACCAATTGATCGTCCAGTTTATAGCCAAGCCCTGACGTCACTAACCTGGCACCTTCCAGAGCGTAACAAGGCTAATCATAAAACAGTCTTTCTTACGATGACATTGTTCATGATAGGGAGCAGATTTACAAATTTGTAACAATACATAAATAAAAATAAGAATCATGAAGACAAAAGTAAAAATTGAATACAGATTAGATGAAATTTATATGGTAAAACATACATGTACATAGGATACAACATAACATGCAAAACATACACAATCATACATGTACTTAAAAATACACATATATGCCACGTTTTTTCACATAAGAAACTATGAAAAGAAAGGGAAGAGAAACAATCAACGCAAAGGAAAAATAAAAATACCAAACTAAAAAGCACCAGAAATTAAAGCTCTTAAAGTCTTTAAAAGTAATTTAATTAATTAATAAAATTAGGATTAACAACTTCAAACTCCTCCCGCAGCAACAGAAAAACGATTAAACTAAACACGAAAAAACCCCGCTTCAACCTATATGGATCCTAAAAATGGGCAGAATGACCACTTATTGAGAGCAAAGATATTTATATGGAATTAATTAAGAATAAAATACCATTACTATTTAAAAACCTTCAATGGGATATCACAAAATTAAATTATAACCTAATATAAAGTATCTAACAAAAAATCTTGGTCCATTCTTTAATACTAAATTATTCAGTAATTCTTACAAATCACTAAACTGTGTGATATTATTTATTGATAAACTTCCACATTATTTATTCATTACAACGTTACGGGCGTAGAATAAATATTATGACAAGCTGCAACAAATACAAGCTGCAACAAAATTATTAAACAAATACAAGCTGCAACAAAATTATTAAACAAATACAAGCTGCAACAAAAAGTTGTGTTCGCACAGAAAACTTCAAACATTTATAAAATAATATAATAATAAGTGAAATGTTATTTATATCAAAAAATTCGACCATACCAATTCTCACATTTATCATTACACAGATATCTCACGAAATGAACTAGAAATCATTCCTAAGGTGCAATAAAGTTTTAATGATGGAATTATCAAACGGAAATGATGATAGTAAACGTAATGTTTATGGATTCTCTCAGTAAACTGTTTTATTTTACAGGATACAAGGTTTGAAATTCAATTTTGTCTAAATGAGGGAGATAAAAACTGGAATCTTATCAACAACATTAATGGAAGATAAAAATCTAGAATGAACGATTATTATTATTAAAGTACGTCTTTATAAAAAAAACCCAATCAATATTTTCTTCTCGAAAATCAAACCTCATAACATTCTTAGAAATAAATATTCCTTTGAAATAAAATCAAAAACAAGGAACTTTCTAAGCTTGAAAATATTTCTATTATTGTTAAAAGATGAGGATGCATTAGAGATACAAAAAAAATCATGTACATAATTACTAAATTATTATGTTTTGTTGACAAGAGCAAAATGTAATATCATTTATTACAGCTATATATGATAAAGACATAATCTATGCATTAATTTAATACATTCCGATTATATAGACTGTTATAGTTAAATATGTTGTTCTTCTTTTCTAAAATTCTTAATACACAAGATATTTACTAGTTTTAAACTAAGAAAGGTATACACTTCCAATGGGAAAAATGGCTTTACATGAAATTTTTAAAAAATTAGCTGTTTAAGTCAATAAATATAAGACTTCCAAAAAATTGCAAGCATTATATGATTTATTTGATTTATTTTCAAATAAATCTAATAATCATTATATGATTTATTTTTCTCCTGATATTATTAGTTGCATATGATAAAATAATTTCGCTACTCGAACTTTTTGAAAAACTTAAAGTAATACTCAAATAAATCAGATAAAAATTAATGTCATAACAAAACAGATTCTTTAATATTCGTTAAATAATAAATTAGGTATATAAATAAAATTTTAATTCGATTCAAGTATTTGTGTAGGTGTTTCATACTTTTGCAAATTCTGTTTATATTTTTTCTCTATTTTTGATCAAAGTAACATCACTTAGTTTATAAGATATTATTAAAATTGTGTTTTAAGCATATATATATTTTTTAAATTCTTATAGCTTTATTTGAAAATTCTTTTAGATATAAAATAATTAAAAGGTATTTTTGATTAATATCTTAGAATTATAATAGTTTGAAATATGTAATGTATATGATACATAGTATATATAAAACTGCAGTGATAAACAATTTAATGGCTCTCATCAGACAAGTTTTATTTACCACACGAAACTCCATCAGTTTTATTGAAGCAGAATGTATTTAGCCAGTGGCATCGAGAAAAAATCATATGGCGCAGACCACGTCTATAACAAGTTTCTGATTCAATAAAAGTCTAGGCATCCAAGAATTTTTTTTAACCTCGAAGTTATCGGACAGTTCAAGTTTTTAACTTAGTCAAGTATTTTTTCAGGCATTGCTTTAACAATTGCATATCACAATTTAGGTAAAATATTTTAACAAATTTACAGAAGATGCTTATATGTTTCATTTTAATGCCATGCATAGAAGTTTTCTTTGACGCATAAAATATGTCTGATCTATTTTCAAGAAAATTATTTTCGCTAGGAACCATTAATCAGAATTTTTAATTCCATCTCCTTGTCTTATAATTTTAAATAGCTCTAATTAATGTTCGATGAAGGATACTTTGACTTGTCTGTTTTAGACAATCACGCTTTTCCCATATTGACTCATTTATACTACCATTATAAATGTGAAAGTTTGGATGGATTGATAATGTTAGTCAATCAAGCCAAAATTTTGCACAAAGATAGTTTATACTCTAGAATAGGACATAGGCTACTATTTATTCTGGTAAATTGATTGGTTAATTATTTATTAATTAAAAACTTACTTTTCAGCCTAAATTCTTTATTATCTTAACGCCAAATGAATAAGACTTCAGTTTGTTTTTTCCCCACGCTAATGAGCATGTTTTCGACAGATTATTTCAAACTATTTTGTTTATTTCCTTTTTGTTTGATGTATTTAAAATTAAAAATTGTTAATTAATCGATTTTTTAGATTCATTTCGAATTATTTTTGAATTAAAATCAAACAGAAAAAAGGAAATTTAAAATTTGTAATCTGTATTGCACTATCCCAATTGGCTTAGAAAATTCACGAATTTGCGTTGTCCCATTGGCGTTGAAAATTCATGCATGTGCAGTGTGTTGTAATTATTGACAACTGTGTTTTCATTTCAATTAAATGTTAAAAAAATATTTGTATAATACTCTTGTAGCTATTTCAATATCGATCAATAAATAAAATATACTTGACTTGATTTTAAAGAAATACAGACTTGATGATCTGTTTTGCTTTTTTAAAAATACACTCTGTAAATATATTGTTTTTTGGTTAGTTGTGTGCTTTTCTATGCTTACGATGTCGCAGGTAAAAGTTAGTGCGAAATATTTATGAAAGATTCCATATTAATTATGATATTTCAGGAACGTCCTTTGATTCAAGTCTTCTGCCCTTTAAACAAATTGCATCCTTTTTCAATCACTTTTATTTAACTCGGCTTATTTTTAGTTTGCAATGATGGAATTCGGTAATTGACTTTGCATCCCTTACGAATGTACTTGTGTCAACTTTTTAAATTGCACATTCTCAATGACAATACTAGACTTTTTCAATAGTTTTCGTAATTATAAATTAAATGGAAATTTTTTTTAAAAAATGCTTCTGCTAGAATTTTGATAATTGGCAGCGCGTTTCAGAAAAGATTTTATAAAGTTTATAATAAGGAACTAAAAAAAACGGTATAGTAAAAAATAATAAGAATTTTTATGAGATTCTACTTTATAATACATAAAGATAACTTTGTTAATTTTTTTGAGTTTACTTAACAAAATCCTAATTAACAGCAGATCAAAAATAATTTAATTTCCTTATAGTAGCCACACACAAATCTGAAGTGCCACGTATGATGGAGATACATCAGTTATTTTATTATTTCACAACATAGAGGGTGGAGCCTCACTATATCAAGTGTAAATTTCTAGGCCGTTATTGACATATATGTGTTTACGATAAAGAAAATGCTATTTATGGCATTTCGAGTTATACATGCCGGCTTTCTGGCACATAGGTAGCGCGTCTTCCTCGTGTTCTGGGAGTCCCGGATTCGAGTCTTGGTTTGGGCATGGTTGTTCTTCTATGTACTATCTGTGAGATGTGTGATTATGCCCCCCTATAAAAAGGATCTGTGTAAGCAAATGTGGTGAGTGAGTAGCTAAGTCGTACTCTTGGCCCTAGTTGGCACTACTTCAAAAACAAGTGACGCTTCTTTCGGCTTAAATCTGCCGCTGCATCAGCGGGGGGCTTGTCCATAGGCAAGTACCATAAGTAACAACAACAACAACATAGTTATATATTGCGTTGCTTAAACCATTCTAGATAGATTCTACAACATGGGTGCAGGGAATATAATTGAATAATTCAATATCAATAAACTGTGCTATCCAAAATATGTTAAATCAATAAATCCAGAGGTGGTATTAAAATCTTTACACAATTCTGTGATCTTATTAGCTCTCAACAGACTAACAATTTAATCAAAGAAAGAAAAAAAGCTATCTGCTAAAATTTCACGAGCTATAAAATTTTATTGGTCTAATTTAATGGCCAACCTGAGAAACATCCAACATTCAGTGCTCATCATTACCACGAAAAGACGATTGATAGGCCTAAAATAATGAAAGTATAAGCTTCATAACTCGGTCAGTTTTCGTTGGAAAAAAAGGGAGTTGTTTTTCATTCAAATTATAGCATTTCAAGAATATTTTATTAAATATGACTAGAACTAGTATAGAATTTAAAACAAAGTATTTTATTTTGAAGTATATTTATCGGATGCAAGCAATTTAAAATGTAATTAGTCTTATCATTTAACCACTTTTCCAGAGATCGTAAGTACTGCCGGCTTTCTGGCACAGAGGTAGCGTCTTCTTCGTGTTCTGGGAGCCCAGGTTCGAGACCCGGTTAGGACATGGTTGTTCTTCTGTGTCCTATCTGTGAAATATGTGACTGTGCCCCCCTGTAAAAAGGGTCTGTGCAAGTGAATGTGATGACTGTGTAGCTAACGTCGTATTATTGGCTCTAGTTGGCATTAATTGAAACAAGAGACGCATATTTTAGGCTTAAAATATGCTGATGTATCAGTGGGGTTTGCCCATGGCGAGTGCCACAAGTAACAATAACAACAACAACATAAGTACTTAACAATAACGGTTAGGAAATCAATTTTTGGAACAGGATTAAAGTCCTAATCCTGATTTAAAAAACAATAAGATCCCGGGATCTATAAAGATTCCGATTTAAAAAAAATTTCTAAAATGAATGTATCGTGTTCCAATAATATAATATAGCATTTCTCCATTTCAAGTGCCTGATCACCTCTAACAGTTTAGAAGTCAACTATTGGCGAAAGATTAGAATCGACGTCCTGTATTTTCATGATCAGAAGGACTCGAGAACTCTATAAAAAATAAGACATTATATGTTTGTAGAAGGTAGGATATTGGACAATATAAAATATAAGTAAGTCAATTATTACAGTTTTCCATCGAAAGTATATACCTACCTTCAAAGGTTTAAAAATCAACTCTTGAAGTATGATTAGAATTGACATCCTGCATTTACACGATCAATAAATCTCGAGGACTCTTTAATAACTAAGATTGGTTACATTTTTCTAAAGTGCAAGTAATAAATGCAAACAATATAAAAAGTAACTCAATGTCCATTATAACAGTTTCCCATTGGAAGTGTATACCTACCTCTAGCAATTTAGAGATCTTGCTATTAGACTAAAAATAGAATCGACATCCTGCATTTGTATAATAAATAGGACCCGAGGACTCTCGCTCTGAAGATTAAGATTTAGAAAATTTTTAAAGCATATTTTATGATCTCAAATGATATAAAATTTCATTCCTTACATCATATATCATTACGATGATCAATCCTTATATCATATAACATTATGATTATCAATCCTCATATCATAAATCATTATGATTATCAATCTCTATAACATATATCATTTCGATTATCAAATCGATTTAAAAATCAGCTATTGAACCAAGATTTTAATCGGCATCATAATTTCATTAAAAGGCATGTACGCAGATTTGCAATATATTTTTTAAGTAAAGAACAAACTTCTTAGCGAAATAAATGAACTATTTTTAATCTGTTCCGTATGACGGTAAAATATTCAACTGCAGTAAAAGTTTCGTAAAACTGGTGAAAAAAATCAATGGATTCTTGGTTAACTACAAATGTCCATGGATCAAGAACAAGTTCCTTTGAAAGATTAGAGGTAGGCTCATATCAATATGAAAAATGATTTAAGGGAAATGTAGTAGCGGAGATACTACTGATACACCTGTATAATAAATCTTTCAGATTGACTTTGGTTCTTTATTCCAGTTTTATCTGAGTAAGGAAGGACCTATAGTTTTAACGTTCCGTTTTGATTTATTTGCCAAATATTTGTTTTCTATAGAGAAAGATATCGAAGCAATTGAAATAAATCCCTTTCGGTTGGAATTTTTACTGGTTTTAGGTACTTAAAATTTTTGTCTTACTTTAATAAATCTTTCTTATTTCAACCTTTTTATCCATGGTATATTTTCTTTCTTGGTATATGCCCTTGATAAAAATGCCCTTTTCTGATTTGATAAGCTCTGTAAATTGTTTTTATTTTAATATTTATAAAAAGTGTAATTAATTTCGAATACAATTCGTTTCTTTCGACAAATTATCTTATAAAAAACCTTTCTTTCGAAAAATTACCTAAATAAAGCACGTAATACAAAAAAATATTTTAATCAATTATTACTTAGATCAACAAAGAAATATGTTATTTTGGTTACTTTTTATTAAATAATTACAATCATTATAAATAATTTATCAAAAAATTATTAATTTTCTCAAAAATTAAAGTCGCATTCTTCACCTTCACGTAAAAAATACAGAAATCTTAGCATTTTAACGATTAAATTATCGCCTATCCATATAAATTTTCTTTACAAACTGATATATCTCTATTAATTAATTCCTTAATTAAATTTAATTAATTTTTAATATTTGAAAAAAAACTGCACTGGCAGCAAGCGTCATCCACTATAATGTTAAAAAAAATGCATTTGAACTTGAGTTGATGAATAAAAAGTATTTTATTGAAGATTGACAATTTGAACAAGATATATATAGGAAGAGTGTGAACTAATGAAATTGAAAAAATGACGTACTACATTTTAAGACTAGATTAAAAAGTGCCTTAATTATTTTTAATATTCAGAATAGCAGATTTTCAGGACAATCTGAAAATAGTTACGATGAATGATTTTATTACTTTAGACCTTTTTGAGAACTTGGTATACTAACATTTTTATTGATATATTTATGTTTTGCTCTTTAATCGTGCGTGTGAATGTTCTAATTCGGTTTTAATCTAAATTCCCAAAACTTTGATAAGTAGATATGTATAGGTAATGAAAGCTTTTAATCGATTGCAAGGTTTTGCACCAAACAAGCAGATAAGAAAGCGAGTTGATTTTGAATTGTCATCCATTTCTGAACTCATCGCGAAATTAGCATTCTAGCTTATCGTGAAATTAATTTGCAATCGATTGCAAAATTTAACAGTCGAAGAAAAGTATTTCATAAATATTTGCTAAAATAATTAAATACATATTTTAATTAAAAGAGAGTTTGATTCGTTCTTTATTTCATTCAGTTTATACTATGTTATCATTTTGAATCTTTCAGATAGTTCAATGATTGATCAGATATTAGCGGATTAAGTATTTGAATAGTGATGCCTAAGTGCCTCCAGTGGCGTAAAAGCATTCCTCTTTTTATGTAGAAAAGAGAGTAATATTACATGTTTTATTAGCAGAGCTCCAAATGATACATTTTCGTTTTTCATATTCCATGAGATTATTAAATATGCATTACTGAAATTTTCATTTGAAGGTCAAGTAGATTTTATATATCGGAAATTTTTAGTATCATTTTGGGACTGCGCTCTGCATGGGATTGAAATGGGTAAATCGTTTTAATGGCTTCATTTATGCCAATCAATCTACCAAAAAAATCGAAATACTAAATTTTCGTCTTCACCTAGATTTTTATATATTTAATATATACTTTATAAGTCTATTTTGTGTGTTCTGTGAAATAGTTTAGGACAATTTAATTAAGTAAAGTATGAAAACAAGCATCAGAATTGTTTACCAGTATTGAAAGCTGCAATAATTCGATGCTTTTCCGTTTTCTAAAAATATTTTTATAATTTTCATAAGAAGAAAATCCTTTATTAGAATTGAATAAAATATTTTCATATATTATATAAATAATTAATATTTAAAATTAGTTAAGTAGTATAATGACATGACAGCATGATATTGACTGTTGAATAAGAAACTGTGAAAAACCTTGTAAATATTAATACCCTGGAATTTTTTGGAGACTTTTAATATACATAAGTATTTCTTTTTTTACAGGTAAGTTTTGGAAATCGAAATTCTACATGAAATATCTGTAAGTACTGAAAATTTTAATTTCTCTGTTAAGATGTACCATGGGCAAACGTATTGTTACTTATTGTTTCTGTATATGAAAGCCTGTGTATTTCTTAATATTTCGAATTACTATTTTGTTACGAACTTTGTTTCCGAATATTTTAAAAAGCGACATTGCGAAAGAGTACCCAAACCGATAGGAAAAATAGAATTTGTTTCGTTTCTATTTTTAAAGAAACAATCTTTGTAGTACTAACTTTGGAGATTTGGCTTTAACTGAAAAAATGAAATATTCTGATTAATTTTTCGTTTTTATATCTCTAAAAATCAGATCTGAACAAAATATGGATGAAATCTATCTTACAATGTTGGAAATCAAAACATATATAATGATAAAAAATAATTTATTAAAACGGTAATATTTTCGAATTACCTTTATGTTAAAGGATAGTGATAATCAAATTTAAAAATTATAAGTAAAGATTCAAATTAAGAAGCAATACGTAAATATTCAAATTAAGAAAGATAGTCTATTGGCTTTGTGAGCTTTTCTACTGACTTCCTACCCCAAAATTATTTCTTTTAGAGGACGAGTATGTAATTAGCTTTAAATCGAGAATTTTGTCTCAAATTTTTTAAATTATTTTTTCATCGAAAGAAAACTCTTTTGTTTCTAACAATCATTTCATATCATTTGCAATAGACTACAAGAGAATGTTTAAAAAAATTCCAAAAAATTTCAAATTTACATCTTAAGCTTTCTTGCATCCCAAAATTTATTGAATAAAAACAAGTCCTAATTTTTTTCATTAATTAAGAATACCATCTCGCATTACCTTTTTTAGGAACCATTTTGAAGTAAATATTCAAACTCAAAAATATAGTCTAAGGGTTGTCTCCACAATAAAGACATTGCAATCATTTCCTTGAAGAAATAAATTTGTATATTCAAAACCATTGAACGCTATAACACGTACGACACAAATTATTTTGTTTTAGCGAGAATGAAAGTAATTTGTTTTGAATAATAAAAAGACTGGAAAATGAAAATACAGGCCGAATTACTCATTTAACGCTTCTAGATCGAAAAATTCTTCTAGCTTTTAAAAAAATATATTTTTAACAGAATTAAAAAGGTACTCAGGCGTTGTTGACCATGTAAAACGCATACACACGTATTAATTTATAAAACAAACTTTCCTACTTTATCAGGTGAATATCACTAATTAGTCATTTGCCAACCGTTTTGGCGAATAAAAAATTGGGGGAAGAAAAACTATCTATTCATTAACGAAAAAGCTATTCCAAAACTTTTACTGTGTTCATTTCATAAGTAATAGATAAAGCAAATAAATGTATGTTTGCTGGGTAAATCTGAATTTGCATCGTAGTGAAATATTTTTCAATTTGAAAAAAGAATAGCAGTGTGCTGTTTTAAAATATTAACTCTCTTGAGGAATAAATTGTTTTTCTTGAAGGAAGTATATGATTTATGGAAATGATTTTTGTAATTGCACAGAACATAAATATTATTTTTTTATTCAAACATTTCTAATGAGGAGTTTTTAAATGGAATGCTTTGATAGATTTTAAAAACTGCATTTTACTATGTTAAGACATCATTAAAAAATCCTTAATTTAATTTCATCATGCAATTTTTTATTAAGTTAAATATTCTATAATAATCACCGATATTTTCCTCTTTAAAATTTATTGAAATTGTGCTTAGCAATTAATATACAGATTACTTCGTAATTAATTATAAAAAAAAATATTAAAAATATTTTATCGGAAATTTACCTGTAACATTCTTTTATTATAAGCCAGCTGTAACTTTTTCAATAGTACAATACAAATTTTTATCGAAACATAGAATAATTTGAGAGATCCTAATAAATATTACTAGTGAAAAAATATTAATTTGGAAGTAACAGGAGTACTTACTTTAAAAATAGAGGCACATTTAAAAAAATTATATATTTTACTTTCAGTATATCAATTGAAATATAAAATACACATTGTTACACAAATGTATATTTCAAATTTAGTATTCTGAATAGATAGCTCAAGAATAAATAGGATACTTCAGTATTATACCATCTAACTTTAACGCAAAATTTGAAGTCGTCGCCAATGAGCTGCTAAACCGCCAATTATGGCAATCCGGCAATGGTGTAATCCGTTGATCTTTATCGCCAAATTTAAATCCGTCATCAATGTGTTACTAAACCGTTGGCTATCGTTCGTGAAGACGGTATAATACGTAAGTACCATGAATAGATATTTTTAGAGGTCAATGTTAACATTAGGAAGGAATCATTAATGAATGTAGTATATTTCCACTATTTTTTCCTGTTAGAAACTAAAGAAATCATATTTCATGTCTATCGGTTCATTTGTGATATATATTTAAATGATTCATCCCAACCTCTCCAGAAGGGAAAATGATATCAACAGAAGAAACTGAAGAAAATTTCATCTCCCTATATTTTTAGTAGGACAAAATGAAACAAGTTTATTAAATTTAATATCAATAATTCTATTTATTACTTATGTTGAAACGAATCCTCCTTTTGTACTCCCCAGTTTACTTGAGGCAAGGACGAGAAGCGGCCTGTTTTTGTATAATAGTGAATATACAAATATATCTAGAGTGGTAATGCCTGGTCCAATTGTGAAATTCGCATATGCTCTGTACTAAAATGGGATCTACTTAACCAAAATATTGATATATTTATATAGACGATTGATATTTATATAGACGATTGATATTTATATAGAC
>JAOUZG010015275.1:3025424-3067840 GCA_026289955.1 Argiope argentata | reverse complement strand
TATATAGACGATTGATATTTATATAGACGATTGATATTTATATAGACAGTTGATGTTTATACAGGCAATTGATGTTTATATAGCTTTGGTTGGATCAAATTGATATCATAACATCTATCTTGTTATACTTTTTTAGACTACCTGCTAATACCGAAATATGGAGATGATAAATACATTTCAGATTAGTATTTATTATTTTAATTAGATTTTAGTAGAAAATTCTTAACTTTCTGTGATTCAGGATAAGGAAAATCGAGTTTATGCTTTCTAGCAAAATAATGCAAATTCCAGATATTTGCAAAAGGCTTGTTTCTGATTTTATATGAACTTCTGTCTTTTTGAAAATGTGATTAGTATTATTTTCATGTAAGAAGCCGTCGTAGTTATTTGTATGCACATATCTGCATTTTTCAGTCGAAAAAGTGAGCAAAAAGAGTTAAATCTCCCATGATGTCAATTTATTGCTGGTACATCAACAAATAAATTTAACCTGAAACACAAAATTCTTTACAATATTGCCAAGATAAACATGATATTCTTCCACATTCAGAATATCGAGAAATATTGTAAACGTTTAGTACACTATCTTTGAGCTAATAAATTCTGCTATTCAATTTAAAATATAGAATTTTCAAGCATATATATTTATGTATATATGCTTGTCATAATTCTTTCAGTTTTAGGACATTTCAATGTCAATTCATCTTCGTGGTATTTTTCAAATGATTACATGAAAGATTAATATATTACAAAAATACAGCTTTCACGGTTGACATTAAACGACATCCTGTCATCATTTTTCAGAATATTTCCAGCATTTTATTCTTTTGACAGAGACATTTGCTCCTAAAGGAATATTTGTCATGTTATTGTAGAGAACGGGAAATGAATCGACTGTATTTTATTCCAAGCGTTCAGAATGTAGTTTTAAAATAAAGACTTCCGCTTTAATCAAATATTGCTTCTTAAACCGATATAAATGGAAGATACATAATTTATGTATCAAATTTCAAGATATGAAATAGGTCTAAAACAAATGCTTACTCCACTTTTTTTTTCAAAACAAATTAATGATCTCATCTAAAACATGCTTGTCAAAAAATATTATGTGGAAGAAAAATTCCAATTGGTTTTTAAAAAAAATATATTACTAGAAGTTTCAGAGTTTTGTTTTTATGGTGATGACCATACCTGATGCATGAAGATTGATGTGTCTGTTTTCAATTCAAAACAGATATTTTATACCAGGAACCATAAAAAAATATGGGTTTAATCTTTTGTACGAAAAGATACCTGCTGGTGAGATGGATAATTGTATGCAGCTGTTTTCCTATGCCTTCTGCTGTTACAAATAAAAATATAACACATTATTTATTGCAAAAAACTTGCTTATAGTTAATGAAAAACCTCTTTTTCTCGAATTTTTTCATTATTATTAAGGGGTCGCGGTGGTCCGGTGGTAAGGTCTTAGCGTGTGAGAAACGCTATGACCTTCTCAGCGTGTGAGAAGGTCATAGCGTTTCAGGTGCGATATCCGATTCCACCAAAAAGCAGTCGTGTAAGGGGTATTTTGCATATTAAATCCGTCATACCAAACATCCTCCCATTGGCGTGGTGGGGAAAGGGGCTTGCTAGTCGGCTGACCATAGCTCAAAATTACGAGATATGTTCCAAAATAGACCTAGTGTTTCTTTACAACAGGACGTTAATATAAATAAGCTAAACTTCTTTATTATTAACCGTGAAGAATAATGTAATGAATTATTGAAATAATGAAATATTTATATAGATAAATATTTATAAAAATAAATATTCTAAATATATGCATTGTGACCCTCTATTTTTTCTTCAAAAATAAACAAACTGAGAAGATCCATTTTTAGTTTTCATTTCTAATGAATCGCCATACCCGATATTGTTTAGGATAAAAACAAAAATTATATATGTGGTGTCTCACCAAATCTTCTAAAAACGTTAGACTCCTTAGATAACGGGATTTTAGTGGCTTGACGTCTAGGAGTTTTTAGATATTTAAGGGTTAGTTTTTAAACCAAGATTAAAATAACGCAAACGAAGGATGTGAGAATTCTTTAGAAAAAATTAAATAATTTATTTAGAGTTAAAGAGAAATATTTACAAGGGGGAGTATTTACAGGGAAATATTAAAAGAATTAAAACATGGAGATATTAAATAAGCAGAATGTTATATTATTTCCTCTGGGAGGACGTTAGAAGTAGTAAAACATTATGACTGAAAACATATTACCACGTAGCTTTGCGAGCGGGAGCCGCTGACACATGGTGACGTCTTTCCTTTGCGGATGTTAGTGGGGCCTCTGCTTGGATATTAATTGGGGCAGTTTTTCAAAATCTCGATAGATGGCGTTGTTCTGGAATGTTGTATTAATGAAAAGTATCGTCCTCTAGGAAAAAATCTAACCTTTTACGAACTCTCGCTTTGAATTATGTCTGCCATTGGTTGTTGATAAAACAAAAATGAAGGCAGATTATGAATAAATAAAATACATCCGTGGTATATCCTACACATATATAGTTGATGTATGGTGATGTAAGTTGTAATTAAATTGTGTCATCAGTTAGTAAAAACAAAATTTTTATTTGATATTGCTGGAAAAAAATATTTTTTCTTTCATGTTGGTAGTGTCCAAGTAGAAGGGTTCAAACAATTATGCGGATTCTTAAATTTATTCTAGCATTTTCCTCTTTTGTTTTACTATCCAAAGTTTTTGTGGGACCAAAATTATACCATAACATCTTTCTTGTTGCCCTTTTTTTGACTGTCCGCTTAGACCGAAGTAGGGAGAGGGCAAATACATTTCAGATTAGTATTTATTATTTTGACAAGATTTTAAAAGAAAATTCTTAACTTTGATTTCTGTAACTCTGGTTAAGGAAAATCGAGTTTATGTTTGGGAGGAAAATAATACAAATTTGATGAATTTGCAAAAACCTTGTTTCTGAATTTATTTGAAATCAAGCTTCAGTCTTTTCGAAAAGGCGGCTAATATTATTTTAATTTAAAAGGCTGTCGTAGTAATTTGTATTTATATATTTGCATTTTTAATTGGAAAAGTGAACAAAAAGAATTAAATGTGAAATTAACAAAAAAGGTCAAATAATTTCTGATTTCTTTAAATGCAAAAGTTTTAAATTATCATTTGGAAAAAATGTAGAATATTTAAAATATTAAATATATTTTGAATTGATAAAAAATACATCAAGAAAAGGTTCATTGATTTTATATAAAGTAAATAATTTTTTGCTCTTACTGCATAGCTAGATTGAGGTAAAACAGTATCAAAACGCCAATTGAGGGTAAACAGTTTTTGAAAGTTTAATTATTTGAGAGAAAGTTGAAAGTGGTATGAGCTATGACATTGAATTGTTTAATTTTTTAAAAAATGCATTCATCCCTTCTAACGCGAAATAATTTTTATTGTATTGTGTTGTTTTAGTATTTGTGCATGATTGTGAGCTTAGCTATTACAGTATAGTTTTCAATTTGAGTTAATTAAAACTTGTTTCTTAATATAACGTTAAATCGAAAATTCTGCCTTTTTCATCAAATATTTTTTTTAAATCTTTTATTGAGTATTCCAATGAAAGTTGTTGAAAGAATTTCTTTAATTTTATCCTCGAGTCTAATTTAAGTGATATAAAAGTGGGATATTAAAACAAATTATTTCTTTTTTTATGATCAAATATGAATACTTCGAATTGAATATATTACTCTTGATTCTTTAAAAGCAGCAATGAAACATTTTTTAAATAAAATTATAAATTATCTTTTTATCATTCAAAAATTAACAATTTAATCAACTGTCATGAACATTACCGTATATTTTAACAAACCTATTCATGATATCGAACCAATATCGTAAAACAACATGCTGTAAAACAAGAAACCTAGTGAAGTTTCTTTCTGATGACGAATAACTGCTTCCCCAATTCTAGGTCCAGCATAATGTGTTATATCGATATTAACATTTCTCCACACAAACCTTGCATCTAATTCCTTGAATACATTGTTCAATAAGAAAAATACTCTATTTTATGTAGTGATATATTTTATATTGCAATGTAACCATTAACGTATTTTTTCAACTTTTCTAAATAAATTTTTTGCATCTTCCCATTTAATTGACGAAGAACCCTGAAAGTTATTTTATTGTTTCTTAAAAAGCTGAAAAGTATTTGACAAAAAAATTAAAGTATATTCATGTCATAACTAAGGTTACAGTTATTGCGAATGAAATAAGATGTAAATGGTATAAACTACCTATGTGAAAAAGTATAAATATATTGAAAAATTTATCAGTATAAAATGTTTACGTTTACATAAATAAATGGGTTTATTTAAAATATTTGGTTGTAATTAAAAATACTCTTACATAAATCATTGTAATGCAGGAACTCCATAATATACAGACTAATTTTTTAAAATTAAAATATCAATTTTATCAAGTAATTTTTTAAATTTTAGCCTCTCAAATCTATTTAAAATGTACCAAACGATTTTCAAGTCACCGAAATCTCAAGAAAAATATTAATAATTTGTAATGAAATACAAAAGTAATTAAAAATTTCAAGTGTCAACTTTTTGTCTATTAAATTATTTAAAATTTCCATTTTCACTCAAAAAGAATGCTAAAACTTTTCTTTTCTATAGATGGAAGCAAAGTGTTTTAATTGATAATACCTCATGATTCCTTTGAAGAAAATCAGTAAAAAATTTATTCAGTAGTTTAATTTCTCTAGGGTATAAACTATTTAAAAAATATTTCACTTTTATTTATAAATGTGATGTTTACGTCTCATTTTCAAGTTTACGTCTCGTTTTCATGTTTGTGTCTCGACATGATTTTTAAGATTTAATGATTAAAATAAATCAAGTAAAATGCCATTTTCACACATTTATTAATATCGTAGATAAAGATATTTTTTTGTTTAATTTTAGCTACTAAGGCATGGAATAAACAAGAATGTAGTTTGTCGTATGAAAATAAATATCACAAACATGATTGTCTTCACTAAAAATTGATCCCTATATTTATTTCAACAATTCAGATTAATAATGCCATTAAAAATTTCTTCGCTAAGAAGTTATTTGTATTTCCTGCCATATCGAAATATGATTTTCTTGAGTATTTATCACACAATGAAATGTAATTTATGAAAACCCCTTTTGTCTTTAAATAAAACTTTGTATTTCATTGATAGATAAAAAATAGCATAACCATAAGGGGAATTTTTTTATGAGGAGAGTCTAAATGTTTAAATGATGTGATTTTACACAGCAATTATTATAGTTTCTTGATGTTTTAAAAAACATCATATTCAATAAAGACGCTTCATTATAGAATCTAAAGAAGAAAGTTTTTTCCGCCTTTTCCATAATTAAGGCAGTTTTAGGGAAAAAATGAAACAATTTATCGTTTACCATGCTGTTAAAATAAATTATTTCGTGAAAACTTCTTTTACACAGTTTTTTTCCTTTTATGGCTGTCATCATCTTCGCTTTAATTATCAAGTTTTAAAAAAATGTTATTTTTTAGTATTTTTTTGCACAAAGAGATGAGTTAATTAACTATCATGCTACAGGGTTTTAGAAAACAATTTTACGCTCATATATACAAAGAAATTTTAAAGCAGATATCAATAATAATTCACGGGTTAGCAATAAAAATGGATAATAGCTACAGGTAAAATATTAAAATAAAATGTGTTGGTATTTTTCAGTTAACAGCTCTTTACAATTCTCGCACATGTAAGATATATTCAAGAAATTCGACGTTAAGAATTTGTTGAATCTTAACCTTTTAGCCTTTACCGAGTCACATAAAAAATCTGTCTGTATATGAAGTCTATAAATTAAAAACGCACAGAACTAAGGGGAAAATTTTAATATCAACATTATAGATTTCTATCAATTTTTTGACACAATCTGCCCAAGCAAATCTTTTTTCATCTATATGTGAATACGCTCATTGAATGTACAAAAAGTTAGAAGAATGAAATTTAGCATAATGGTTTAATATTAAAATTTAAAATCAATGCTGCATTTTAGGCTTGATTTTTCTTTGGGTTAACTATCTATTTATCTACACATTCACATGTTTGTGAAAACTATATTTTAAAAATAGAACGATTTGGATAAATGAATTTTCATAAGTTATTTTGAAACCAAAATAATATATCTGAGTCAAATGTTGATGTTTATTGAGTTAATAAAAATGTCACCCAACTTTAAAAAAATACTTTGTTTGTTTTGGAATGTTATTTAGCATAAAGTTCGCTACCTTGTATGAATGTAGTAGATAGCTGAAAAAAGATTATTACTTCTGATTAATCTAAAACAATTATGTTCCATAAGTAAACATTTTTAATCATCTATGATTTAAATTATCCAGTAACAAATTCACCACTAAGAAACATAATATCCTTCACAATTTCTGAAGAAATGTTTCAACTGTTTGATGGGATCTGAGAAATTTTAGTATTTAATCAGTAAGCAAGACGCATGAGACTATATTAGATTTCAACTTATTGGCTGACGTTCCATTCCAACATATAATGTATATAACAGCAAGATTTGTTTCTACATTTCCTACTGTACAATATAGTAATGAAAAGTTAAGATTTTAAAACAGTATACAAATATCAATAGCAAAATCTTAAAGAACTTGGCGATTTGTTTTCTGGCTATTAATATTCATATGCAAAGAGCAATTGAAAATGCGTGAAATAATATAATAGAATTTTTATTAAAAGTACTAAAATGAAGCAATTTTTTCATTGTTTTCTTCAGGCGCATTATAGAAAGTACCATTATTTGAAAATTCAATTAAAAAGTTAAAAAAAGGAAATGTGAAAGAAGAAAAGATATATAAATGTTTTGGCATTCAAGTAATTTTTTAGTACCAATGAATTATTTACTGATGTTGAATATCGAGCTAATATAATTCGAATGAAGTTTTAGATTATTTGTATTAATTGAGTTACAAATTTAAATTAAGACTACATTTTTGGTGTCTTTGAATAGTTCTTTACAGATTAATGTTCCAAAACAACAATCCATTCTATAAAATGTGTACTGATAAGTTTTATCTTAGAGATATATCCATCAACTGGAACAAAAATGCTAATAAATCTATAAACCACCCCATGAGGCTATTTAAATCCAAGATTAAAGATATTTAAGATTCTGAAAACCTTTTTTAACAATGTTTCCTCCAAATGTCAAGGGTGGTATTTTCTGATTTTAATGAGCAGCAAACTGTGACGACCAAATGTTCTTTACAAGTCTTAATTGCGGGTAAACATCTGCTCAACTTAAAATAGTTCACAACTAGTTATTCTGAAGCACGTTACTTTGCACCGATTTTAAAACAAATGTGCAAATATAACTTCAATCAAACGAATGTAAACTTTGGAGCGATGCAAGGTTATTTATAAATTCTTTGGCTGAGCTATGAACGAAATGCTTAAAATAGATGAGCAAACAATCAGTTCCTTCAATTCGATAATGCAAATTTAGTTCGCCAGTTATGCAGATAGAGAATTTGCTAAATATATTTAAAATTCAAAGACCTTAATGAGTTGCCAGACGAGTCTTCCTTATGAGTTGATTATATGGAGTACTGGAGATAATCTGAATACATGACATTCATGAGGAAGGAAACTGTAAAGTTCTTAAAGTTTTAGAAAACAGGAAGGCATTTAAATGTCGAACACTGTAAGATGTGTTTGAAATAAATATATATTTATTTATTTTACTAGACAACAAGATATAGTAGTAAAAGTTTCAAGCATGCCGATTTAACATCATAGTTTAAATTAATAGCTCAAAATTAAACGATAAATACAATTTTTGTACCAATCGTTGATTTCTTGCTTGGGTTAGTTTCAATATGTTATTAAAGTATAATGGTGTGTTGTATGACTTTACATATATAGAAATAATTGAAGATTAATTTTTTTGTATTTTAATTTACTTTTGTTGTTGTTACCAATGGCATTTCCCATTGGACAAGAATACTGATCTCCATCAGTGATCTTAAGCTGAATGAGAGTCTCCTGTTTTTTGAAGTAGCGCCAACTAGTGCCAAGAGTACGACTTAGCTACAAATACGCTAACACGAACCCTTTTCCGTTGGGGGGGAGGGGGCTCATTTACAAATATCACAGATAGTAAAAAAGAGAACTCATACCCTAACCGGGACTCGAACCCGTGGTGTCCAGATTACGAGGAAGACGTGCAACCTCTGTGTCAGGACCCCCGTGAATTTACTTTTTCTTTCACTCAGTGTATAAAGAGAATGTTTTGTAGTCATGAAAAGATTGAGACATTAATCAATGTCCACAATTTAAATCCCTCTACAAAGGTGTGGAAATGGATTAAACTTAAATAACAGAAAAGGCTGGACTAAGAAAACTGTTCATAGGACCTTAAAAATGTACTATTAGCTTGCATCAAATTCTTAGAGCGATTCATCAGAAGAAAGTTCAACTGTTCTTCCGTGTAAATGCGAGTATTTAATAGTAAATCTATAATGTGGTGGAATGCAGATCATTAGGATCCGTGCAGGAAGAAACAGGACGCATGTTTTTAGGAACATGTTTTTTAATAACCACACACACACGCAAAGCAAACACACGACAAGACGACATTGAGGCCCGCAGCTTAACAGAACAGTGTCATCATCTCCTCTGCTCACAACCCCATGAACTGTGGGATGCGTACTTAATCAAGCATCGTCATCTAGTATTCAAAAGAGAAAATAAGATTAATTATATTACTGCTACATTAAAAATAATAATTAATAAATTTTCGAACAATTCTTTCGTTGGGTTAAATATGTCTAACTGTTTTAAAATTTAATCAATTTTCAAATTCATACATAGTAGATAAGAAATTTTAATGAATAAAATAATAATTTTATTTAATAAATTTCAAATTATAAATTTAAGGAATAATTTTAATGAATAAATTATAAATTTAGGGAATAATTTTAATGAATAAATTATAAATTTAGGGAATAATTTTAATGAATAAATTTCAAATTATAAATGTAGGGAATAATTTTAATGAATAAATTTCAAATTATAAATGTAGGGAATAATTTTAATGAATAAATTTCAAATTATAAATTTAGGGAATAATTTTAATAAATAAATTCCAAATTATAAATTTAAGGAATAATTTTAATGAATAAACTGAGTATAGTACTCTCATTACAAATATTGCTCAGTGAAACTTTAAAAAAAGATAATGCGTTTCACATCTAATATATTCAAAGCTTATAAAAACAAGTGAATTCTAAATTGCTTTCTTTTTATCGAATCCATTCATACCACAAATTTGGCGGACAGGAAGTATGGCAGCCAATCTCTTCCTGAAACAGATATATCATTTCACGATTTTGAATTTCAAGTTTGAACTAGCAAAAATGAATTCAAACTATAGACGACATTTCTACGTTATTTTAAAATAAAATTCATAGGACTTGAAAAGAAACTGGAATTACCAAAAAGTTAAAAAAATTCGAATTAACAAGTTCCGCTGCTCCGGAAACCAAGAAGGCCATATTTTTAAAGTCTTTTTGAAGACTCTTTTATTAGCTTGTCGACCCATTTTTTTTACCCACAAGCATTAATCTTTTAAAAATAGGTATCCTTTTTCCGTGACTTTCGTAACGCGATACATAAATGCATCGTATATCTGAAACGTGTGTTACATAGACTGTTAAAGAGTAGCCTACTTAAGATAATGTCACCACTTATCTGCATGCATTGAACGCTTTCTGCTGGCAGAAAGCTGAAAATTTATAGCCCATACATATCATTCGTGTTAAAGGACATTTTCTGGTATATAAATGCCTCTTTCAGGCTCCTCTGACATGTTAAGTACGTTGAAGGAATGATTACTAAGTGTCAATAGGCCTAGCTATAAATTTCGGTCTCCCATGAAAACTTAATACCAGGTTCACATTTGTGAACGCTTTTTGTAGCTGTTACGCTAGCTCAACTTCTGTTAGAAGAACAATATTTAATTATGCTGGGCTTAAGTCATTGCAACTGAAAGTGAACATTTCAAAAGGAAAAAAAATGTATGGTTATATTTATTTATTTAAAAATAATTTATTAAGTTTATAAAGGGAAAAAATTATAATATATTTTTATTTAAACCACTTTATGATTTTTCTCAGAAAAAATATTTTGTATTTGTAACTGAGTCAAATCATATTGTCTTTGTTTCACAGTAGAGGCCATTTTGGATAAATTCTATGTTTAGTAGAGTGGAACATATCTGTCATAAACTGTGTTTATATTGGAGTAGCAATTTTTTATTCTTAAATGTCAAGTTACCTTAAATATATAATAAAAGCATTTACCAAACTCTGTTCAATACCCAGAATGTGTTCTCTAATAGAAAACATATGTTATACAATATTTTATTGTATATTATTGTATGATATATTATATGAACTCAATATTATTTAATATTTTTGAATATTGAATAATATAAGGTTTGGGAAAAAGAAACCCATTATTATTTTACTGCCATCAGTAAAATAATAAGGAATTTCTTTTTTCCAAACCTAATTTGAAACTGCATATTATTGAACAACAGTTTATTCTACAAGGGTATGGTATTATCATTATGATAAAATATGTATTATCTTTTCTGAATTAAAGTAGCCATTTCTATGAATTTATAAAATAATGACTAACCAATTGCAAATAATTATTAGAACACATATAAACTAATATTGAAAATTATCCAGATACTATATTAACAAGTCGTCTTTGATTTTTTTTACTGAGAATATATGACCAAGATAAACTTACAACAGTAATATTTATTACAATTTAAGAATATGTCGTCTTTAAAGAATAAAATTCCCATTACCGTTGAAAGATTAAAAAAATAGCACAAAACAATTTCAAAAATTCTTGCTGGATTCCTCCAAATTAATTTCAATGCAATGAAGCTTTACGATACCAAAAAGAGATGAGTCAACATTTCGCCCAAATTCCGATATCCAAATTTACATTGCTTTCACCTCAACTCAATGCTACAGCCTGCTTATCCTATTTGCATTCTGTTCCATTACTTTTAGACCTAATCCCTGTAAAGGATTTGCTTATTTACTTCAACATAATAGGCTGAATCAATTCCCCCTGTAATCTTTAACGAATAATATGTAAATGAATCATTTTCTCTGTGAACAAAGTATCAGTCGCATGCAATAAAAACCATTTCAAAGCCCAAAATAAGGCTAAATAAATGCATTCAAAATAAGTCTAGTGAAATTACTCAGGCAGAAAAAGTGCTAAGATTTAAAAGTAATGCATTCAACAAAAATTTCTCTGTATTGATACTTAAATTTATCAGAGATAAATTCGTTTCCTTAAATCCCATTTGCCCATAAGTTAAAAAGTAGCTCACTTTTTTAAAGAAATAAGTTCAGTTTCTTTTATCCAAACAAAGTAGGGATTTCCTGAAGTTGTACTCATTTTATTTACAACACAGAAAAGGCGCAATATCATCATTAATTTTGCCACCGGAAAAATCAATCCCTTTAGGTTCCTCACAAAGCAAACCTCCCCCAAGGCTGATTCACAGAAAGCCACTTGCAAAAATTGCGGAACCTTGTCCTATTGTTATGGAAACAATTTTGGTGCTGGTTCTGATTAAAGTGGAAATATCTCTGGTGATTTCTACACTGTCAACTTCTTTCAGTCAGCGAACAAAACTTTTGTGCAAATCCGATGACTGAGGAAAAGAGAATTAACTTATTATTTATAAGGATTTCGTTTGCTTAATAGATAAATTCCTTGAGGCTTTAGTAACTCATCTAAGCGTACATTTCTAACCCTGTTTTTGGAATTGGAAGAACTACAAAGAAATAGAATTTATTGATGCAATATTGAATCAAAATGTTGCTCTTCTGGTGTTATTTAACTGGCATTAAAATTAAATAAAAAGAGAAAATCAATTGTAAAAATAGGATATAATAGCATCTGTTGCATTCAGATTTAAATATATAATTGCAAATAGTATATTTATATTCAGTTAGAGTTTAAAAGTTTTTTTAGATGTAACAATCAAAACAAATATACCTAAATCGGTTATTGTATCATAGGTTTTATTTATTATAAGAAGAAAAAAAATCGATTTTTAAATTAAGATAACTTATGTTTTATAAAAAGGATCTGAAAAGGTAGGAAATTCTAAATGAATAATTTAGAAAGGTTTTCCTGCAAAATAGCTATTGGTTAGTTCGTATTTCTTTAAGGGATTTGCTAATAGAAAAAAATATTTTGTAATATACCTCGTCGATACACCAATCAAGTTGGAGGATGAACAAAGGCAAGACTATCATGTTGACAAGATTGAATCGGGTTCAAACAACTTGATTAGGGATTTTGTTTCTTAGCATAATCTTGTTTTGAAGTAAGACAAAGGTTACTTCGTGTTCACTTTACAATTTTGAACCGTACTTTAATGATGAAGATAGCAATGACTGAAATGTTGACTCACGATCTATTTGGCATTATGTTAATGGATGATATATAGTATATGAGAATCTAGAGAATTACTCTACATATGGATTGCTACAACTGTCTTCGCACAAATGCCTAGCTACCTTTCAGCCTCTCGACCTACTACACACGTCTAGCTACCTTTTAGCATCGTTAATCCTCTTGTAATGTTACTATTGTACTATTTTACTATCACATGTTTGATGTATAAATTAAGTATTAATGAAACTCATTTTTCTCATTATATAGTCTTTTATAATTGTCTTACCACTAATGCATTTGAACATCACGTGTTATTAACCCGTAAAAGCTAAAATAGTCCTCTAAATGATTTCACTATCGTTTTATACGTTATCATCAAATTTTTTACCGACAGATCGATAGCTAAAAAAATGCTCTTTCCCCTTCCTCTGAATGAGTAGAATTACATTTTTCATTCTTCTAAGCTGATTAAGGATGCACTTACGGAATCTCTAGACGTTCTATACCAATTTTGCTCCTTTGTTTTATTGCATAACTATATGTTTGATGGTTAAATTGATTGTCAATAAACAAATATATATATATATTTTTCATTCTGCCTAAAAGCTGTTACCGCTGTCGCAACACTTAGCCATTAGAGCTTCATTTCTCGAACAAATCCAATTTATAAAACCTCTAACCATCTTGTAAACACTCCCATTTTCCTGTTTTATATAATTTGTAATCCTTCAGTTAATTGTTTGTCTTGTATTCTATTATTACGCCACATGTTGATGGCTAGAATGATAGCTAATGAAATAATGCTAAGAAATGTAACGGATACTTTTCGGATTATCATTCTTTCTGATAGATAAAAAAGGGGAAAATTCTTTATTTCTTTTGAAAATTCGTATATTCAAAGTATCCATTATTTTTTCCTGTTATATACAAGATTAAGTCAGTTAGATTAATGAAAACGGGATATTTGATGACTCCATTGTTTGAATCCATTTTTATCTATCTCTGAATTCCATATAGCATAATTATTATGCATGAGCTGTAGCAAATCACTATATAGTAAATACAATTAATATTAGTTGTCTGCTAATTATTGATGTATACGTTTGCCTCCATTCTTTAAAGTCAAATATGGTAATTTTGAAATTTTATTGGTAGTAATTTTTTAAATTCAATTTCTCCACAAAATAAAAAAAATTTGAATGACAAAATGATGAAATAAAAATAAATAAAAACTGAGTGTACAAAAACAACATAAAATTTCGCACTGAATAAGTGTACAATGTAAAAAAGGTTCCTTTTATTTTTCCAATTTTTTTTTCCAAATTTTATACTGCATCATATTATATATTCATACTGCTGTGTGTGATACTATGACATATAACATTTATTGCTGCTTATTACATCACTATAAAATATGCCTTTTAACTTTCGAGCTCAATATAATCAAATAACACTGTGCTTTGAACAAGATTATAGGAAGATTAGTTGCAAGGAAAATTGCTCTAGTTACGCCATAAAGGAGAATACTTCCAAAATAAGTTTTAATAAGACAGAAAATTAATTAGAGGAAACTATGGCAGAAGGAGTAAGTACTTTCATACATAAAATTAATTACTCTGTAGAAAAATATTGCATAATAAATGAGTTAATTTATTACACAATATATAGTACATTAAACCAATGTTTTGCTCTATGAATGCTTAAATTTATTAAGGTAATTCATAAAATATTTTTCTATATATTTGTCCGCATAAAATTGTGGATTCTTGGCATATCAAATTAACAAACAATCGTTAGATAGTGTAATTCTTTTGTGTATATCTATGGTGCAAAAATTTATTTTAGTTCTTTTTTTCTCTATCTATTGAAACTAAATTTTTACATAGCACTACAGTTGTAGACATAAGATTAGAATCTGAGTTCCATTGATTTAAGTGATTGAGCTTGATATTTTTGTGTTTACATGCATGCAAAAGTGAAGACAGACAACTGTCGATTCTTCTATAAATTTGTTTCAAAATTTGATAAGAATCTACATTTTAGACACTAAACACGTGTACCAAATTTTATCTATCTAGCTCTTCAAGTTTTATAATTATAGATAGCAATTGCACTCGAACACCCAGACAGGAAGACAGGCTTAATTACAATGGAGTTTTTGATTGAAATCAACAAATGTAGTCAAATGCCATTGATATATTTCATCTATCTAGCACAAAGAGCTTTTGATATATATTTTGAAGGACAGATGTAATTTCAAAAAATGTTGGTTTCACAATTTCTTTGAAATTTATAAATATTTTATGATTGATTTCAATCTTTTCTCTATTCTTTGTATAGGAGAAAGATATTTAATTTTTCATATACAAGATATTCCACTTTTATCAAGGAAATTTTAACTTATGAGGGCTGTAATAGAAATTATCTAAAAAGATTTTATGTTAAATAAAATTGTGTATAATCGTCAATTGTTAGTTTAAGTTAATTATAAAATAACTCATTAAAATTATATAATAACTCATTAAAAAATCCCTTTAAATCTCCTTTAACATTAACCTTCGAGTGACATGCTATCTCAATCTAAATTCCAGCTTACGCGTTTATGAAACTTACTCGTACAGCTTTGTGAGCTTGTGAAATTGAATATAATTCAAGCTTCATGGCTCTCTTGAGTGTGGTGCAATAACAAACGAATGGGGTTAAAAGCGGGCTGAGAGAAATAAGGAATCAGCAATTCTTAAGGAATTAGCGGAAATGAAGCCATCAAAACATCCGTTGTTTAGTTTCGCCATTCGTAATAGCATGCAATAAAAGAGCGATTTCTGATTTTGCAACTTTTCGCTAACTAATCTAAAGAGCTTCATTTCAACAAATGCTTTGCTTCTTTGCTGACCACTGAGAATTTGCAATTCGTGTTTATTCAACCACATATTCCCCTGTGATTACATGTTTAGCGAAAAGAGGCCTTTAGAATCTGAATTATGACTAATCAGCAATGAAGCTTTTGGTTAAGCTATCGAGTTTTCGGACGACTTCGACCAGATAGGGGGAAACATCAAGTGTTTGATGACAACAATGTATTTAAGATGTAACCAATGAAACGTCTCGTGGGAGGAGCCATTATGAGTCCCTGAAGAATAATTAACAGTAACTAAAGGACACTATTTCAGTAAGAGAGGTTTATTCATTTCTAGAAATTTTACCTTTCCGCTAAACTCGATTTCAAATGCCATTGCAAATATTTGACACTTGAATGAACTAGAAGGATGCATAACAAAAGTATACAGTTTTTGTTTATAAATCATAAAAGTGATATTGAGTCCATCATTAATGCATGTAACATTAAAATAAAACTTTATCGTGGAAAAAATAGTATCAATAGTATTTTTTTATTCACCAGAACGTAACTCACAACATTTTAATGAATCAAGTAGTTAATTCACTAAAAGTTTATCAATTTCTGTAAGGATTACCCGTTTTCGCTAAACTAGATTTCAAATGCCATTGTAGATTTTAGGCCCTCAAATGAATTAGACTGATACGTAGCTAAAATTATTTAAATAATCCTAAATAATTGTTTGTTAAAAAAGTCTAGATAAATCAAATAATCGTTTAATAATCATGAAATTAAATTAAAATTGTTTAAATAATTGTTTTTGTTTAAACAATTATAAAAATCAAATTGCGTACATCACTAAAGTTGAAAAAATTTAAATAGAAATTTGTAGCGGAAAAACAGTTGAAATAAATTCTTTGATTTATCGGTGCGTACCTCTCAATATTTTAGGGAATCAAATGTTATTTCAATTCCTGTTTGCGTTCGAAAATAAAATCTAGAGCTGAGTTTGAACACACAAATGCGTATGCTTCAAAGTTACAGTAGATTATATTATTCTGATAAAAAAAATCAGCCACATATATTTTTGAAGTTGACACAATTTTTAAGATACTAATGAAGAATAAATGATTTGTGCTTTTTCCAAGAACTTTATTTAATATGATTTCAATTTAGTAACTTAAAAAATTACAGATAAATTATATAAATTTATTACAAATTTCTGATCTGTTTATGCATTCAAAAACGATGATTTTATTAAATATTGAAAAATAATTTGAAATATATCAAGTTAGACTTTAAGCTAAAATGTGTCATAAGAATTAATATAATTAATATATAGCTTTTTTATGAATATTCAATCATTAAGATTTTTATAAGGATTTAATTAATAATATAATGTCGCAGAAAATCAGGATTGAGTGCCTTAAAAGATACAGAACCACTTATTTAATTCCAGACTAAACCACTGTTTTACCGTTTAGCTTCTGAAATGGATCAAAATCTATAAATAGAGAGAAAATCCTAGATTTTTTTTTACTCCTAAAGCTCCCTTATTTTAAGATATTTTCATAATTTTTGTTATCTATTTTTACACCAATCAACCATTTTATTCATTTCTAAAGAAACTTTTCAAATTTTTTAATGTGTTTGGGAATACTTTTTATGTATTAAACTTGCAAAATAATTTTGTAAGTTAAACGTGCAAACTCAACTCATTTGGGGAATTACAGCGAAACCTCTAATTTTTCTTCAAAAAAAAAAAAAAAAAAACTTAAATGAGCCTTAACCACTTAACTGGTTCGCCCGTATGCCTTTCGTGCATCAATTTATCGAACTATTGATAGTTGTAAACAAAAAATAAACCGTTCGTAACGATTATAATTCAATAGTAAAATGACTTCGAATACGTATATAAGTCAAGTATTCGATGGATTTCCATTTGAATCAAAATAAGAAAATACTCCCAAAATAGAAGGATATAATCTTATTAGTTAGGAAAGAAAATAAACCTGTTAAGGGGTTAATTCGATGGTTATTCTATTTTCAAATATTTTCAATATTCAGACAAATTTTCTGCTTACAATAATTATTTTAAGCTGTATAATAAAGAATTGAAACACAGTAGATGAAAAATTAAGATTACATTTAATTCTTAACATTGAATTCTTGGATATATCAATATATAATCTATTTATTTTCGAAAGAATTCTGAGAAGACTTCAGTAAGCAAATTTCAAAAACTTGCTCATATTTGCTGAGACATTTTAACTACAAACTGAGAGTTATTTATCTTTTATATTTTCAAATTTGTTCATGTTATATCAAGGAATATGTAGACTCATACATAAAGAGCCATCACAAATTCTTGTCCATTCTAAATCTGACGGGATAAAAAGATAATTTTTTACTGTCCTTTGATACACTCTAAGAATTTTTCTTTTAAAATCGAACAATATTAAACTTAAAATCGAACAATTTTAAAATATTAAACTTCATATATACAGAAAAATTTTAATTTTTCTAATGCAGAATTTTCAAAGTAGTTTTGCATTCTCATGTAAAATAATAGTAATAGATATTATTATAACATGCATAGAGTAATTAAATCACACATTCAGTCGGCGAGTAAGATATAACAGTATTTGATCTGTCATAATTATCATTTGGCTACTTTAACCACTTGACATACAAATTTATTTAACTTTCTAATGAGATAACTCATCCTATTTTGGTAATTTATTGTTAATTTGATTTTTTAAATAATATATGGTGGGTATCAAATTTAGGATATCAAATCGTTTCATATTGGTTTTTTCGTATTTAAATACCCAATTAGTAATTCAATGCGCGTGTCAAACACGTCATTGTATGCGAAGTGGTTAAAGGTCGATTTATAAATGTCTAACCTATCTATAGTTTAGGTTCAAATTGGTGAGCAGAGAAATAAAAAATTTAGACAAATCTCTCATTAGATAAAAAAAATTGCAAAAGATTTAAACATAATAATATAGTTTAATTATATTATTATATTTTAGGAAACATTTTATTTCTATCTTTAGTTTTATGTAAAGTGTTAAAAGATTAACTGTTCTCTAAAAATGAGTTGTATAAAAATTGTTTATAGTGGAAAGATTTTAATCTTTTCATTGACCTTGGAAAAAATAGTTTATGGAGATAATATATTCATTTTACCCTACGATTTAATAGCAATATTTACAATTTGGTTTATAACCATTTTGCACATGTTGCAGGCTTTTTTAAATTGATTTAATACGAGCAAATCTACTCTCAAACAGTTTCGTCTTGTTTATTCGAAAACAAAATCACTTCGTATACTTGCTATTTTTGGAGGAAAGTGGTGAAAAACGCAGCTATATCTTATCAAAGCTTCAAAATTTAAATAAACTCAACCATACACCAGCTAGCTCAATTGATTTTCATAAACGTGAACAGAATGCACGCGTAACTTAATGATCCAAGAAACATTTTGCTCTCTGGCAGTGATCCAGTTTGCATTCTGCAACTTGCAGCTAATATATTCTTGGATACATTGACTAGAAACTCAAAACTTTAAAGAGGGAAATTTTTTCGGGGACTTTTTTTTCTCGTTTTATGCGAAGTAGAATGGTGATCGACGAAGGTAAATCTTCAGCTCTCAAGCAAGAATTCAGGAAGCTCTTCAAAGTCCATTACTGTCACATTAAAATAAAACGCTTAGAATTTTTTTTCATCCGATTTTGAATCAATTTCTGATGACCTAAAGATTTATGAGGATGTGTGCATTAAGTTATCATCTGCTCTTAAGACTTTCAACGAAAAGATTTCTCAATTTATGCTTCGATGTAGAAATAGGAAGAAACAATTCAGTTTTTTTAAATCGTTACCTTTATGAGTAAATAATAGCCTATACATTTTAAAATTTCAGACTTACTAAAATAGATTTTTTTATAAATGAAATACGGTAATTACGAGAAATAATACTTTTAATTTCTTAATTTTACTTAGAATTCTCTCATATATGAATACATATATGAATACTTGGAATTCTCTCATATATGAATACATATATGAATACTTGGAATTCTCTCATATATGAATACTTGGAATTCTCTCGTATATGAATACATATATGAATACTTGGAATTCTCTCGTATATGAATACATATATGAATACTTGGAATTCTCTCGTATATGAATACTTGGAATTCTCTCATATATGAATACTTAGAATTCTCTCATAAATGAATAAATTGTAACACTTAATTAAAATATCATCTCTCTGTAGAGTGGACTTATGGAAAGAAGTTCAGCCATCGTTTTCACTTTGTAACCATACAACTCAAACTCACAAAGCCGTCTCCTCCGTTGTTATTTCTTATGGCACTTGCCGTGGAGAAGCTTGCTGAGGCAGTCAGCGATTTAAGCCTAATTAGCGTCTTTGGTTTTGTAGTAGCGCCAACTAGAGCCAAGAGAACAGCTTTTGCTACTCACTCGTCACATTCACTACCCTTTTTTATAGAGGAAAGGGGACACATCCACACTCCTTACAGATAGAACACAGCACAACCATACCCGAACAGGGACTCGAACCCGGATCCCCAGATCGCAGGGAAGACGCTCTACTTCTATGCCAGGACGCAGGCTGTATCCTCTATTCCTTTACTTAAAGAAATACTTCTTTTACTTAAAGAAATTGTCGTTAATCAAACAAGACTAAACGCAGGAACTTTCTATGTTTGATTTTCAAATGTCATTAAAATTTTTAAACGTCTGAAGAGATCAATTTTCAACTCCCTCTCATGCATATTCGTTAACAATGATGCTATATCCCCATAATATTGTAGAATTTCAGCAATGTCTAGAAGGCTTCAAGTACTTAGATTTTTATTTTAGAAGTTTCAAACATGAAAGCTGCACGATTTTTTAGTACATATAAAAATGATATTTGTAATATCAATAGGTAATAACAAGAAATAGTTACTTAATATATATGATTGGTGAGAATAAAGAGATTTACTAAGTTTAGTAAGCGATCTTTAGAAATATTATTTATTTGTCATTAAGTTAATAAATATGTACCAAAAATCAAATATGTATTTGGTAATAATTTTGAGACCAATTAACCACTTGAAATACGAATTTATTTAACTTTCTAATTATATAACTCAACCTATTTTGGTAATTTATTGTTAATTTAATTATTTTAAATAATATATGGAGCATTTGGGATATCAAATCGTTTCATATTGATTTTTTCGTATTTAAATATTTAATTCTGTGGCTTAATTCCAGAGTAGAAAATAAAAATTCAGTAATTCGATGCGCATGTCAGACACGTCATTGCAGGCAAAGTGGTTAAAATGAAAATTTACACACATAAAATTGTAGTCAGCAGATTATAAAATTTCATTTATTTAAATCACTGTGTTTTTAGCTATCTCTTGAGACGTTTAGATGCATATGAGAGCTGTGAAATTTTTTGATAGATTTGCTTCAAAATTTGATTAGAATCTCGATTTATATGCCAAATTTTATCTATGCAGTCCTTTATATTTTATATTTATAGTATTCAAACTGCTAAATAATCAAGGCTACTTAATCGATTTCGCTCAAAATTTGGATAAAAATCTACAAATTTGGTGTTAAGTATATATACTAGATTTCATCAGTTTAGCTCGAAGTGTTTTTGAATTATTTTGCTCATAGAATGGCATAAAATGGCATGGAGACAGAATTTCAAAAATACGCTTTTATGTATCTGACGATGGAATTTGAATTTTTTTGATTATTACATCCACTTAAATAGTTTATATGCAAGAAATGAAAAACAACAATTTAATAATATTTATTATATCTAGGCACTAATTAAAGAGTGAAATGCACAGATTAATTAGAATAAAACGATCATTTATTTACTAATGAGAGTGTTCTTAAAAACGAATTATATAAAATTTGATTTTTTTTCTTTTAATTATATAAAAAGTATTCCTGGTTTCTTAAAAAAATATTTAAATCAAAACCTTACAATTAAGGGCGTAAAGATCATTGACTTTTCTTAAAACTGCAAAAAGCTCCAGGCTACCCTGCATTCAAGATTTCTAATTAAGAAAAGAACCGATGAAAGTTTAATTTTTTTCTTCGATTTTTCTGATGTTAATTTGAAAAACATTTTAATTAAAATACGTTGCTTGGATTTAAATGTCATTTGTGTCTGATAAGCTAGAAAACAAAGTGGAAATTCATATTTCTTTAGAAGGCATTCTTCAAATTAATATAGACATTAAACACTGTATTTTTTATTTCTCTTACATTTTTTTCAAATTTAAATTGACTGTCATTTCTTTTGATTACAAATATTTAACATTTTTGTAGCATAAATAATTAAAAAAAGAAATCTAACTTGTGTTTTCTGAAAAATTTAATTTTTTCGTTTATCATTCACTCCCAATTGTATTGCCTTTGTTTTGAGTTTCAAAAACACAGAGAAAAAGTATTTACAAGATAAATATTTTGTTTTACAGCAATTATGCTAAATTTTCTTAAGAAATAAAAAATTGATTTGCATTGTAGAATTTCGAACACAAATTTATTTCTGCTGCACTTAGCTTCATAATAATTTTAGAAATAAAAATTTGCAAAAAAAATCTTACTATTTTAACAATAACTTGATGTGTTTTTAGCACAACATTTGTCAGTTTTACCTGATCCATTTATACAGGGATGGTTGTAAATTTTTTCATTTCCTTTTCAAAATGAAACAAAAAAAAATGAAATCTACGGTCGCAAATTTCAAGTTATCATGTGAGAACATTATTATTTTTAAGTGATTATCTGTCTTAGTTAATTTAAGTCATTAACCAGTTTAAACCGGCGTGAAAAAATTTCTAGACTTCTCTATCTAATGATAATTCTTTAAAACTTTCCTTTTCAATTTTTCTACCTTGCAAACAAAGTTTTTTAGTTCGACCGATTTTAAGATGTTGAAAAAACCCAGTAATTTCGACGAAAAGTTCCCTATTACTGGAAGCTACTATATACGTGGTAAAATCCAATTAACGTATTGCAGATGGATCTTAAAATTATATTCTAATATTTACAGTATTTTGAGAATTACAATTAGTAAGAGTGCCCTTATAATATCATTAAAGAATAAATATAAGTCGCTTTTTACAAAAGTGCGATAATTAAAACTGAAAGAGAATCTCAACCAATCAATCTTCTGAGAGCGAGATTAATTATTTAAAAGTAATAAATCGTAAACAAACTGGAAAGGGACGTCATTTAATAGAAGCGGCAAACAAAAAGCAATTGATAATACATTTAATTAAATATCTCCAACAATACTGGCAAAACAAACTTCAAATGTCATGGGTCAGGTCATTCGTTATCTACCAATGAAGAAACGAATGTTTTGTGCCTTCAAATTTCGGAGGCACCAAAACCTCCTAACCCAAACGACATCATGTTCTCACATGATAAAAACTGAAAAAAAATCTCCTCATCTTATAATGTTGAAAATTCTTTATAGTTAATGAATGTTATGTTTATTATATATATTTATATATATATATCTATATGTTTTTTGATTTTTATGCATTTTTGTATGATGTAATGGAAAGTGATAAGATAAAATTTAAAGAAAGTCCCCAAAAGAACCTCCCACACAAACAAATACTAACTGGGCGCCCATTCAAGTTGAAAATCAGCGATTTAAAATTTATCTCTAATGAAGAAAGACAGAGATTTCCAATAAATTCACTAGAGAGTTCTTATGAGTAAAACAGTGGATAATTTGATTAAAAACTTTTGCTTCTCTTTAAATCCTTTCGATGTCATCTAAATCCTAACATTGAGAGCTCTCCGTTTTCAAAGTGAAACATTTTACACACTAAAAGAATTTAGTGAGAATTGGAGGTGATTTAGCTCCTCTTTTCAATTTCCCTTCTTTCCCCAAAGAGACAAGATAATTTCGATATAACAAAATTTCAAGAGGTTGCGAAATACATTTAAGAATGAGGAGTTTAAGATTCACTTTAAGATTTAAATTTCATGTTCCTAAATTAGGAAAATGGATTCTTAATTGGAGACTAATTATCATGAAGATCCGGAGAAATACTTATTTTCCAATTTCGAGAGATTGTCTCAAGATGTTACAATGAAAGCAATTAATTTAATTATAATCTTATAACGAAGATATCGAATCGTAATTTACTTGAGTTTATAACTGTAAATAAATGTTTTATAGATTGTTAATGGTTGAAAGCATTGAGAAATAAAACTGATAGAATAATTTCAATAATTCAGCATTTTTATGCTGAATTACTGATGCTTTTCTTATAATGGCATGGCAGTTTATATTCTATTATAAGTTTTGGAATCAAAATTAAATTTATAAACATTAGGTTTGTTATTTTTTTTAACTAGGAGGACTTGATTTTCTTCGCTATTTGAGAGTTGATACTTTGTTATTTTAATTTTAAATATAAAGGAATTAAAAATAAAAGTGCCTAAACTCATTTCAGGCAATTTATAGAAATATTTCGGACTCATTCAGGTATTCGATTATTGTAACAAAAATTACTTTTACATCTTTATTGTGAGCCGTTTCTTATTAGTAAAAATACCATAATGCAACTCCTAAAAAATCATTGCATTATTATTTAACAATTTTATTGAACAAGCTAATTGGTTTAATCTAAATCAATGGACAATTATAGTATACAAACATCAACAAATTAAAGATATGATAATGAAAACGGTAGTAATTGAAAGCATGAATATTTAGTTGTTAATATAAAAGTTATATATTTTTTTGTTATTTTCTGGCATGTAGCTATAGTATAAAAATATAGTATTAAAACTGAGCAACCATATACATTAAATATTGATGATTTAAGTGTTATTTCTAATGACGAAAGACAGAGCTTTCAGATCAACTCCTCGGTGGATCTTCAGAAGAATAACAATGGAATAATTTGATTTAAAAGTTTTACTACTTGTGAAATCATTGCAGAGGCATGTAAATATTCAAATATTTATTTAAGTAATCCCTGTCTACTACATGAATACAGAACAAACTTATTTTGCTGAGCCGTCATTTCCATCACTCTCCCCTTACTGGATTTCCAATGTATTTCCAAATAGACAAAGTAAACAAGACTAATTCAAGTGGGTACTGAATTGAGGTATATTTGATGAGGCATTTGTGGTATTTGGAATTAAGAAATCTGGGGCTTCGTTTCTTTCCTGTTAATTATTCAAATTGCTTCGTTCTAAATTCAGATATATAAAAGATCAAAGACGAAGAGTGGAAGAACTCTATTTCTTTCTTTGCTTTATTCTAAAAGTTTTACTTTGAAAACAACAAGTAAATATCATCAAGAGGTCTCCGAAGTTCAAAATATATATTAAGACCAAATTACATGGACTGTAATTTATAGAACTACCGTTTTTTATTCAATCCGATGAGCCCTTAAAAAGACAAGAACTGAGGATATCATGGATGTATTTATGTATAGTCATGGTTACTTACTAAAGTTATCGCCTTGAACTGTTATGTATGCCATATCAGTGAATCAAGTTTTCCCCTACTGTTTTTGAAAAAAATTGCAGCCAAACAGGTGAGATGGTTCTTAGTTGCTCGTTTGAAGCTCCACATTAGTCTTGAAATATCATTCCAGGAAAGAAAAGGAAGCATGTATATTTAATCATGCCTCTAACAAAATCACAATTCTGACACTCTGATTTGGTACTCGTAGCTTGAAATCCTTAATTTCAAATAACTTTATTAACTCGTTGAACAATAATTCCCATTATGATATTCTTAGATTATTGCCATCTTTTCACAAAATGTGACTCGGAGCCAAGTGATTTCCATTTCTTCTTTTAATGAAAGAACTTGTTAACTAGGGAAAATAAAAATTCAAAACCAATGAGGAGCTTAAAAAAAACATATCGCATTGATGGCGGTAACATTTTTTGAAGAATGTGTAGAAAACTTGATTCACCGATATGATTAATGCTCAAATCTTCTAGGCGAATATGTCGAAAAGTAACCAATGTGTTGAGTAAATTTTAGTGTTCAATTCATTTTGTCCTTTCTTTGTGTCCCAACGGAACTTAAAAAAAACTATCCTTGTAGGTAGATCATGAAGCTAAAATAGTCAAACAAGAGGCGATATGTGACAAATTCAATGATTCACCGAATAGAGGTTTATTAATATGATAAATTCAACATAAACTAACATTCTAAACGCAGATTTATTTTCAAAAAATAACGGTAATAAAATTAGTACTAAGATTGTATTAGCATTTTGATCAATTATTATTAATTGATCAATTAGTATGTTTATCAATTGTAATTTTGATCAATTAGCAATTAATTGATCAATTGGCATTTTGCAATAAATTTGATAAAAAACTGTACTAAATGTTAAATGATTAATTCTTATAATTGATTTAGTTTCAATTATGAAAAAACTTGATAAAAATAAGATAGCAATAATTTTCAATAACATTAGCACCTATAGTGTTTCTAATCCTGATCTCTTTCAAAATTAAACAAGTTAGTAAATTTCGCATACTTCTGTTTTTGTTTATTATAAAGCTTTACATTCAAACTAGGCAAATGCGCTCTACATTATGAGATAAATGCGTGAAATCAATTTCGATCAATGATCAATTGCAAGAAATACACCAATTTTTGTTAATAATAATCATTCTTCCAGTTTTATTTTGCGTATTGATTGCCAAATCAATGAACTAAAGAACTGAAAGTAATTGCAGTGCATTAATTCATTTACTACTCCAAATTAATTTACTTACTTAAATCAAATAAAGTGCTTTTTAATTATTCATAAAATTGGGGAATTCCCTTCTTGGTGTTTGTTTCGTATTTTGATAGTAATTAGCATATTATTATTCCTCCTTTTATCAGTTTTTAGCCAAAGCATAATGAATATTTATGATATCAAAATGATCTCATCTTAGGCATATAAGAAAATATTTAGGCTTCATATTCGAAGGACAAATAACCATTAGAGTTAAAGTAGATTCATATTTTCTTGTTATATGAAAAAAATCGATAAAAATAATGTGGATAAAGTATAAAAAGACAAATTGATATAGTTTGCTCTAAATGATCGAAAAAAATTTTTTGCTTCTTCAGAAACTGTATAGAAATACTAATCTAAAATTTAAAAAATCTCGATTTAAAATTCATTCCTAATAAACTCACTGGAGAATTTTCGCGAGATATAATGTTACCAAAATTTTATTAAAAACTTTTGTATTTCCTCGGTTCAATTCTCAGTTATGTAAACTAAAAAATTTGCATAAAATTCTCTCTGTCTGCAAGGTGAAGCAATCTGAATACAAAAGCATCTGATTTCGGGAAGATATCGATTTGATTTCTTTTTCCTACAGTATCAATTTAGCTTCCTGTACCTAAAGATATAAAAAACAAGTCACATAAAATGGAAGCTAGACTGCAGGTAAATTTTAAGAGTTTAAGTGGAATATTTGGGAATGAAAACTTTAACTTTTTTCTCTTTGAATATATTATACATAATGATGTTTTTGAATATATAATATTTTGTCTTTGACTATATTATAGTTCCATTCGACTGCATTATCAGACTTCATTTATTTAACTATATTATTAGACTGGTCATTGAAAGGTTATTAAACGATTTATTTACTGCGTTCTTAAAAAAAGATTGATGATTTGAGGTTAATTAGTTTTCGCAATTTATCGCAAAAAACAGTGACATTTTTATCCGTTTAAATTTTTTTAAATAAAAAAGTTACAAATTTCCTTAATTAGTTAGTTATTAAAAACAAATTTCAATAAAAAATCTTATAAAGCTTTCGATAGGTTATAGTTAGTTAGATAATTAGGTATCACTGAAATAGTGCATGACTAGTTGAAAATGAGCTAAATAAAATATATTAATATGATCAAATAACTTCATTGGTAAAAATTTTCCGCTTTAATTAAGGATTCTTGAATTTTATGGACTATTTTATTTATGGATTATTAGGGATTATTTTATTTGCTTGTATGGCTAACTTAAAATAACTGATTTTTTTAAAATTTAAGTTGTTTTGAGTTATTACATTGGTTAATTTTGATATTTCATACTCAAACTTTATGTTTAATCCCAACTTTTGTTTCAAAAGGGTTAGAGAAAGTAATAAAATTTGGAGAGCTTTCGAACAAATTTTCGGAGCCTGGAACATTTTCCTTAACGTTATTTATCGCTAATATTATATTATATTAACCCCCTCTAACTCCTAAATAAATTAATATATTGCAATACAAATTTATGTATAATCTCCTATAGTGTTACTCTTAATGCCTGTAAAATCTCAAATTGCTAAGATGAACATTACAAAAAATCATTTTAAATGTTCCTGGTCGTCTTAACAGATATTGTTTTCCAAAATTAGTATTACATATTCTTCTTCATTATTGTGTCTTTTTTTTCATTTCATTCTATTTAAACAAATGATATCAATCAATAGTGAATCAATCAAATGATCAACAAATAATCTGATAAATCAAATAAATTAGCAAATGAAATGAATTGATTTTGCTTAATTTCAAAACTTTTCTTCGCTCTACTATTTTGGCGAAATTAATTCATCTTATCTTTATTATATGCTAAATTAAAAATAAAATAAGGCATTCCAGTACATAATTTTGTATTCCAAAAATTTACTTTTTTACATGTATATAATTTCTTATATAGCATCTAATTTATATAGTGTTATAGAATTTATTTAAATTTAATAATAAAATAGATTGATATTTAATTACACTTTTTTATATTTCTTATCGTGAATTCACTGCAAAATTTATTACGTGTTTCTTCATTAAAAGAATTACTCTCATGATTTCAACTCAATTTTATATTTAATTATTTTTTCAATTCAAATATTTATACTTTTAACTGAATATAAAATTATACAGTTACCAAAAAATAAATTAATGCCGTCTTTCTAAAATTAAACCCGCTTCATAAGTCATTATAGAATTTTTTTACGTGCTATTTCATAATTAAGTGAATAAAAAGATTTAAGATCTGGGGACAGAAAAAAAATCAAACATTGCCGTAGCTCGGAAATAACACTACTCGCATTTTAAGCCTTTAAAGGGCCCTTTCTTTCTAGTCTTGGTATATAATATATTTTTAAGATTGAGATTGGCGCAAGAAAAGTGATTCATTTAACTTATTATATAAAATAAGCTTGATAAATTAATTAATTGGATTAATTAATAATCATGGAACTAATAAAAACATAGCATTTTGTGTGAGATAAGGAACTATAGCATCTGTGTTTCTGTCTTACTGAAAAACTTCAATAAGACAGAATTTATCCCTATCTATATAACTTCCTTTGAAGATTGATGAATCTGATGGGAAACATATTTCCCATGACCCTTGAAAAGGTCAATATATAGCAGCTGAAATCATTAACTGTTTCTAGACAGGTGATTTTTCAGTGGCAAAATTTCTCGAATGAAATTCCAATGAATTCGTATAGAAGCTTGCGAAATAGAATTCCAATCAATATCATTTTTTTTACTTTAGGAAAGACGGTTTAACTATATAATATATAAAGATAAATTATAAAGCAAATTATTTAAAATGGGTTAAATAATAAAACTTAATGATTCAATTTCCGCTTAACTAATTTTTATCATATTTTAAATTTAATTAAAATCCTTTCACAGAATATGACATATTTTCGATTCTGAATAATGTATAACTAATAAGAAAATTAGAAAGAAAAGTTATATATAGCATTTATTGCATTCCAATTTATTATCGTAATCAATTTTCATTTAAGCATGGTAAAATTATGTCATAAAATATACCTATTATCATATAAAACATATTAATTTGATTACATAAATTTTGCTTTAAAAGTTTTGAAAGGACTCTATGAATTTTAAGGTGTAATTTATTCCTTTAAAAACTATTTGCGATAATTTATTTTGAAATAAATGACTAGGATTTTATATTTTTATAAGCTTCATGCGAAAAAATTACGACAAATGAGGAATAATTGACATTAATCTTAATAAGAAAGTAAATTAAATGGAAAAGTTTTTCTTTTCATTTCTTTAATGATTTCTTTGTTTGAGTTGTAATACTTACAGAAATCAGTTCATTAATCTTTAAAACAAGAACTTCACTTTTTCGTAAATTATGCACTAATATCAGTAATCATTTTATGATATATATAACATCGCTTCCTATATTCAACTATTCTATATTATAATATTATGCGTAGCTAGGCTATACACTTGTCTTATCAAGGAAGCCTGAGTGATCTTTACTTCCACTAAAATCCCAATGAAGACGAAAAAACTATAAACAGACGGGCAATAGATGTATGACAGAATTACAATACTATTTATTCTGAGTGGTACAATATAATAAGTTTTAAAAATTATTTGTACCGTGAATATAAAATGTGAGAGGTAGTGTGGGCACTGGCCTCTCTTTATCTTGAAAATATGTTGTCTAATTATATAAAAAGATAATTTTAAAGTGTTGTGTTTTTTTTATCAAAGCAACCTTATTACACTTTATATAGTTGTCTTATCGAATCCTAAAATATAAGAGGTAATTATATGAATATTATCAGAGAAATTGGCCCTCATTTGTCTACCACTTTCAGCAAAATATCCAGTATTCTCCCAGATTATCCCAAGAAATTTGCTGTTTAAATGTATACGATTTTACTTGTTGGTTATAATAATGTTTCAAAACACGTCAAAAGAGCCCTCATATATTCATATTCTTCAGCCATAGTATGCCATGTCTTAATCCAGCAAGAAATTGATCGGTGCACACACAATTATATGTGAATTAAAATCATTAAAGTTTATGAACAAATCGCAATTATATAAAACTTCGAACTTTTATATAAATTTATTTCATGTAAGATTGCTAAAAGAGTTTCTTCTTTTACGATTTTTTATCTTATACTTCATTTAATAACACAATTTTCTAATTTTTAATTTTTTTTATTTAGTTGAGAAATGTTGTTAAGTTTGTAGAGACCATTTCGTAAAATGACAGAGGCTTTATGTGCTCGTCAATCAAAAAATTCGAATTTTCTTTCTCAGAATTAATTTTTTTATCAATCGTGGCTTGTGTAGTTCTTTTCTAATGTCCATAAGTACATCGTTTAGAAGACTTTTCCTTTCTTTGCTCAAGTTAGGGAAGTTTTGCGTGAAAAATAAATTCCTCTTTTATAAAGAATCGCCGGAATGTTAGGAAAAGTCTAGTTGGTTCCACTTTCTTTTTTTATTGGATGGCTGAGTGCTTTTCGAAAAGCATTGGGGCTTAAATTAAAGACATTAGGCCAACAGAATTAATTTATTGGTCAAATTGTGGTGTGTGTATAAGGATCTGGAGAAGTCATTGACTGATATAAGATCAAGATATAAACATTTTTGTTTGTAAACAGACAGACATTTTATATAAATAGACGCAAAAGAATAATTACACCCAAAATACTTTTTAGATTATTCGAATTTATTACCGTCGATTATACACTTTATTCCTTTAGTTAGAACCAGTGTAATAAAAAAAGCATTTTTAGAAAACTTAAGCTGAATATTCAAAGGTATAATTGTAAGGATATATAATACATTCATAGTTATCCTTGTATGATTTTATATGTTTATAATTATCCTGTTTGATTTTATATGTTTATAATTATCTGTATGATTTTATATTTTTATAATTATCCTGTATGATTTTATGTTTATAATTATCCTGTATGATTTTATTTATTTATAGTTATCCTGCGCATGTTTTTGAATATTTATATTATCCTGTATGATTTTATTTATTTATAGTTATCTTGTGTATCATTTTATTTTCGATTCGGTCATATTTTTTATATTATTTATTGAAATATATAATTAGGCTAAATTTGAGTATAAAATGAATTAACTCCCCCCGTTTAGAATAATATTTTAGGATATAAATTTTGTAAAAAAATTACTATAATTCAGAAATGATTACGGCGTTCGCAAGTTAATACCTCAGAAAAAATTTTCTAAGTAAATTCTGCCATGAATTTAAACATTCGCTTTAATACTTTAAATCAGGCAACAAACTATTGGATTAAGAAAATATATAGGATTTTCATGAATTTTAATTTTATCATCATGAAAATATATAATGCAGTTATTGACTGAAATTTAATTTTATATTAATACAATTATTAAAATTGATTCAATCGCTGAAAGCAAATTTTAAAGAGAAAATCCTTAGTGTTATTCAAAATATTTGTTTTATGAATCTGGTTTTCTTAAATATGGTTACACATTTTATGGAGGTATTAAGACCCAAAATACTACTAATTTCATTTTTTAATGAAATTTAACTTATATATATGACTTCGGAGTAGAATAGTTTAGCATTTGAATTAAATTAGAATAGAAAAAGGCAAAGAAAAATAAAACAAATATCAGCAGATGAATTGAATGCTTTATTTCAACTTAAAACATAGTCTACGTCTTACAATTAAATTCTAAAAATCTTCTCGATATCAAAATGTAATGTATTCGATAAATTTCTTTTAAATCCGCCTTAGCACGGTTAAAATCAAGATATAAACATAAAACTATCTAAAAATATTTTGCAAGAGCTAATATAAAGTCCGTTGTATTGAATCTAAGAGTAGTTGTTGCTTTTAAATTAAACTGAGAAATATTTCATATACAAATGAGGATACATTATTTTCAGTTTAAATACACAAACCTTAAAGGAACTTAAGTGAAAACGTATGCCCTATTTTATTAGAAAACATGTATTCTGAATTTGAAATTCAATGGAACTATAGAAATGCACATACTCTGAATGGAGTACTAGAAGGGGGAACCGTTGGTCGTAAAACTATATTTAGAAAAGAAGGCAATAAAAGAAATTGCTACCTCTCGTATAAAGAAAACCTCAGCAAGGCTATATTTCGAAACTCTGCTACGATATATTTTCACCTGCTGAAACGTGCCCATGTCAAGGGATTCCCTTCAATACAAATATATTATTCTTGAGTAATTCGTAGATAGTGTAGACAGTATAAAGTTATAAGCTATATCTCTGGGACTACAACTTTAGCTAGAATGTATGAAGATACCTGATATAATACTATAGTCCCCGAGTACTGAAAAGTCGATTCCGAATGCGTGTTTATTAAGTCTGTCCGGCGTACTGTTTACTATTACTACATTCTTTTATACGAAAAGAATGGGATATTAGAAAATTCCTTTCTACAGACTTAATAAGCCATTGAAAAGTTTGCTGATAGACTGATGCTATCCTAGTGTGTAGAGAGGTCGATTCGGAATGCATGATAATTTAGTCAGTCTGAACTATTTCATAAAAATGGAGTATAGTGTTAATAAAAATTTTATGGAAGGAATTTATTAAGTACTAAAAGAACAACTTCGATTAAAAATAGTTTAAACTGACATGAAAAAATGCTGTGTAGAAGAAGAATTTCGTTTGAATTTACAGAAATTGTAGGTTATTCAGAATTTCGGCTAAATCTAATTTTTAAAAGCGTAAAAATGTTAATAAAAACTTCTATTCATTTAATTGCATTCCAACTGTATTGTAAATGTAGTTTACAAATGACAAATGAGAACAAAATAAAAATGTTCGACTTGAACAGCCATCTCTTTTAAATATTTTGGAAAATTACTTTGATAGAACTTAAAATATAAAGAAAATTATATATATTACTGATTTCATTTATTATGTGAATCATTATTATGCATATATAAATCTGTTATATGTAAAGTGTACTTATATTACCGATTTTATTGTACTGTGGCAATTACACATGAATGCAAAACTTAAGCGATAGGTGTTTTTTTATCATAATTCCACGACAATTCCTCTGAGAGACATAAAATTCAGAAAGGAGAGACAGTATTTTGTACTGAAACGGTGATGAAAGCTTTTGCCTTTTCCTTACTGCAACATTTGCTTCGCACAGTCTTTCAGCATTCAGCACCAGATTGTCCAACAATTATTTAGGTAAGAGTGGGTATTCCTCAAGTGTTTCTTGGAGAATGTAACTGTGCCTCAAAGCATCCCTCAGATGTTCATTAAATCAGGATTATTTAAATCAAGATAGAACTTTAGCAGATACATTCGAGTGATATCTTTACTTTAGCACTTCGGAACAAACGCGCATGGGGAAAGATCGCGTCCTTACGATAGCAATCTTTGATTTCAGAATCTCCGTCGAAATCTGGAACTCAGTCAGCCCGTTCAACATAATGCTTCCCAATGGCAACTTCAGACCCACTCTAGTGGTTCCTTTCCGTGATAGTACTAGGATGAAACCATGTCCCAACCTTTTTCGAAATCCTTTTTGGCACTCCATAAAGAGGACACAACTCCATTGATAAGATTTCTAGTTTTTGTGCTCCTTAGACACTGTAAATGGTGCCATCGATGAGTAACTTTCAAAGGGTGCATCTCTCAGGAAGGTGTGTGAATATGGTCACCTTTGTGAAGGTGACTGAGCACAGTAAATAGCGACCCTTTGCCATCCTGTTGTTGTACTCAGTCGATAAGCAGTAGCTCTTGAAGACTGGTATCGGGCTCTTTTCTTCTGCAGGGCGATAAATAGATCATCCAAGCAGTTATTTTCTTAGTACAGACACAACCAACCTTTCTAACAACTGTACCTGTGGCTTAGAAAACTTTCCAATCGAAAGATTCCAAACGCTTCAACTACATCTGTCAAACTACGCCTCTCCTCCAGATCCGATCATTCTTCCACTTGTAAAGTCATGCAGGGGATTTCTTCTAGCTATATTTTACGATAGAACTCACTTGCACTTACAGCGAATGCCTTTAATTGCACCTCCATCCTTCCTTTCCTTGTAATTCTTGAATTGTGCGCTTCGACTGTACGTGTTTTGCTTACACTGAAGTCGTCTATGATGTTTTGTTCCTGAATTTTGCATACATATCACTTTTCTACTGAATTGTGTGTTCATTGCACTTATCGCAATAACCCCTTTCTTGCAGTTTCATATCTACCTGTTTAAAAGTTACATTCTTTCTTAAGTTTTGCACACCAGTGTACTTGATACGCGTTATTTATACTCTAGATTTTACATACGTAAATGCACACATGACAAAAAAGAAGAACGAATAATTCATTATTGGTTAAAACATACATTTATGAATGTTAGTTTGTGGAGTAGTTAAAGGAATTGTACTTGGGGGGGGGGGCTGTATTTTGCTATTTTGGATATAATGTTTCTTTGATTTACAATTCGTTCGTAATGGGATGACTTCAAACACATAAAAGGGAAGTTGTGATAAATAAATAGGTTCTCTGTTGCCCTGATGAGTCAATAATGATTATGAAGTTGCTTAGTGACCCCATCGTCGATGACAGGAAGTGCTTCCATGTGTGAATTCCTTATGTATGGTGTTTATTTTAAGGTTTCTTATGCTTGCTCCCATAGTACCTGCATTGTTATCTGTGTATGCCCGATCATTCAGGTCTACCTACTGTAGGTCTTTGTGACCTGGTAGAACTTTCTGTATGATTTATTTGAAGTTAAACAAACTTGAGATTAGTATTTTGTGAATTTAGAATACAGAATAAAGATTAGTTATCAAAAGATAAAACAATATCCGAATGAATTTATTGATGCTATTCGTTTATTTTCAAAGTTTGAAAATTGTTTAAATTTTTATTAATTACCATGAATCGAAACCTATTCAACATGCCTTATCGTAGTAACACTTGCAGACATATATGTTTTCGGTTGTTCAATTCCAAGTATGTATAAGTATTGATATTAAAACATAAGCATTTAACCCCACATTTTTGAGGGCAGTTAATTAGATAATATTAATAATTTGTTTTGATATGCAGAATGGTATAAAAGTACATTTGCTAGGATATGAAGATGAAATTTATGGATACTATCAGTTCAGTATAAAAAATATATTCCTTAACACCAATTTACCACTCTATAGAATTTTTTAAATATAAAATAACTTTGAAAACCATGGACATCGAGGAAAAAATGCAGTGGAGCAAATTTAAAAGTTTCATACCCAATTAAAACATTTTATTAAAAGCTAATATTGTACCTTTATGATAAGAAATGGAGGTTTTCAGCATTTTAAATTCAATTAATGGATGATAATTAACTTTTATGCTATATCATTAAAAAATATACTTTCATTAAATAAATGTGGAACCTTAATTTGTTAGAAGGACACCAGTTGTTTCTTAATAGCGTAAGTTACAATCCAATTTTCGTAAACAGTACAGGGAAATGAAATAAGCTCTACTACAACTAAAACAGACTGAGATGGTGGAACTAGCGCAATTTGAGATAGCTCTACCATCAATCAACTTATTTTCTATTTGCGCCATAGATCCCAGAGGTAAGAACTCCTTGATTTCAGGGAAGAAGATTCCTTGAAGATTATTTATCTTTAATTTAACCTCGCTTCCGTAGCAGACCATAGTGCTACTACTTTATTTTCATTACTTATAAATGCTATGAGCTACAGAAAAGGAATTTTCCAATGTGGAAAAAAAAGAGCAAAAGCGAGATACATTTTTTTTGTAGAAGTGTACCTATTATTATCCCTCTCATTTTGAATATTATATAATGTAAAATATTTGATCAAATTGTAGCGTGATTTTTTGCTTTTTATTTTATTCTGAATTAAACAAGAAATATTTTTAAAAAATATTTTTACCAGCGAAATATTATTGAATGAACAAGCATATGTTATATAATAGAGTTTTATTACATCACTTGACGAAGAAGATTATAAGGAATAAAAAATTATAAAGCCGCGAGAAGGTTATTATTATTCAAAAAGAAACATTAATCAAAATTAACTATGTAGTTAAAAAAATATTATTACTTAAATATTTTTAAAAATATTATTACTTAAATATTTAAAAAAAATATTATTACATAAATATTAAAATAAAATATTATTAGCAGCGAAATATCATCGCATGAACAAAGATGTGTTATGCAATAGAGAATTTTATTACATTTGGAGAAGGAGATAATAAGGAATAAAAAATTAGAAAGTCACGAGGAGGTGATTATTATCCAAAAAGAAACATTAATCAAAATTAACTTCATGTGAGGTTGTACGTGTTCATATAAAGTAAACACATGTTACTCATATTTGCACGATTTATTAAATTAAAATTTGCATCATTTAAAGAGGATGAACAATTAATAGTGATAATTGCTTTTTAAATTATTGTGAATTATGCGATTATAAAGATCTTTTAAAACGGCGAGAACATCGGAAGATACGAGTTTTTCGAAACGTTCTTTAAACCCTTTATAGAGCCTTGGGAATTAATCTTAACACCAAATTCATCAGATTTTAAATAGATTTATGTAGGTTGATATAAGTTCTTCCGGATTTTTCAATAAGGTAAAGTCCTAGATGCTTCTGTGACTTATAACTTACAAAACGGCATGTCTTCATTTGTTACTTAATTATTAATTAGTCAAATGTGTTAATAAGCCAAATTAAATTGATCTAATTAGCTAAATAAATTACTTTTCTTAAGCCAATCTCTATCCTAGAAATATTTTAGTACAGCGTGACAAGAAAAAAAACGGCATTTTAAAGTGTTAAAAGTCTATGAAATGTCAAGTTAGTTATAAGTTAAGATATATGCAAATATATTCAAACTCTCAAAATTCACATTCTATTTCATAAAGAAAGTTTTATATGTGTATATCTATAAACAAAATATATAGCATACTAGCTATTACAACAAATGAAAATAATGTGACTAATACATAGAATTATATTCTATAACTCTGAAATATGAATTATCTTGACTAATCATTTCAATGCGAAGCGATAAGAAGGCGTTTTTATAGAGTACTTCGTAATTTAGAACTGGATCAGATGACGAGCACTATACTTTAAGCTAGGACTCTTCTCTCTAAACGTAAAAATGTTTCTTTAAAAAAACCCAGGACAGATGGATTTTTTTATTAAATATGGACTTAAATTTGATATTCTCGTAACTTGAAATCAAGAGATAACCAAAAGTGCAACAAAAAACAAAAAGGAATAGTGAAGAGAAATTTGCATAAATTATGAGACTCAAATTAAGAATTTTTTGATTAAATAATTTTCAACCGAACTGCATTATTTTTGTTTTATGGAAAATATTACATCTTTTAATATCACTGAAACATTTACCTGACAATTCAGTATAATTTCACAGATAATTAAATAAAAAGAAAAGGGAATGTTTAAGATAATATTATGGTGCAAATAGTTACAATGACTTCACGAGAGTGAATAAATGTAACAATAGACTACACAAAAACATTCGGGACATAAATATGTATAAAACACACGCACTATATTCAGTATTTATTGGGCAGCTTGATTTGGGATAGAGCGTTAGTAAATAATGCAGAAATGCAATAACAATAAACCACAACAATGGACGGAATGGATGCCATTTCACATTAACGCTAAATTGCTGAATTTCCTTGGGAGATAACAGTGTAATTTATAGATAAAGATAGAATTCATTTTTTTACTAGAGGTAAGGGAATATGCGCAGTGGAAAAATATTTTTGTTTAAAAAAAATGAAGGAATCATGTTAATAAGGATTTAAAAAACTCACCGATATGCTATTTTTTATTATAATATCTGAAAAACCGAGCTTCATATGGTAAAATTTTTTTCGAAATCCCATTTTTTTGGCGAAAATATTTAGATACGAATAACATACTGATAACATGCGAATAATTTTCAGTTTTATCTACATTTGAGCTCGTCGTTTAAATAAAAAATAGTCATGAATGCACTTTGTTTAGCAAGTTATTCGAAACAATGCGCTATATGACAGTATTCCTTTTACAGTTTATCTTTCTTTATTTGTATTTTTAAGCTTATACTCAGTTTTACAATGCTGGATTTGTGTCTGATCTGGCTTATATTATATTGTCAGCATGAGAGAACATAGAAATGGCTTTAATACTAAATTTAAAAATGTTTTTTTTTAATTTTAAACTGCGTTTTTTGAGAAAGGACACCTATAAGATAAACTTAAAATGCAAAAATATTAAATACAAATGCATTAATAAAAAAATTAAGAAAAAGCACGACTCAAAATAAGGACCCACAACACACACTCCATTCGTGTTTTATTGACCTCTATATTGCAGTGTAGAATCTTCGAAGGGAAATTCGAAAATATTTATTCTAATAGGTAATAATAAAAAAAAATGTTTTTTAAGCATATAAATAAAAGTTTTTCAGGAAAGGTAGAAAGACTTAGAAAGCAAAACTTAATCTAAATGAAAAAGGTGATCCAAAATGTTTGAGCCATTTTCGACACACGCACACTATAATATAATATGCAAGAATTTCTTGTTTAAAGTTATAAGAATGCTTATCCTTGAAAATAAATAACTTTAAAAGATTGAAATTCAAAAAAGGCTATTTGTAAAAACAAATCTAAGAATATTTTTGTATTAAGAAGGATAAATAAAATAAATTACCAAGTGAGTAAAAATGTAATTGGCATGAGTGAACGATCAAACTATTTAAATCATGGAAAACCATTCAATGAATTCAAGGGATAAATTAACTACCAATTAACTACCAATGATTTGTAGCATTTAATCTTACCTGCTTATCTCCGATCTCTGAATCACATATTCTTATTTTCTCCCAATTCTCAATTTATTTCAAAATTGAACAGACTCGATATTATTGATTTTTATCACAACGACATGCAATTGCTCATTGCATTTATTACATTGTTAATAAAGTAATTTTCTTTTACATTTTGAAACTTTATGAGGAAATGTGTCTTTAAAGCTCTTGGGAAGGTTGAAGAAAAAAACAATCAATTTTTGAAAGCTGTAGCGAAAGAAAAATAAATAATCCAGTGTATATTCCGATCCCCACTATATATCATTTTTCAAATCTGTCGTCGTATGCGTGGAATTACATATTTCTTCTTTATGGTGAGCCTTTGTTTTTCTTCGTGATCCTTTTTGCGTGAATGGAACTCTGCCATACCGTGTCATAGAAGGTAACGAAGCATCTCCCTGCTATAGATGTGGCATTTTTCTTATCTTTGTCTGTCATTGATGCTATAAAATTGTTGTTCTTCAACAAATGTCAAATAAGATAAATGCGATGTAAAAAAATATCTCGCCCCCTATAGTGAATTTGAAGAATATTTTTGCAGTTATTATTTTTAAAAATATTGAAAAAATCATGATATATTTGCATTGTTTTATCTTTATTTATATCAGTTAATCCACTTTGAAATTATCTTTGTTTAAATATAATGCAATTTATCTCCTTTGATATATTATTTCTTATTACAAAAAATAATATGATTTTTAACTTTTTTCCTTCGAATAAAATAAAAAGTGCGTTTCAATTATTATGTATGATTTTTCAGTCAAAAATATTATCAGTTTCAAAGAAATATACTGTAATATTATTGAGTTATATTTAAATCTTATAGTCTCCTGTGAAAATAGCATTTCATTATTATAAACAAAATTTGGATTTCTTCATAAAAATAGCATTTAAAATATCCCAACAACGGGAATGACTAGAAAAATATTTTTATATTTTTCTCGAAAAAATGTATTTTTATTTATTTGCCTTTTCATTGCTACGCGGCATTATAATTGGATTTTTCTATAGTGGACTTTCTCAAATAAATAAATTTCTTTTCAAATTTAGAGATAAGAGCACTTTAAATTTTAATTATGAACTGTTCAATCTCTGGATTTTTTGAGTCATAGTAAAGTTAATAAACCAATGTTCAATCTCTGAATTTTCTGTGTCATAGTAAAGTTATTAAACCAATGTTCAATCTCTGAATTTTTTGAGTCATAGTAAAGTTAATAAACCAATGTTCAATCTCTGAATTTTTTGAGTCATAGTAAAGTTACTAAACTAACAAAAAGAAGAGATTTCCTAATCCAAAAGATATAAGCCTAATTCAAAATTTTTAACCTCTTCTTACGATTAAAATTGCATTTTCCTAAAACTGGTTGCTGAAAAAGTTTTTAAAATCTTAAATAAATCTTTTATCTGTAGATTAAATCTCTCAAAAGTTTTAAAAAAAACTATTTTGGATTTTATCCTGGTTGCAAATCCTTTAGTTGTCTGGTCCCAAATGTATTTTAAGGTGCAGACTCCTATTTGCCTATGCATATATGGGTATATGACTCCTATGCATATATGGCTTGAAAGCCTATAAAAGTTACATAAAAAATGAAGAAATTACTTTTTAAAAATTAACGGCTAGAGTGTAGAAATGTCAGTAAAATTCCCTCTAAATGGTTCTTAATGTTTAACATTATGCGTAAGTAATATTACATGCTTAACATTATTCATACATAACTGCTACTGCTTGAATATTCATATGATGATGTCCGGTGGCTTTATAAACAATAACCATTTCCACTTTGTTATTTCGTCATTAGTACACGTAAGATAATGACATGCTTTCCCATAAAGGAGGTCCTGCTCTTTGTGTGTATCTTCGTTCAATGTAGCGAAATTAAATCGTTGTATCATTGTCCATTGCGAAAATTCTTCAAGTATCATCACACTGAAGAATTAATGATTTAGGAAGCTAAAATGGGCTGCAAAGGACGCTTTTCATTTGTTTTGAGGTTCCTGAGATAGTTTCGGTTTTATAGCTGTAAAGAATAAATTCTTCTAAGCCAAGCAGATTTTTTTCTCGGTTAAAATTTAGCAGAATACTAAGCTGCAGCTTAATTTTCTCTGCAAAGAAGACGTTTCGCGAAGCTAATAGCTGACGCATTAATAAATCACGAAGTAATTTGCATGTCGTCAACTTTAAAAATAAGTGTGAGGATTTTCCAGAAGATGCGTGACAAGGAAGGGAAAATGTAGAATTAAAATATCTGTTCGAGGCAAAAAGATTTGGAACTGTGAGAGACCATCTATGGATCACAAGAACTCATTTTTATTTGAAAGAAGGGGAAAAAATAAACCTCAATATATAATTTGTAATTTTTCTCTCCTTATAATGATGATTGCAGGTCACATTATTGTTAAAAGTTAATTGGTATCATGTATTAAATAGTTCATTTTGCAGTATTAATTAGTTAATTTTATCATGGATAATAATTAATGTGAAAATAGAACCAAATTTTATCCAAATAGCTTTATTTAAAAGAAAGAAAATGTTTCTTATTCTTTGTTCTTTTGTACTTTTATACGAACATGTTCATCTTTCTATTATAAATAATAATACTAACACAGACATATATTATTTTACATCCATTATTTTACAGCCATCTACCGATAAAATAAATCTTTCCATTATTTTCTTTCCATATGGAATTTTTGAAAATAATGGAAATTGGTATTTATATGCAAAACAGCAATATAAACCTTTTAATATTTCTCATACATCGATGTATGCAGAACTAGAAAGTCCTTCATAAATTAAGGATTTGTTGCAACAAAAGCCTATGCATTTGTTTAAATTGAAACTGTTAAGATATGGTGGTTATAGGGAAAACTAATGGGGAGTAAATTAATAGGGAACTAATTAGGAGTATTTCAAAAAATCACATTAAAATCGATATTTTCATGTTAGAAATAACTGAAATATTTCTGCAATAAAATTTATTTATATAATTATTTTTCAGCTATTTATATATTGCTATTTTATAACTCTTAAATTATGTCTATAGTAATTAGTTCATTAATTTATTATAAATAACACTGGTAGTAATCATAGTTAAAGAATTCTTGCTTATTCAAGTTAGTTCTATTAACTAGAACCAATCAATTTAAAGCACATTAATGTAAATGTGTATATTTTTTTACTGACTTTTATTCTATAAGTATTTTATTCAATTCATACTATTATCTCATACTCTCCCTATATATATATATATATATATATATATATATATATATATATATA
>JAOUZG010015275.1:2994483-3010558 GCA_026289955.1 Argiope argentata | reverse complement strand
GTGTGTGTGTGTGTGTGTGTGTGTGTGTGTGTGTGTGTGTGTGTGTGAGTAATTATATTTTAAATGTAATTCCCAAAGTTTTGTGTTAATTTAGCTCATAGTAACTTCCTTCTAAAATGTTTTTTCTTGATCCATTAATAAATCAAATAAAGTATTATAAAGTTAATGCACGATTGATTCCACGCGATGAGTGGATGGATAACAAATCACTGGTGAAAATATTCTTTTAGAGGATTTCTTCGATGAATAATAAATCACTTATATAGAATAGATTCTTATAAAGTAATCCTGTTTCTCTTGTCAAGATCAAATGTATAAGAATTCCTGTCAGAAATCTACAGGAGTGTGATTTATGAGAATATCATGGCATATAAAAGGAGAGATAAAATATTTCGACCCTTTTTTCTACCCTCTTTCGCCATGTAAACTTGCGACTGTTGTGTACTGTGAAGCGTATCTCTTGAGATGGAATAAAACCGAAATTTAAAAACTCAAATGTGTTTTCTCCATGATTTTAGGCCACCATTCGGCAAACTATTTTCCAATTACGAACTAATTATGGATCCTATTATATTAGCTTTATTTATCTTGTGTTTTTGAAGTTGAAATTTTATAATAAAATTTTACTCTAATTTCCTTAGTCTTGAATTTCAATGTGCGTATGTATTCTTGATGACAATGCTTTTTCAAAAATAATTTTATTCTTAGCTGATTGAGTGAATTAATGAGACTTTCAAATTGTAATATGAGAAAAAAAATATTCTAATATAATCAGAAAATATGAGAAAAATACTCTAAGATTGCTTTATCATAAACTGATCTTCCAATTGTAAATAATAATTCAAATAAAAATTCACATCATAATTCCTTGTCGAAGGATATTTTAAAAATTGCGTTGACTTATTTATTACCCTCTTAAAGTGCCTCCTTAACACCTCCATCCTCCTCCTCGTTTATTTAAAGGATGAAAGTACACTAATCTGATTTTCTGCTACCATCCTCTTTTTACTGCCATTCTCTAGCATCCGGCCTTTTAAATTTATTGTTTTTTCTCTTGTTTTAAAATTCTTTTGAGAGTAATCAAATCATTTTTCTTGGGCGGGTAAATTAGAGAATAATCTTATTTATTCCTAAACTGCATTTTTTCTAATTTTTCACATTTCTTATTTTACATCAGTAAAATTTTCCACAAATGACCATATTTTATTTAGTTTTCTAGATGGTCTAAAAGGCTTAAACTTAATTCTTATATTTTCTTAGAAGCTCTATATGTACGTTATAAGAAATTCCTTTTTTTAGAATGCATAAATAGTAATCAGAGTATAAATTACGGATATATTCCATATTTTACAAAAAAATATTAAAATTCTCTCTCTCTCTCTCTCTCTCTCTCTCTCTCTATATATATATATATATATATATATATAGAGAGAGAGAGAGAGAGAGAGAGAGATAATATAGATATAGATAGATAGGTATACAGATTTTATATATATATATAATATAATATAAGAAAAGTAAATACACATTATTTTCCAATTTTTATTTATTTAAAAATAAGTCTTCTGAAAGTTTTCTTAATTCATTGTGAAAAAAATTTATTTCTTTTACCTTATAATATTTCTTTTAAAAATGATAATTTTCTTTTGCATTATCATATACCCTTGTTTAAAAGAAAATAAAATTCTTAGTAACATAGAAAAATTCCTTCAAAATTCAGGGTTATATCCGATTTACTATAGCTTTAGTTCAGAGGCATGAATCGTTTTGTATTGATTGAAAATTGATCCAACCAGATGTAAAGGTAGATATTTGAGTCTGCCATATTTCGTTTCCTCTAGAGAAGCTCAATGAATATTATGATGAGATATGGCTTTTAGCACGCAAAACTTTCTTAAAATTACCTAATAAATATAGGTGAAACCACGCTACCAATACTGGTAAAGCTACGCTACATTTTATAGTAAAACGAAGAGAACATAGTGTGATTACTAACTCTTCGCACTCGGAAAAGTAATTTGATGCATTATTATTCAATTAATGCACTGGCTTATTTATTACTCAAAAAAACTAATAAATAATGTTGCTTTAAGTTGAGTTTCCTTTAAAAATAAATCTACATCATTTTACTATTCTGTAAGTGTTTTTAATAATTAATATTAAAAAATAAGTAAATAAAATGTAGTAAATAAATGACGTAAAATGGATAATAAATGATACATCGTGAGAAAATAAATGATGCGTCGTTTTGAATGGTACCTTAGGGGAACCATGCGAGTGCAAAGATTAAATAATTCAAAAACGTTGTAATCTAATCCGAGAGAAAAGGGTTAAAATATGTGTTTTGACTTCAATTAAAAATAAAATATTCCGCCAAATTCAATGCAATTTCTTATGTTGTGTTGATGCTGTTGTTACTTATGGCACTGGCCAAGGACAAGCCCCCCGCTGATACTGCTGCAGATTTAAGCCGAAAGGAGCGTCTCTTGTCTTTGAAGTGGCGCCAACTAGGGCCAAGAGTACGGCTTAGCTACACACTTACCACATTTGTTTGCACAATCCCTCTTTACAGGGGAGGGGCACATTAACACATCTCACAGATAGCACACAGAAGAACAACCATCCCAAACCGGAACTCTAACCCGGGACTCCCAGAACACGAGGAAGACACGCTACCTCTGTGCCAAAAAGCCGGCATGCAATTTCTTATGTATATGAATTAAAATATAGGCAACTGATTCAGTAGCAAGGTTTCAAGGTCAGAATAGTTGAGTTTCAGATTTGAAACCGATTCCACCGAGATCCGTTGTGTTATCGTGCAGGCTAAATTTGTAAGGAACTGAATGTCTTCCACCTTTTATGACCAGGAAGTTTGGAGAGGGAATTTGTTGGTAAACTCGTTATCTCTAAGAGGTTGAATATTTGGAGATTTTATCTCAAATAGCTCTTGTCTTACTCCTAAATATGACATAAATATAACTAAACTTAAAGTTGATAGCTCAAACACAGAATAAATTAGATAAAAGAAGTTTGGTTGGTGATTAAGGCACTGGAATGTAAATGACCTTTAAGCATTATCCCAGATCGGTTAACCCTTTGCTGTCCGATGTCGAGTGTGACTCGACATTCAAGACTGTGCATCATTTTGACGTTTTATTTCTTTATTTTTCAAATTTAATTGTTAAAAATGCCTACATAATGGTTAAGAGATGTAGATTAATTTTTCGAAGAAATGCGACTTAAAAGAAATATATATATATATATATATATATATATATATATATATATATATTTTCATAGCAATAAACAAATTTTTATATTAGATGAATAATTTTGCATCTAATTATTTTTCGGAATGCAAAGAATTAAAGCAAATAAATACACAAAATTGTTTATTTTATTCTCTACAAAATGTGGATGGAGAGACTAAAAATATGCGTCAAAGGTAGAAAGGCAAAAGAAAGTCAAGGAAATCAAAATTTAAAAAAAACTTTATTTCAAACTTATTTTAGAACTATCAAAAAATGATTCACTGCATCACCAGCTTCAATCATATGATTAAAAGTCGTCTAATTTTAGAATTAAAAAATAAGAAAATGGGGGGAAGAGGAAAAACTATTTTAATGCACAGCAACAACAACAACAAAAAGTGCACCATGCTTGTTGAAACATTTGAAAATTCAAAACTAGAATTGAAAATTCAGCTTCTATTAGATTATTTATTTATTTAAAGAAAGAAATCGTGTCATATCACATTTTATTGCATTTCGTAGCTATACTTTTATTGGAAAAGTGCAATGGGTCACGAAGCACGCATTTTCTGATAGGAATGTGCATTTGGGAAATTGCAAACACAAATGTTAAACTATAAATGACTTACGCAAAATGAAAAATTATTATCACTACAGTCTGGAAATATTTATCTTGGGAATAATTTTACGCTGATTTCACTCATGTTTTGGAAAATATTCGAAAACTGGTTAAAATAAGCATTATAGGGTGAAACCAAACATATTTCAGACTGCAATAATGATTTTATAAACACTCGTTATTTTCAGTCTGCCCGGAAGGTCATTCTATTATTAAAATTCTTTTTGGGGTTTGAAATGCTAATTTCATCATTTGTTTTCCAAGACGATTCGGGATTCACCAAATAAATAAACTTGTTATTATAAGCACTTATTTTTAACGGAGTAGAAGATGTAAATGTAGGAGTCGAGAATTAAATCAAAATTCCCACCTCTAACTAGTTAAAGGAGTATTCAGATTCCTTGTATAATCATTAAATTTTAACTAACCTCCTGCATATATAGTAAAGGGAGGAAGTCTAGACCATTTTCTATTATATAAGATGCTTTCGATGTTTTATGCTTACCTGATGATGATGACGTGTCCCCGCTTTACAATGGTAAGAGGGGTGCAGTAGCTTCTGAGGATATGGACCCCTGAGCATCCAAGAAAAAAATCTGACTTCTAGCTCATATGAGGAAGACACACTCACACACTTTCATAGCCCCTTTTTACATGGGGGTACATTCACACACCTCACAAATAGTACATAGAAGATCAACCTAACCTTAACCGGGACTTGAACCCGGGACTCCCAGATCACGAGGAAAACTCCTCTGTGCAAGGACGCCACTTATATAGCTTTGTAATATATGAAACTATCACTTTCTATCCTCTACGTTTTAAAAACATTTATGCATAGTTTATCCTTAATTAATTGACCCAATTTCTAATTAGCCTTCAGACAGAATCAGTGATCCGAAATTCTCGAATTTATGTGAGACTGAATGAATAAATGGTTATTTATTTCAGTGGGAGAAACAATGCTCATATCCCCACCAGATACCCTAAAATGCAATTAGCAACTATTATTACTCCAAGAAATATTCACGATATCTTGTTTCTCATATGTTTATTGCCTTCTCGATCCTCAGATCCAATCCATATCATGTTTGGTTTTGGGGACATTTGAAACACCTGATATGTAGTTACATTCCAAGAGTACCTGACCTTGAAAATAGCATTTCACTGACTTTCCACAAAAGTATTTCGGGTAGTTGAAGAAAATGTAATCTTACAATTTCACATGGTATTTGATAAGGATAAACATCTAGAACATGATATTTGGCATTTTCCTTATTTCTTGCAATATGTTTTGTTGCAGTAAAAGTTGTTAAAACTGCGCATACGTGTAAAAATCGTAACAATTGCGAAACTCTTTATAAATTGAAAACAGCATAAACGTGCTTATACAATTACAAATTGCAAAAGTGTTTTTATTTCTAAACAAAAAAACCATTTGCTAAAACGATATGTTTAACTTTTTTTAGTTGAAACAAATTCTCTTTTCGTATAATCTTCCACTCAATTTCGGGAATTTTAAACGACTGTTTTCGTTTATGAACTAATTTAAAATATAGTTTTTAATTATGAGCCCCATAGGTTTATTATTAGTCCTTTTATCTACCTCTCATTTATGTAAAAAATAGCAAATCATTAAGGATTTTTAAATATCATTGTTTTATCTTTCTTAATCAGAAAATAAAACAATTGAATTTTCACATATGTATCTGGAAAATACATAACGATTTCTTTGACCGTTGAAAGGAATAAAAGTTTAAAAATATTTTATCTTTTAGTTGATATATATTATTATTTATACCTTTTACCACTGAAACTATCGAGAATATATGTAACTCAACCTGGCTTCACTGTTTTGGGCGGTTTTGAGCTTAACTTGTAAGAGAAACGCTCCAAAAATATTAGAAAATGTGTAGATCGAAGCCGGTATATTCTTCATTTTCGCATCATCTTCTACCAGCAGCATGTTTTTTTCTTTTTTCTTTTTTTGGTTTCCTTTATCGTCTGCATCAAATTCGAGTTTTTACTCAGGTTTTACTTAGATTGCTTCCCGAATAAAAATCTATGTTTGAACGCCTTTGAATCGAACCATAAGATCAAGATGCATCTTTTTGCTTTAAAAGCTGCTCAAATATTTATGCGGAGTCCAAAGAATGTAAAAAAGAATCGAAACCATTTTTTTCTTTATAAACAAATGTTTTTGTATCAGAAAAGAAAAAAATGTAGCTTTGAAGAAATTTTTTGAGTGTTCCTTTTGATTTAAAAAGAAAATATTTTTCTTAGATTGGCGATAAGACAAAACATGATACACAAGATACACTTTCATAGACAATGTAGATTTTATACGATGGTGAAACTTCTTCTATTGCTTGTTTAATTAACCTTTTTTACGTGTAAAATGATTAATTAGATAATAAAAAATTGTGAATTCTTTGTGGAAAAATGTATAAGCTAGCACTATTTAGCTCCCTGTAGTAAAAAGAAAATAACTAATAATATATATTTAATTATGATTAATTAATGACATGATTACAATAAAAAATTATAGATAGAATTAATACTCAAAAGGTAAGGATATTGAAAATGTAGTTTTGTAATTTTATGAAAATGTAAAATTTATTATTTTATTGAACATTTGAAAGTCAAAACGAACTTAATATGTTGCTTAAAAATTAATATGCTATTAAAAATGTTTTAAATAAATAAGAGCATTAAGTAGAACTATAGTATGATTTACTTTTTAATAAATATTTTGGAATTTTCTTTCTTTGCTAATATTAGAATGCTTGTAAATTATTTTCACTTAATTTTCTTACTATACTGTTTTCAACAGCCCACACTTCCATTTTTTCCGTTTTTTTTATTTTAAAAATATTTTCTATTTTTTACAACACCAAAATGCGTGGTTATAATTTTATTATTTTGTCGATTTGCTCTGTAGAGTACTGTTTATCTGCTCAAAGATTAAAACCCTTACTAAGCTCTGAAAATAATAAAATATTGTAATATCATCGGAACTATATATCTTTCCAGAGGTCCCCTGCTTTAAATATCAAAATAGGAGTAAAAAATAAATTACCAAATTCTATTTTATATGCATAAAAGAAGACATATAAATGAAATGGTGCCAAAATATAGAAATTTCCATTATATATGGATCAAATTCAAATATAGATAAACTTGGGTTATAAAATATTTTTCTGTTATAGAGAAAAATTCATTGCTTATATATATTATTTTGAATCTAAGTGTTTGCATTTTGATAAGGGGCATGCTTGAATTTATTGTAAACTGAAAAATCTAAATATCAGCATATCCAATTCAATAAAAAGGCTCGTCGAATCCCTGCATCAGGTCTCACTAGCAAAACACAATCACAAAAACTCTGAGAAATAGTCTTCGCATATGCCCAGTGAAATTAAATTCGAATACTTTCCGATCCTTTTCGCAAAATAAAATACAATTGAATTTCCAATACCGGAAACGTCATGAAGATATTTTTGGAAAGACGTAGTCAAATTTCATTGAAACATTCTCTGAAAAATGAAAGCAGTTGGTTGGAATTCCCACGAGCCTTGAAGATGTCATCTATTTTCATTCAGTACTTTTCCTATACTTATTGAAATAGAAACCTTATATGTATATTTTGGCGCTAAATATTCCATGTCGAAAGTAGAAACCAGATAAATGCATATCTGTAAAAATAAGCTACAACTTTTTGCCACTATACCCAAGAAGAATGATGTATACTGATATATAGAATCGTATTTCTAACTCTTCTGGGAAAAGCAGCAAGAATTCCGATTCTGTTATAGAGAGTTGTTCTCCAGAAATTACATATGCGACAGTCCATCAATATGAAAAAGAAAGCTCAGAGGAAATAGGGAAAAATTCAATTTGTGGTATCTTCGTCCAATGTGAGACCCTATCTTGAAGCAAAAAATAAATAGAACGATCACTGATATACAAGCATTTTACCCCAACTCTATGCTGAGATAAGATATCGTTTTTTGCGGCAGAATGTCGGTAGAAGAACTTGAGGCAGATATCGGTCTTTTCAGTCGTTTTCCTTGCAGATATCAAGGTTAACGTTCTTTTTTAATGTAAAGTGAAATGTTAAATGCAGATTTTTCGAGATTCCATCTTAAAGTTTAAAAACAGTTTCGCTATGTAAGATGGTTTTAGTTTCAGTGTTTATTGGAGTTATCGATTTTTCTGCCTCAAGAGTTTGAGAAATGTTCGTCCAAACTTCCTTTAATTTTAAGATCGATAAAAGAAAAGGGAAAAAATGTTGAATTTAAGGAAAATATGAAGTGGAGGAGTAATTACTTTTCGTTAAAGGCATTCCATGTAAAATGGCTATCCTATGATTTAAACTGAAAACATAAGAATGTTTAAATGCCAATTTATATGATTATTAAAGCAACTTTTTACTTAATATACAAATTCATCAAATGAATTTGTATATAAAGTTGAATACGATAAGAATATTTGTATTTTAGATATAAGGATTTGTATACGAAGATGAATAAGATAAGAATAGTTGTATTTTTAGATATAAGGTTTTGTATATGAAGATGAACAAGATAAGCATATTTGTATTTTAAATATAAGGATTTGTATATAAAGATGAATAATATAAGAATAGTTGTATTTTAAATATAAGGATTTGTATATAAAGATGAATAATATAAGAATAGTTGTATTTTAGGTATAAGGATTTGTATATGAAGATGAATAAGATAAGAATATTTGTATTTTAGATGTAATGATTTGTATATGAAGATTAATAAGACATTCATTAGGTGAATAATAATATATCTATATATTATTATTGATTTAATGAATTTATTTTAATTCTTAGCTTCTAGATAGATTATAGGTTTCATAAGATACATCTTAGCAATAAGATCATAATCCAGAAACTCCTTCAAGAATATAATTCTAAAATCACGATCACAATTTAAAAAGTTATATACTTTCCAAAAGGAAAAAAAAGTGAAATTTAGCTGGAAAAAAAAGGAAATACCAATATTCGATAATAAAACAATTTTTTAAAATTATTCTTGGACTGTTAATATTGATTAAAACTACTGATCAGTATCTCAATAAATAATATATTTTGGGCTATTGGTGACGTTACCTTGATTCCTTAAATAAATAAATAAATAAATCATTAATTTTCTGTCTTGTAAAATATGATTCTATGGGCATTTGGTTAGGATTAATGGTATATAAACTTTACTCTAGATATTGAAGAGGGAAAAATATATATTTGTATGCATGCAAACTTTTATAGTGCTCGGAAAAGGGTTGTAGTATTTTTTGCTTAGTTTTATCAAGTCAGCGCAAAGAAAGATTTGTGTGCAAATGCTTAATATTTTACTACCATCTGTGTCTGTGAGTGCTGCCAACTACACGACATTCCTTTTTCCGCTGAATCATTTATGCTTCTGGTATATTTAGTCCTAGCGTAGAAGAGGATGAAATCTCCTTAAAAGGCTGAATGAAATGAGCCTCAATTCCAATTTCGTGTTGGGAAAAGTCTTGGACAGAAAAAAAAAATCTTTGCAATGGTCCTTTCAATAATTGAACCACGCCATCAACGCTATCAAACGCATAACTTTTTCCCCCTTTAAGTCACGTTTTTTGTCTTTCTGCCTGGAACTCAAAAGAACAGAAATTAAAGTTGTAAGTAATTTCAGAAAAGTAGTTTTTCTTTTTTAACTTGGTGATATTTAATTTTGCCTGAGATAGATAGAAAATGCAATTAAGGTGAATACATATGTAGTTTTCATTGTTGTGTGTCATAAGATTTATTTTTTATTTATTAAAACTAACTTATTAATTCAAACTGTTAAAAATGTTTTTGGAGTTACCTATCGGGAGTAATACATCATAATATGTTAGTTAGAATAACAAGGGTCAAGTGCGGGCATCCTGGCAAAGAGGTAGAGTGTCTTCCTCGTGATCTGGACGTCCCGGGTTCGAGTCCCGGTCAGGTAGATTGTTCTTCTGCGGACTATCTGTGAGGTGTGTGAATGTGCTCCTCTGCAAAAAAGGGCTGTGCAAGCGAATGTGATGAGTGTGTAGCTAAGTCGTACTCTTGGCTCTAGTTGGCGCTACTTCAGAACAAGAGACCTTCATTTGGCTTAAATTCGCTTGTCCATGGAAAGTGTCATTACTAACAACAACAAATTTCTAGTGGATTAAGACAAGACAAAACACAGCTTAGGATTGCAAAACAGAGTGCAAATGTTGTGAATTCTCTCCTGATAGCGGTAAAAAAAATTCTTGAATCGAATGTGCGCTTTTAAAAGAAAATTGCTCATTTTAATCAGGGTTACTATTGAGAGATTTCCTGCTTTTACACCATGCAAAACACAAATTGGTTCTAGTTTTCCCAAACTCCTCCAGGAGGGTAACTAGACACGTATATATGTTTAAAATCAGTAATTTATGTAAAAACCTCGTTGCCTCTTGGCATTTGGAATAAACTAGAAAATCTCATATTTCCCAGTTTTGTTCAATAATAATACATCATAGATATGCTTCAACAAGTATGGTTAAAATCAGCAATAACATCGGCAATATGAAAGATAAATGAAAACATATTTATATTACTATTATAAATGGAAAAGTTTGGATGGATGATGGGATTCAATCACGACAGAACAGCTGAACGATTTCGGATGAAATTTTGCACAGAGATAGATTATAGTTTGGAATAGTATATAGCTACTATTTATAAAAAATACTAAAACTAACTTTCCCGCAGAAATTCATTTCCCAACCGCCGTATGAGTAAGACTTCGATTTTTTACGAGTTAAGGTTAGGTTTAACATATTTTCGATCGATTATTTTTAACGATTAAGCTCATTTTCTTAGTGTTTGATGCATTTAAAACTAATTATTGTTCATTAATAGATCTTTAAGATTCATCATGAATTATTTTTGAATCAAAATAAAACATAATAAAGGAAATTAAAAATTTCTAATCTACATTGCGTTACCTCAACTGGCGTTTCAAATTCACGTCTTTGCGTGGCTCCAATTGGAGTTGAAAATTTACGCATGCATATGGTTTGATAAAATTTTTTATTGAGATTAGACTATAAATTATACCATATACACATCAAAAATTCCATGCGTACGAAATCGCAGGTAAAAGCTAGTGATATTTAAAACGTAATTTTCATATGCCATGGCTCTGTTTTTCGAAACTTCAGTACATTATTGAGGGTATTAGAGCGCAGAGAGAAATTAATTTATTTTTAAATCGCAAACAAATATTTATTTCTGAGCTTAGAAATTCTGAAATCGTCGATGTGAAAAAAAACAGTCATTAGCTAAGCGATATTACTCTAAATTACTTCGGAAATCTCAACAATCAAATTAGTAAATCAAAATGAATTAATTGCTCATCAGAAATAATAATTAGTATTCATTCTCCTTCGGGCATTTCTAATTATATAAACATACATAATTAAAATTATGTGAGAGTAAAAGTTAAAAATAGTAATTAAATTGATCCTGAAATTGCAATTCAATCTTTTATTTGTAAATGAGAAATGCGAAGGAAAAATCATTTCACTTTCTTATTTATTGTTTCATGATTAATCGTTATTCTTTAATAATTTTTGTATCATTTAAAGTGAAAACATTTTTAATTATCTATTAGTTTCATTCGAAGAATAAAGTAGTTTTATTTATATTACCCGCATTTGAGACTGTTTACTCTTCTGTAAATTAAATTATAGACACACGATAAATTCGTCGTTATAATTCGAAGAAAGAAGTAAATTTAATTCTTAGATAACGCATTTGTAAAATATTTACAATCAAAAAATAAGTTTTTAAAACTTTTAATGGAAATATTTTGATTTTTATAAAATATAAATTTCAGAAGTGTTACAGATTGATCATATATAGATTATACAAATAATTTTTATTCCTTATGATGACGTCATATCACGCAATTTTAACTTCAGTAATAATAATATAATCTAAAATATTAGATTCCACGTTTTGAGACGCATTGTTTCTTGTAAATTCTTTCAAAACTTTATTTATTAATTTCAGAATTCGAGAAGCGTTACCTAAAGCATTAAAATAAAAAGTAAAGTTATTAAAATTGCATCATGTTTAATTAAACTCATTTAAATATATAGAGAAATAGAAAAAGAATTATCTTTATCCGTAACACGTATTTATCATTTGTACTTAAATGACCAGCCACCTCAACAAGAGAATTCGAAAACCAAATATTTTTATGGAACAACTGATTGGTTAAGATCTCAGACAAATGCTTGCAAAAAGAAAAGATAAGTATAAGCAAAAAGAGTTATTATTTAATAAAATTGGTTTTCTACATGTGTTGTTGTTATTAATGGCACTTTCCAACCAAGTGCTCTGACGGCCGGCAGTGATTTTAAGCCGAATGAGCACCAACTAGGGCCAAGAGTACGACTTAGCTACAAACTCATCACATTTGCTTGTTCAGCTTCTTTTTACAGATGGGGGGGCACATTCATACACCTCACATATAGTACACAGAAGAACAACCATGTCCTAACTGGACTCGAAACCGGGACGTCCAGATCACTTGGAAAACGTGCTACCTCTGTGACAGGACGCAGGCGATTTTCTACATATAAGATGTATAATAAAAATTTCAATAACAAAAAATAACAGAAAACTTCTGAACATATTTATTTAAAAATTCAACAAATAATACGAGCAGAGAGGGAAAAATTGGTTATAAAATGATGAAACTGCAAAGGAAAATTTGCAAGGGGATTGAAACTTGATAATGTCTAGGACATGATTGTTCTTCTGTGTAATATCTGTGAGGGGGTGGGAATGTACCACAGTAGAACAATCATGTCCTAGACATTATTAAGTTTAAATATGAAGAAGCATTGTTCTTAATATGACTGGAATTTTATATGAATGAATTCCATGGTCCGGCATTTCTGAAAAGATACCCAGTTTTATTGAAAAACTATTCAAGTAATATAAAATACAATTCGAATAACTCCATGGTTCAAAAGTCATAAAGTCGCAGAATTTTGATCATATTGTTGATCATTTCGATCAAAATTTTGATCTTTTAAAAGACTTTTCTATAAATATTTCCTAAAGTTCATGTCTTTTCAACTACCTGGGCTCAAAAATATAAAACTGCAAAAAGTATGATTCCATATGGCATTTATATCCCTCAAAATTGAAGAAGCAAAATTGGTTTTCTTTTATATTAGATTTTATTATTATCGGAAAAATACTGTATTATCCTTCTCAAGAGATATGCTTTACTTCAGTGGCATCAGTCTTAACTCTTCATATTGAAAAAAAATGCTATGTCAGAAAGCGTTTAAAGCTTCAAAAAGCCAAAATGCATTTTTTTATCCAAAAAAATTCACGCAGTGTTGAGAATCCGGTGCATGTAAAGGACCTGCTGGATTTAAGAGTCTTCTTTATTGTATTACAGTCTTCTTTTTCTTTGGTCGTAAGATATTCGATTAAGTCCAAAAGGCAATTCACTTTACGATTGAATAAAATAAAAAAAGTTTATTTCTTTTGAATAGTTTTTACCTGTATCTGATTGAATATATTTCAGAAAAAATATCAAGAATAAAATGTTGAAATTGTTTTTCGATTATTCTTATTCTGTATCGTTCTGATAAGTAAAAGTTTGTTCGCTGCTGTACTAAATGGCTAAAACAAAAGTCCTGCTGAAGATTTTGGATAAGTTTCCGTATGAAAGAATGTTTTTATTTTTTTATTGAAAAACTCAAATTGTTAAGATTGCTGCAATGGTTTAATAAGATTCTCATTTCATATTTTTAATCTTTCCCTTTCCTAAAATTAAAAAATATGAAACTAAAAATATACTATTATTGATGATGTTAAAAAATGTATTAAAATAAAAAAAATTATATAAATTTATATTTTTATATAAAATTATAAATTTTATTTAAAACATTCATATAAATTATATGATCGTTTTATATAAAATTCGTAAAAAATAGGGTTATTTCTCCAAACTTCCTTCTATATATTTTTCAAATTTCCTTAAAAAGTGACAAAATTTCTAAGTCTAAAATATTTTTTTTTAATTTCCATTTAAATGGAAATTAAATTTAATTTCCATTAAAATTTAAATTTCCGTTTATGTCTAAATACAAATTCAAAAAGTTTAAAGCTATTTGTACCACCAGTATAAATGCATGAAATTTATGACGTAGACGTTAAGACCGAATTTAGGCCTTACGTATTTCTAATTTGAATTATTGAAAGAGCCTCTTTAAAGTAATCGCCTTATAGCTATTAAAATAAATTTTTAACGAAAAATATTTATTAAAAAGTATAAGGACAAAAAAAAAAAGAAAAATAGGCGTTTTTAACAAAATATTTTTAAAAAACTATAAAGAAAGTAATTTATTTTATAATTAGAATACTCCATTTAATGATAATTTTTTTTCTAATTTCCTATATAATCTTCATTAAATATAGTTTCTTTTATATCATTATGAAATATTGCTCATTTATCGACTTAAAGCTATTCCAAAAATTGCCTAAATAAATCCAGTATCTCATATAAAGTAAGAAAAGCTCTTTTTTTTGTCTTCTAATAATAAACGCTTATATCTTGCACGCACATCAAATTCCATCAAGTGTGGGTGTATCTTAATCACCATAGCAACAAGCGCAACATTGAGCGAATCATCAAATCCAAATTACTTTCCTCTTGGGCGTGTTTATTATTCCTATTCGAGAATTGAATGTTTGCATTTTCGCTTACATGATTTGTCCATCCAGCTCAACATTCCTTCTGTCTGTCTCATGCTCAAACAGCAGCAATCGATTAGTAACATAAGGTTTTCGTGCCGTCATTTCAAGCACTTGGAATGCACGCATACCTATGCCGAAGTTACTTAACAATGCTAATGAAGCAGTGATAGCTGTCAGAGTTACTTCGCTCCTATAAATAGCTCCGAATTTCAAGAGATATATTGGATTTGTCGGGAAAAATTGTCATATATAAGTGTTTGACGCTCTTAAATGTTCTAGAAAACCCACTAGAGAGTGGCGGTATTATTATTATAAGTTTATATAATCCTTACTTTGTATGTATACTGAGTAAACTAGAAAGCACTTAAATTTATATTCCGCGTATACTTACCTTACTCTGACAATTGATATAAAAGCAGGTATAATCATTAAATACAAATAATACAAAATGAGAAGACACTTTAAAAACTAATTATTTGTACGCGAATAAAGGCAATTTAAAGCATCAAAGTAAAGTAAAGTAAAGTAAAATCAAAAAGAAATTTACTTCAAGATGATTGAAATAATATTTCGTTTTTCCTCTAAACCAGAAAAAAGTAATATTAAAAAAATTGTCAATTCCTTCTAAAATCAGTAAAGAAAAACTTTATTTTAGTTACTTTTTATTAAATAACTACAATTGCTGTCGATCACCTCAGACACAGTATCAACCCAGTGACTCCCGACATGGAGGACTTTGTGACCACGACAGATTTAAAGTCCATCATACAGATACATGGAGTGTCTTTAAGTGGCGGGTTCAAACTTACAGTTAAAGGGATGTGAATCCAACGCCAACACCCTACCAATCAGGATATAACGACCTAATAATTACCCTTTCTGTAAATAATTGATCAAAAATTTATACTAACGTTGAATTTTCCACGCCAATTGAGGATTTACCGCCAATTGAGTCAACGAAAAAGGCGTTAATTTTCTACACCCATTTGGGTAACTTTATACAAATTAGAAATATTTAATTTTCTTTATTCTGCATTATTTTAATTTGAAAGTACTTCAAAATAAATCCAAAAATCAATTAATTAAAAATTTAATTTTTAACTTATCAAAGATTAAGAAAATGAACAGAATCGTTTGAAATAATCGGCCGAAAACATGTTAAGCCTAACCTCATTGGCTTTGGGAAAAAACAAATTGAATTCGTTACTTATTTAAGGTGGAGTAATGAAGATTTTTGGCGGGAAAGTTTGTTTTTAACCAATAAGAAAAAAACTGATTAGTTTTTGAAAAAAATTGTATTAGCGTCAAATGTCATCCACTACCATTTTGGAAAAATGCATTTGAACTTGAGTGGCTAGATAAAAAGTATTTTATTAACGATTGAAAATTTCAAGAAGATTATATATATAT
>JAOUZG010015275.1:2904659-2994383 GCA_026289955.1 Argiope argentata | reverse complement strand
TATAGGGAAAGAGTGAACTAGTAGTAGGATTTGAAAAAAACGCGATGTATTATTGATTGATTATTTAAGGCTATTCCCTTTGTACGCGGTAAGAAGTTCAGAATAAAATTACCTTCAATGTACCATTTCTTCAAAAATATTGCTATCAGATGTGGGATGGTAATCTTCAAAACATTAATCACCATAACTGATAATATAAAAGAACATAAAATTATTGTTTATTTTTAAATTCTTGAAGTTTTGAATCAAACTGATCCTTGCATTATTCATATCACTCATATTAGGCCAATTAGCATTGTAGTTATGCATTTGTATAATTTTATTTGTAATACAATTGTGATCTCGTTATTTGACCTAATTATTTGTAGTTATTTTACTAAAGGATATAACTTTCGTTTAAAGTTAAGCCAGTGAAAATCAATCGGTTATTTTTATTGAATAATCAATGTGGTTACTCTTTTGATGAATTGTATTTCTATGTCAGTTTCTAGGACATATAATGATGATTGCTTTTAAATTGAGATTTTAATTACACAGAACTGGAGGAGTTTTTAAATCGCCCTTTTTATTTCTTAATAATATTTAAAATTTTAACTTAATTATCAACAAATATTGTCAGGAAAAATTTTTTAAATATGCTTTTATAAAAGAGTAAAAACATAAGAAATATAATTAACAGAAATGAAAAGCTTATTTTTAATAGCAAATGCATGTAAAGATTTACAGATTTTCACCCCTGTGATACCACCCTATTGGTTATCTGAAACAAGATCGAAAGAACTCCGTCTCAATCTTCTTCCTTCTAACAGATAAGCTACTGAATGGCCCAAAAAATATGAAAACTTTATTTTCATTGGAGATTACGAACACATATAGAGATTTGCTTTTCATGATGCCTAAAAATTACAAAAAACAACAACATTAGAATATATGGGATGATGTAGACCTAATTATGAAAAAACGTAAATCATTTGTTTAACAAATTTTAAAATAAGAATAAAAAAATATATTAATAGGGGAAAGTTACGAATCTTCACGTATTTACACTGAAAATAGGACAACAAATTTGAAAATAGGCATTAAAAATAATTAAAAGAAAAAAAATTGTTTATAAAACTAAAACTTTGTTCCAAAAAATGTAAATGAAGAGGTAAAAGAAAACAAAAATTAAATATTTTTAGACAAAAAAAATAATATGTACTTAAAAGTACAATCAATAATAATAATAATCAACACTTTAAAAAATTGTTTCTTCAGTGGTATTAATAATAATACAAATAAATTTCTTTTATATTTTAATAACGTTTTTCGCATGAGACTATTGCGTGTTTTCATTTGACTATCACATTAAATGGGTATGAGATAAACACATAACAAAATATACCTCAGATATAAGGGGAAAATTTTAATTTTGTTATGTATGGGTTTTTTTCTTGTAGAGAATAAAGGACTATATCCGTAGAAGCTATTAAAGAATTTGCCTGCACAGTTTGAAGCGAAAATTAAAATGTATTAAAATTTTGTCCCCACAATGTTCAGATGAAACCTGATAAATACTTTATAAATATCCTTTAAATAAAAATAAAATCATTTGTATTATCGATATCTATATTATATTATAAAGAAGTTGAAAAGGAATCATTTGGTATATGAGATAAATTATTCAGAGATAATTATTGTGATTTGAGAATTAGTGTATGAGATAAATTAGTAGAATTCTAAATTTTTGCTTAAAAGTACTTTTGTTAAATACATTTTAAACGCTTCCTTAACATCGCATAAAAGATACACAGAAGATAAAAAGAAAAAATTGGGAAGATAAAAGTGATGAAACTAAAAATAAAAAGATGAAGATAATTAAAATTGGAAGCAGTATAATTGGGGGCTTCTGAAGTCTTTATTTGTTGTTACTGATATTAATATAAACACTAATGAGCTACTTTGCTTTTTTTCGGATCATTTTGTCTATCTATTTTAAATTTGCATCTTGCTTGAAATTCAAAAATAAATTAATACGTCTTTAAGGGCTTCATAATTAAATGTCTAAAGAGATAAATAGCTCTTTAAATGATATTTTCTGCTGCTGAAGATGCTTTGATTGCCAATTATTTCGGAATTTCCAGTAAATAGCTGTCGTTTCTTTGGAGCTATTTTTTACCTTAATAAGCACTGATGAAAGTAATACTTTCAACTGAAGAATGAAAATAAGCTTTAAATATAATCAGTATAATTAAATGTAAATCCAAGATATAAATAATTGCCTCAAAATTCCTATTTAAAAAAGTAGTGTTTTTCTTTTTATTAAAGTAGGTTTTATACTCTTTAAAGCTATATTTAGTTTTATTAACTTTCTCTTACTTTTGTTAGAATTAATTTTTTTCAGCCTTATTCCTCGAAATTATACTGATGAAAAATTAATATATTGTAATTGCATTTTAAATTATGATAAGATATTTTTATTTAAAAAAAGTTTTGGATTTGCAGTAATCTTATGAACTTTTTATGAAAAGTTAAGGAAGAAAAATGAATAAATCTTTTTATGAAAATTAAGTTTTAAAAAAATAATTTCATTTCAGATATTGTATTTATTTCATTCATTTTTACAGTTTTTGATAATAGCTAAACTACATCTTTATTTAGGCATAATATAAATCATATTTTCAACATAAGTTATAATAAAATATAAATATAATATAAATGAGGGTTGATAATAATATAGAAAAATGTTTATACAGCAACACAAAAAAAATACACAATTCATTCTTTCACTCGATAGATATAAATTAGAAGAAAAAAACTTATAAATTGATGGGAGGGTTTTTAACCGTTTGAGTGCGGAAGAATACTTACCTTTACGGCAAGTGAAGCGCAATAGTGCTTCGCCGCAATCAAACGGTTAACTACCTATTTCGGTATATCTGTTAAAAGATTTTACATTTCAAATCATATGATTAAATATCCAAGTTTGTGAACCGTTTTAATAATATCAGTATAACGATCCGTACATGGGCTATCCAGAATTAAAGTTTCTTTGTTTTTATTATAAATGGCTCTTGCCATGGACAAGCTTCGCCGAGGCATCAGGGAGTTTTAAGCCGAAAGGAGCGTCTCTTATTTTGAAGTCGCACCAACTAGGGCCAAGAGTACCACTTAGCTACTCAACTGCAAATACAAAAGAACATTATGTATAATTAAAATTTCTGGCGTAATGATGGGTCTTGAATTACACAGAAAAGCAACTGGAAATATTTACCTTCTTCTTAAAGACATTTAATATTTCTTTTTTCTGTTACTTCTTATGGCACTTGCCAGGAATAAGCTAGCTGATGTAGTCAACGATTTAAACCTAATCAGCGTCTTTTTTTTGTAGTAGAGGCAACTAGGGCCAAGAGTACGACTTTTGCTACTTACTAATGAGATTCGCTTGCAAAGCCCCTTTGTACAGGGAGGCACATTTATTCACCTTACAAATAGAACACAGAAAAACGACCATGCCCAAACCGAAACTCGAACCAGGGACGCCCAGCTGTAGGGGAAGACGCCCTACACCTATGTCAGGACACCGTCCTAAATTTTCTTTAACAACCTATGTCGAACCTGAGCTATGATTGTAAGGGTCAATATGCTCACTTATTCTTTTGAATCATCAGAAGCAGAAACATTCTTATTAGGCAAGACAAGTTTGCAAGGGTTTCATAATGGATTATTTAAAATATTTGATACATCCATTAAACATATCCATATCATTCCTACAGTAACACAAGGTACGGTTGGACACAAATACTCAACATAAGCACTGACAAAGACATATTCCTTTAATGAGCTTACAGCCTAGATCTCGCATCCTCTGATTGTATCTATTTTTTTTAATATCTTTTGCGAAGCTTCTTAAGAAATAGGAGATATCGAGATAAAAATATATGAATAAAACCGTGACCATCTTTTACGATCAAAAACGGCATCCATTATCGATACGTGTATACAAAATATGATCCTTGATATGATGAGTGCCTCATCAGGGTTGATAATTATGTTTAAACTGAGTTCAAAGTATGTAACTAAAAAATAAAGTGTTTCGTTATATTTTTCAAGCACATTTTATTATTTAGAGTTAAAAATAACTTCAATAATATATGAGAACTCGTCGAAAGTCATATTAGTTGACTCAGTTCAATTAGCAGTAGAAAATTGAATCGTTCATGGAGACTAATCAAGATTGTTTTTTTATAACAAAAGATGCTGCCATTATTTGGTGAAAATAATAACAATTTGCAATTAAAGTTTCTACATAGGGCAAAGTAACTAATAGCGACTACAGAAACAGCTGGTTTAGAAAATCATCAAATTTAACAAATTATAAACAGTTTAAATAAAGTCGGAGGGTCTATATACTTTAACCAGTATTAAATGGTTTAAGGTAAAATCCTTTCAGTTCTGTCTTTCTTGTTTCAAATACTTTATAGCGAAATGAGCGATTTTTAAACGTTGGAATAACTGAAGGACTTACGCCGTCGATGGATTCTTGTCGGGGTCTAATAATCAGCGGTCAAAATCTATAGATTTGATAGAGTCATTAAAATAATACCCAAATTAAAAAATAATAATTTAAGTAAAAAATTATTAATTAAGTAAAAAATAATAATTTTTCAAATACGTGGGGATTGGACTTTTCAGCATAAACTATTGTTCCATTTCTATACATCCTGATATTTTTATATGCTGTTATATATTATTTAAAATTAGTGTCACTTTTTAACTATCGATGCATTTTAAATATGGAACATTTACATTTAAAAGCTTTTTTTTCTGAAAAACCTCTTGATTATTTCTATTTTATTAATGTGAAGTAAATCGTTACTGCATTTAAATTTAAAATTAAAAATCTTTCCAATTACTTTCAAAGACTTTTGGCATTCACACTAGAAATACCGGTGTCTTCTGAATCGCATAAAAACTTGGAAAAAAGCTTCTTTCGTTATAACTTCTCGAATTCAGCGTAGAAGAAATAATTGTTTTTATTGTTCAAGCTCTAATTACAGTTCTTTCCAAGATTGTCATTCTCCACCTAATTATCTTGCTTTTCTACCTTTCTCGCAAAGAAAAAATGCTTCGACATTAGTGGGTACCCATCAAGACAGTCATTTATCTTCTCATTTATCTCCCTCATGTCTGTCTGAACATTCATTAATAAATAACTGAAGTATGAAGGAGAGACTGTTGAACTAATGTTCCATGGATTAGAAAGGACATTGTTAGTGTTTTTGCTGCCAACTTTCTGACAAGGCATGGTATATTAAATAAAAATAACACAACAAATGTCTGCCTGATGATAGTTTTTCATCATACTATCTGTACTGTCAATAATTTTCTTAATTTTCTTTGTATTTTTGTCACATATCTGTTAAGCCTTTTAGAAGTTTTTTTTAACTACCTGAAACCTCCCGTTGATTCAATATTAAATTACTTTTTACAATATAACTTCGTGTACTTTTTATCATCTTTAGAAACAGGCTCTACTGGAGCAATTATCGCGTTGCAATAAGAATTATGAAGATAAATATAGAAAACCTCCATTATTAGTATTAGTTATTTTAATTTTAATTAATTTAATATCAGTGAATTCACAATTAGTGATTAATATTCGTCATGTTCATCAATGCAAATTTGTAATGTTTTCCATATAAAGTAAGTTTTCTTATATTAAATAATCCGTAAGACATCATTAATTTTGTTTCTTATTCTTGTTGTAAAAAAAGAATACAGCTTCAGTCATAGAATCTCATAGTTTTTTTTTTGTTGTTTTTTTCACTAGAAGAAGAATGAACTACTTCATGAATGAATCATGGTTAGATCATTCCTCTAATCTTGGAACTTACCGCTTCTTACTTCTATTTCGTATCTCTTAACTACCTGTATAAATCCTCTAAGCAAGGAATTTCCTTACTGCTTGTTTATCGCCTTTTTTTCTTAAGTTTTCTAACAGAAATAAAGACTAAATGCTTCAATAAATAAAGTTAACTACCATTTATTTTAAATTAGGCACTATAAATTAGCACATATTAAGAAAAGAGTCAAAGAATGTGGAGAGATTTTGTCACCGGGAGTAAAAAATAGCTAGTGTGATTTTCAATAAACGTATGTCCTTTTCAGAGTGACCATAAAAGCCAGTAGTTCCTAATTATGATGCAAGAATTTATTATTTCTAGATATTGTGATATTTTTCCATTACCAATTATAACGCATGTTATTCAACAGCGCATGCCATCTCAAAAAATATCTACAAACAAAAATGAACTACAAATGCAAAAATAATCATGTTTATTGAATAACAACTCCATATTTTAAAATTTTTGTCTCTCCGAATGATAGACCTTCTTATTATTATCATTTTGCATCATTAATCAGTTTTTTTCCGTTTCCCTAAAGAATTATGGCACCGTTAGTCATATCTAAGATATAAAGATACATCTTTGGTTTGACACCATAGCCCCATAAAAAATATTACTCATTTATTATCTTGACTATGATTGCATGTAACTGTAATACGAACTGTAATTGCAGTCTTCTCTTCTGCAAGAAGCATGTAATTGGTTTTAGATAATTTACAATGAAAAATTGATGATTTCAAGCAACCACTAGTAATTGTAATTTGTTATTATTTACAATACTTTGGGATAGATCCAGTGCTTATCATATTATTAGTAAATCTACTATAATATATATTCATCTTATCTATCACTATCTAAACATTTAGTCGCTCCAAATTTAATGGTATCAAATGAAATGTTAGGGTTATTGTTCGGAGAAAAATGTTTTATTTCAAGCCTGAATACACTACTGCTCTTTTACACTATCAGAGTATGCATCTTCTTAAGGTCTGAAAATAACTATCTTAAGTTCATTTTACATGGGGAGGGGGAATTATGTTTCTCCATAAAAAAATAAACGGATATGTTTTTAAAGATATCTGTTTCATGTGGTACTTAGCATATAAAACTATATATATATAATATATATATATATAATATGCAGGATGTCTCAAAAACCTTGACTGTAGCTTTTATTCATTAAATATTGATTTTAGACATACAATGTAAATTATAAATTTGCGTAAAAAAAGTGTAAAATGCTGTGCAATTGGTTAAAATTTTCAAGGGATTAAATTTAAAAAAATGCAACATTCAAATTTTTATACAGTCCCCGTACAAAAAATTCTCACTAAATAAAATGTGCCCCCTCCTCTAATATTGTCACTTACAAAATTTAAGAATTTTACCACAAAATGTCTTAAAAATATGAAACTACATAAATGCTGACTTAAACCATTTTTTGATAGTTGTATATGTGTTCGCAAAGAAGAAATATGCCGGTCGTGTTTTGGGGATCATACACAAATTAACAATGAAAGTAATGATTGAATAAATAAATAATACTTTTGCTATTTATTGGTTCAAAAGTATTAAAAATTTGTATAAACATCTAGGACATACACTTCCTTTTTCAAGCATTCGTTGCACTAATCGTGAAATAAATCTCCTAGAATGATTGCACTGGCTAATTGCACTGTCAAAAAGGAGCAAAAGTGTGAAATATTTATGAGCGAGATATGCTTACGTAAGCTATTCTATTGATCAATGACAGAGTACAAGTAACATAATATAATGACATATCTGTTTAGATTAGGGACGCACCAATCAGAGGCATTATATGCATAAGCAAACATTTCTTAATTTTTTTATAAGTTCATTGACTGTGCTATTTTTAAGTTATATTCTGTAATTCATGATATGAAATGTGAAACTGTTTTTCAAAAAGCATAGCTTTTAACATCATCTGTATTTAAAACTAATATAAAGCATATTTTATATGCTGCATTCTTGCGTCGCGTCATCTGCTCTGAAATTGCAAATATTAGCATTTTAATTTGAGATTGACCCTTCACCAACTTTGTTTTAACATATCTTTAAGACATTGTATGATAAAACTCTGAAAATTTGTATATGTTCCTATTGGAGGATGGACACATTTTATTTATCAAGGGGTCTGTATAGAAATTTAAAGTTTCCATTTTTAAAGTATTGTCCTCTTGGCAATTTTAATTTATTTCATAACATTTCACACCCTTTTTTAATGCAACTTTGTAATTTACAGCACATGTCTATGATCAATGTTTAAGGAATAAAAGCCGATGTCAACGTTTTTGAAACACTCTGATATATATGAAAAATAATTTCAAACATAACGTTCATTGCATCAAAAGATATCACTGATCAGTCGTATCTGTATCACTGAGATATCACCATATAAAATAATTTTAATAGCAAACATTTTAAAGATTAACATATTTAAAAATTAAATCACCATAATATACTTGAGCCTTACTTGACCAATAACCTAAGATAAAATTTGTTTTATTATCATTCTAGTGAAACATAGAGATATTATTTTTTTAAAAAAAATAAACCAAAGTATGAATAATATTTCGAATGGATATTTAGAAACAGGAAGTACAGCTACTTATTGAACATAGTCCTGCGAATTCATTAAAATGTGAATAGGCTTGGAAATGTAACACTTTAACCATCATATTATGATTATAATAGTTAATTCTATAATTAAGTTAATTCTATAATTTGAGAAAATGTTTGCACATGAGGCTGTTAAATAGCAAATGCATTTGTGAATTGAATAAATTTATCCTCATGTAAAACGAATATATATATATAACTTATTTCTTTTATCTTTTTCCAAGAACAACTTCTTCAGTCTAATTTTCCATTATACAAACTTATCTGTAATCGATAGACTATATCACCTGCTTTCTTTTTCTATTGCTTCCTTGTCAAACCTTTAATGATATCTATTCCACCCAATTCAGAATATACGAAAAGTCGTTTACCTTACTATGACAGCATGTCACGCATGTTGTTAGAGCAAAAAATTAGAGGAAGGAAATCGATAATAATTATATATGCATGCTAATGAAGACCCAACTATCGAATTAAATTCATCAATCTCTGTCGCTATTTTAAGCTAGGATTCTAACCTTATGATGGTGGTATATTACCAATAAAATTAGATTTTTAAGAATATTACAATTTTAATGCAAAAACTCATTGTGAAATAATTAATTTTTTATTTAGCAATTATCCTTATTATTATCTATTTTTATTCTTAATTTTGAAGAATATTTTATAATCATCGTTTTTTTCTACTTTACTGTTTTCTTTTATATTTACTGGCAGATGGTTACCATTAGTCTATATTAGCTAATGGTAATCATCTGCACTAGCCAAGGTAACCTAAAGTATGGTAGCATGCATTAGCTATGGTAACCAAAAGTATGGTAGCCTTCATTTGCTATGGTAAAAAAAGTATAGTAGCCTGCATTAGCTATGGTAAAAAAAATATAGTAGCCTGCATTAGCTATGGTAAAACAAATTTTGGTAGCCTGCATTAGTTATGGTAATCAAAACTATGGTAGCGTGCATTAGCTATGGTAACCAAAAGTATGGTAGCCTGCATTAGCTATGGTAAAACAAATTTTGGTAGCCTGCATTAGTTATGGTAATCAAAACTATGGTAGCCTGCATTAGCTATGGTAACCAAAACTATGGTAGCCTGTATTAGCTATGGAAAACAAAAGTATGGTAGCCTGCATTAGCTATGGTAACGAAAAGATATCACACTTTGGAAGTTGTAAACACTTAATTTAATCAACAATTTTATTGATATTTCAACAAATACTTTAAATGATATTTTTCCAAATACCATAATTTAACACACTGAGTTTCTTGGTGTTAATATATAGTAAGTTTTCATATCTTAAAAATCCATGCGCTTTTTATTCATTAAGTGATTTGCTATAGAATAAAATTAATAACTTTATTATAACGTCATTATTCACTTTCTCATTTTAACAGTGCTAAAAAAATACCGTTCATTGCTTTTCATCTTCCAATTAAAATTAATTCCACAGAAATTCGCTGGAAGCTTTAATGGAAGAAAAAAACTTTAACCTGACTCATTAAATATGCAAACACATTTCTACTGGCTTATGCCTTTGCTTAAGCAAAAGAAACAATTTCCGTAAGCCAGTAGATTTAAACAAACGTAGAAATCTTAGTGTTTTGACACACGATGTTTCACAAAAAAAAGTAATGACTTTCATTGTCTCTGGTTAATACTAAGCTTGACATTTTCTTTGTAAAAGTAACCCGAAGTTAAGAGGTGGTTTATTTTGCAGAAAGATAATACGAGGATTTGTACGCCGGTTTAGTGAAAAGATAAACTGGAAGAAATTTCTCCAAACTATTTTTAGCTATTTTTCATCCATTCTCACTAGAAGAAAGTAAATAATGGCAGTATTTGTTTTCCGCAAGGAATTATCTTCATTCTACGCCTTCTCATTATTTGTAATTAACAAGTGTCGACAAGCATTTCATATTTATTAAACGAAAAGAAGGGAAACATGAATTTTTTAACTTCCTAAACTCGCTGATTTTGATATATTTCTATTTCAATTTAAAGCTGTATTTCCTGATGAAAATTTATGGATGCGGATTAGTAAAATTTCAGTAAAGGACAAATTATTTCTTTGTATACAACTTTTTTTCGGCAAATAACCTTAAAGAAAGAAATGTAAGGAATAAATTTTTATATTCTTCTAAATATAAAAAAGATTAATATTAGAAAAAAATTAATATAAAGACTTGATGTTGTCATGGTGACAATTAAGATGCTAATTGTTGGCGTTTTGTTGTCAAATGAAATCTATGTACAAAATGTTAATGGACCATAAAGATTTGGAGATTCAACTGTGTTTAATACAAGAAAAATAATCCCTATTCAAGATAATTAATTCTTAAACAAAATTTTAGCGCTTAACTTAAAAGTAAGTCATTAATCTAAAAAAACACGTTCCTTTCAGATTCAGCTGTCTTATCAGAAAAATGTTTCATTTTAAATTAATTATTATTTTTAAGAAAATGCAGTTGCTTTAATAAGCTAAATGGCTAAGAGATTTTCTATGTTTTTAAAAATTAATTAGTTCTGGATTAATTATTCAGCATCTCTACTTAATTAGTCTTTAAAGGATTATAGCCTTCGATTTTTTTGAAAGGATCTCTGAATGATATATCCGATTAAACTTTAAGCACAATGTCGACTTTTTCCATTATCTACTTAAATAGATGTAGTTTTTCTTTTCTTTTTTATTTCTTTGAATTAATTTTTAAGTGTTGAAAATCTCCCTTTATAATCTTTAAAAACACATATGGGAATAAATGCTTTAGACGTTATGAATACCAAAAGTAGATTTTTCGAGGAAGGTAAAACTCATAAGAATTTAATCTTTGACTCTGTACCAAACGTTTTGAATCAAGGCCAATTCACTCATAATACATTGATGTGTACTAGACAGCGTTAATCTATTCCAGAGGAAGATTATTCCAAATTTCAATGGGATTTTACAAGCATATCTTCTTTCAAAACATTTCATTGAAACTTTAGAGAAACTGTAAACTTAATGTAGATATGGAAAGTGGTATATTACCTACATTTAGTTTTGAACCGAAGCTGTGTGGGAGTATTCTAGCGCTAGCTTCGTAAGCTAATTAACAACCACCGAATCTGCTACGCTAGGGTTTGTAGCCGCGTAATAAAACCTCTAGACAAAAGTAATCCTCCAGGTCCGGAGGTTGTTAGCTGGCTTATGAAGATAGTACCACAATATTTCGCCGCTAAAAACCCTACCGTCGCGGGTCCAGTCCTTGACTTTTAATCTCCATAAAACAACGAAGAAGATACAAAAAAAAGTTTAGATTTCATAACACAACGAAAAAAGAGATTATTTGCATAGACATGTATAAGGAATGAAAGGAAGTTTTCCGTACGTCTTCTTATGAAACGAAATTTTTTTTATTTAAAACTTTTTAACTTATGTATATGAAATGAATTTTTGTTATAGCGGATCTTATATAAATATCTCCATTTGTTTGCCTGTAGAACATGGAATAGCGACGTATCAGATCTTCTGGCCTGTAAAATGACCTCTTTATCATAAAGGCAAACAAAGAGATGTTCATTGTCATTTTTCGACATAGCAGGACCTCTAATCCTCATCTAAATGGAATAGATAGGAACAGTTAATGCTTAATAATATTATCTCTAACATGAGATCGAATTTAACGTTGAGGACTCATAATATGGATAAGTATTACATTAAGACAATGTTACACCACATGGATAAAATGCTTTATCTACAATAATTTTTTGATAGCTTTAAACTTCCTGCTTAGACTCCACTGTCTACCTATAAGTATTCACTAAATGGTACACAGATTGTCTATGATATGAAAATTGTGAGCACTATGGAAGCGTCTATTTATCCACAACCTCGGAGTTTCTGAACCTAAACATTTCCTTCTTAATCGTGGAGAACGGATGTCTTGGAACAGAACAAAAGTGAAAATGACAAGGTAGTGTAGGTTTTAATTCTACCAAAAATTTACATATTGGACTGATACGTGTTAAATCTTTGAGGGTGAAATACCTTTTCATTGTTAGTTTGAAAACCTTGAGGCTAGAAGTTCCAGCAAACTGAAAGAACCCATTTTAAGTCTGAAAAACTTAGCCTTCAATTTATCGAAACTAAAAAATAAAAAAAATCCAGAAATTATTTATTTAATGATGTATTTTTATAACAGAATTAAGTGATTTTTATACATTTAAAACTTATTGTAATTATCAGCCTTAGAAAAGAAAACTATTAAGTTATACTTTTTAAGCATTCAGGGCCTCATTTACAGTTGATGTTATCTCGCCGTCGTAAATTTAGATACTCAACTTACGTATAAAGAAAGGTAAGATAACCCTAAAATCTGCCTCATAGATCTTAAAAAGCCTTTTTTATTGCCACAATTAAAGACTGTTCTCCGATTTAGTTTCATTTCGCTGCAGAAAATGGATAAAAACGATAAGCGAAGCTATTGATTCTCTTAGAACGTTTCTCTTAATGATGAGACACGTTGTTCTCGCCCCACCTCAGCTACTTCCTTTAAGCGCCTCATTTTATTCTTCCAGAGATTTTAAAGATTAAGTTTGAGGGTGGAGTTTTTTTTTCAATTTTTTTAAGTGGGATGTCAATTACTTCTTAGGTTTTCAGGAAATTGCTCTTGCTTGTCCATCTTTTGAGAAGAGTGCCAATTTGTGAGTACATAAGAACAGACGAAATTGAATGAGTTTTAAATTAACGGAGCCTGAATCTATAATAATTTGATGTTTTAGAATTTTAAAGATGTAATTCAAGTTGATTCATTTATTTTTAGTCATAGATAAGAATGAAGATATCAAGGAGAATTAGTTTATAAATATTAATCTATGATATTTTGCCTCAAGCCAACATTTTATTTCCACATTAAATAATTAGTCATAAGCAACTTGAGAAGGAAAAATGTGTCGCCAATAAAAAAAAACTTACCATTTATATTTTCTTTCAAAAATGATCATTAAACTCTTAACAATCATATATTTATAAGATGAAAGAATAAACGTTACAATAAATTGTAACAAACGAAACCAGATAACACAAGATTCAGTAAGAAAGCTGGTAGAGTGATCTACACGTCATTCGCATTCATTTTCACGGTTTCATAATTGAGAGATAAAGAGATAAATAATAGCGCTTAATTGATTGAACAGTTTAATTATATTAATGTATCCTTTTAAAGTGATATCAAGGCTATTTTGGGACGAGCCGTGGTCAGATGACGAGGATGACACCTCAGCTGGCACCCTGCTGTCCACACCACACCAGCGAGAGTAAGTTTGGTCAGGAACGTTTTAATGTGCACCAGACACACTTACACGACGGTTCTTCGATGGAATTGGATCACGAACCGGTAGTCCTCTGGTTCTGTAGCCAATAGCCATGGCAGCAGGCCACCATTACCCTCAATTGTCTTAATAGGTTTTGAGATGGTAGACAAGAAATGTATAAATAAGTTGGGTGGATAAAATGTTATGGTAATTCTTTATTATAAAGGAAACCTTTTTCTCAGCACAGATCTTCGTATATAGCACTTATAGTGACTGTCTCAGAAATGGAATCGTTTCGTGAAACAGAAATCAGGATCATTCTAAAACAGTAAGCTTGTTAAAATAGTTTACAAGTCTGGAGGAAAGTTAATGACCTAAAAAATATGAAGCGCATTTATAAAAATAAATATCGGGGATTTTTTTTAATTAACTTTTTTGGGGAGATAAACTGCAAGGCAAAGAAGAGCAGGGGAAACTAAACTATTTGCTGTCAGATCTCAATGAACTGCTTGTTTTTGTTCTATCAAAATATACACTATGCTTTTATTTATATATTCAAATATTAAATAGTGTCCGTAATCGATTGAAAAAAATTTGTGTACTTTTTCATACCATTGATAGAGGAAATTCTTTAATTTTTTATGCCATGTCCGATATTAGCTCCTTTTCTTAGAGAAAATCAATGATTCTCATTCTATACACTTTATTCTTTTCGTGCTGGAAACACTTTCTTCTCTAATAGACGGGAAATTACGATTTTTATCTCAAATTACCTTTCTTATTTTTAGATGCAGCTATATAGCTTCCGAAATGTTTTACTCCACTTTTAGAAGCAGAACTCTCTAATGTCATTGAAGTGTACATCGGATACAGTATTTGGGGCCTTTCGCCTTTCTTATAATGTTAGTCATTATTAGTTTGGATTATCTGGCATTACATCTGTCAAAACATTGAATTCTCTTCTCGTATCCCGTTTGTGAAATCTATTAGTTCCTTTTAAAATGTTTTGTTTCAGAAATAGACACTAGAAAGAAATAAAATTCAATAGTAACTATAAAATAGGAGAATAAGCATATAAATATAGGGAAGAATTTGAATCAATGTCCAGTTTAGTAAAATCCTTTGTTTTAAAAAATATTGTTTTCTTTTGCTCATACTCTGGATTCCTTTGGTGGAACTTATAAAAAATAGCATGTGCTTTAAATCGATGCATTAAACAATTTATTGTAAAAGAATAGTCACGATTTGGAGCCAATTAATAACTTAAAACCTTCATTAGTTCAGAAAAATTTACATAAACTCAACCTATACAGGCTTTTTCAAAATCTTTGAACTTGTTTCAGAAATTTCTGTATCAATTTTCCTGGGCATGAACCCAATCTGTAGAATTTTGGGTACATATGTATTATACCGTCTTCGCCAACGATCACCAATGGTTTAGTAACTCATTGGCGACGGATTTAAATTTGGCATAAAGATCATTGGATTACATCATTGCCGGATTGCCATAATTGGTGGTTTAGCAACTCATTGGCGACAATTTCAAATTTGGGGATAAAGTTGGACTGTATAATACGTAAGTACCGAATTTTTAACTCATTCAATTCTCTTTTTAAATATTTTTTCAATAAAATATATCGTTTAACTCATGTGTTATCATTAATTATATTTCTAAAATTCTTTACTCAACAAAATTTATTTTTAGAGGAATCTTAAAAATATTTTTAACAAGGGCGTTTGAATTGCCCTTTTTCATTCTTCTTCTTCAAAGAATTTCAATTCCACCAGCATGAATATCCCAAAACTTATCCATCGTTATATCTAATATTTGATATTAGTTTCTGCAACATCAGTGATACCATGTTTGTTCTCGGATCCATATCGTAATAACTTCTCTATCCCAGAAAAATCTTTCTTCCTTTGCTCCAAGTAGAAAGGTTTTCCCATGAGCTTTTAAGTCTTTGGCTCCTTTTGATTTCTTTTGGCGCCTTATTGAATCATAAATCTGAGCGAGAAGTTTATTACCCTCGCTGCCAACCGAATGTCAATATTCGGTCTTGCCCCGAATGATCGTTGGGAGTGTTGCTCGGATACCTATCGTTGAAGATCTCCTAGGTAGCCATTGATATTTGCACGAGGAAACAACTGTAAATATGAAGAACAATGACATTTATTACTTGGGATTTTAATAAATTTCCTTAAATATAGCCAGAGCGTTTTCTTTCGTTTATTACTCCTCTGCAGTCCTAACTATATTAATTTCAATAAAAACTAGTGTAATAAATTTCACTTCGAACAAATAATACAAATTTCAAACTAAAAAGGAAAACTATTATTTGGAAGCAAATTAAATTTACGAAAACATTCGGATAGATTTCTTGAATGTATCAATTTAGACATTTATCACTTGATTGACACTTCAGGTATTGTTGAATATTTTTACGCTATATTACATAAATTTGGTTAATGAAACCTTTATTTACTGCCGGTTCTTAAAAGTGCCATTTAAATCTGGATTATATCTTCGTAATATGACTATTACATGGAACTAAAGAACATGGAGAATATAACTCCATGTTCTTACTAAAGAACATGGAGAATATAACTCAAATAGCAAGCAGTTAATATATGCTAAAAGTTGGAATGAAAAATATTGAATTAAGAATTATATTAAATAAGATATTTCTATTAATTAAAATGTTTTTCTTGGGTTCTCTGGTATTATTCTGCAAAAAAAAAAAAAAACCTTAACTACTGACACAAAAATAAAGTTGGAAAAATGATGGCAACATAATTCGGTAAATAAAAGGTTAAAAAACAACTATGCATCACTCTATAATTTCAAAAATCTTACTATGATTCCTCTAGGATTGGACATTAAAAGATAAGATATAAGGAAGGAAAGAATAAAATGTGGATCCTGGAATAGATTCTAAATGCTGCAATAGGCATCAACAATGTTTTTAAAAATTCTTTATTTTATTCGGCAATACTAATATAACATAAAAGCTCCAAATCAAAATAAACGTTCAATATATAAAATATTCAAATATTTTACGGATCTAAGGCCATATTCTTGAATTTAAATCACTTATTCTATTTTTTTATTTTCAAAATAAAATGCTCATTAATTTTTTATAAAATAGTTTTTTTTTATTCAAAACATAGGGATAATTAAGTAATAAAAGTAAACATCCGTATTGGAATTTAAATAGAAATATAGTTTCTAAACACTATAATTAACGTTGACGTTCGTGTTTGGATAAAAGTTATCAAGAATTTTTCGAATATGAAAATTTGAAAAATACCTGTTGATTCCTATTATATATTATGCACTATAACTTGAAATTTTTTGAACATTCCTCTTTGAATATTATAATAATTAATATTAGAAAGGGATTGAGGAATTTCAGAAGCCAAGAAAAGAAAAATTAGTACAGATTCGAGTAAAGCAGAGAGTTTATTTTCGAGAAGACTTTGGTTAAAAAAGAATTCCTATTCACAAAGTCAAAAAGATTCATTTAAGAGTTGATTTCAAAAGAGAGACGTTGACTTCTTAAATTTAATGAGTTAAAATGAAATAAAAAAATTATAATTCATGAATTTAATTCTATAAAAGAAAAAAATTACTCCATATATTTTATTTAGAATATATTATATATTTAAATAGCTTCTTCCTTAAATAAAAAAATGGCTTTTAATAAATGAAAGATAAACTTTTTTATGATTTTAGTATGATAGTATTTGAGATATTTTAGTATTTATTTTCTTCTAAAAACTTTATTTTTATTTTATTTATTATATTAAAAATAATTACTAAATGAAAATGCTATTTGATTTAACTGCACTGAATTTTTTTTTTATTCATCACTATTTTTTTATTTAATTATAATGTAACCGCAAATTGTAAGAACTTTTCTCTCTGTTTCTCTTTTTAATATGGAAAATAAAGAGAAAAAAAATCAAAGCTGAATCAAAATTTTTAGTTTTTTTTCTGTAAAGAATTCAACCAAATTTTCATCTTTATGGTTTTTTAAAAGAACTTTGTTGTAAGATGAACAAAAATTTGTCAGTGTTCTTGCAGCCCAGGAAAGTTTTCCGAGAAAACAATTTAACCTGGCATTGATTTTCGGCTTGCGACTTTTATGTGATGCTGCAAAAAAAAACTATTAGATACTTAAAAATGTAGTAATTAAACTCAAAAGTCTTTATAAAAGCCAACTCAGAAGTAAAAAGAATTTTTTGCATGAATTTGAGTAGCCAAAAAGTATTGTTTTCAAAAGTATGAAAAAAATTCATATATATAGATATTCGATGATTTATTAAATTCTTCTTAAATCTTGCATTTATATTAAGATTTGTACTTAAAAGCTTTTTGCGGATAAAAATGTAAATATTAATGATTGAACCGTAAGTTCTACTTCGTTCAAATTACTGGTCCCGAGAAATTCTTATTGCCTATAAAAATGTTTTAGAAACACTATATTATGGAACATATTAGAGTGAATATCATTAATATCGGAACTCAGATATCTATAGAAATCCTCATATTTTGTAAATACATCTACTGGTCATGGTTCAGATAATCTTGTAACATGCAATAAAACTACATCCTGTGTTTTATTTTTCTAAAAATTTGTTATTTCTTGACATTATTGGCACGAAATACATCATTTTCAACCTCTACAACCATCAATATCGCATGGTTCTTTCGAATATTTTTCCTTTAGATTAGATTATATTGGATTGTGTCTCTCATAGAATAGTTATAGAAAACGATTATTTCTTGAAAAATGGGGTTTGGAAATTTTGTTCCACTCATTTTTGTCCGAATAGTAACATAAATGATAAAAGTAAAAAAAAATAACGAATAAACCCTTCAGGAAGTTTGCTATCAGATTTGTCAGTCATCAGTCTGTCGAATTCATGGTTAATGTTCAATATTTTGTACAATTAACCAAGGCTGCAAATATATAGTTAACCCTATATCAGGAACATCTTTTGAACATTCATTTCCGTAATATGCACTTTAACGGTAATATTGATAGTGGATGTACTTGTTAAAGTATGACGTTAAGGTATCTTTCGGCTAGAGAGTTAACTAAATATGAGCTTTATTAATATTTAAACTATAGCATCGAGTCATCTAGACTTAATAAGACATTCCTCAATATTTAAATAATGGCTGTTAACAAAATAATTAAGAATCGTAGAATTTCAGAGCATTTTGAGTGTTCAGTTTTATCACATAGATATTAAGGAATATGGATATCATATTTTTTATAGTTTCTACATAATAAAATGTTATTATTATAAGTATTTAAGTACCACAATATTTGATTAAGTAATTACCTAAAACAGATATATATCGGAATCACATATTTAAAAAATGATGCTAATTCAATCGGTTTTAACCACAAATTTATAGTTTTATAAATTAACCGAACAAATTATTATTTGTCAAGTAAAAAATAAATTAACTAATTTCAGAAATAATATTTAATATTATTCTTTTTAACCAGAATAAATTAATTTCTTCAAATTCACTAATTAAAATTATTCATTTGTTTTGCGTCTGTTTACGTATAACAAACACAGATCATCCAGGAATGACATTATACACAAAGAATCTGTGTTTGTCGATAGTTAAAAGCAGATAACTTCAGTGTTGCCAAAAGCCATCACGATCATGTAAAGGATTAATCAAACGATTCTTTACTTCTAAAAGATATGTTCTTGACACTATTTCGAGAACAATGCTGGAATTTTCTCGAGTGGTCAAAAAACTAATCAATGTTGCTAACTTCCTTTGAAGTAAATCAATAAATAAACTTTTCTGTTACACTATTTCGAAGTAATTGTATTAGATTCGTTAAGCCTGATTTTCTCTCTCTGTTATTCTTTTGGAAAATTCCTGTTTTTCGTTCATCGCATTATTTGTGTGACGTGTTTCAGACCATACTTTATTGGATTAGATCGCCTATTTTCGATATTTTATTAAGCAGTAACAGTTGAACTTTCTCAAAAATTTGCTAAAAATTTAAGCCTACTTATGTCTGTTGAAACTTTTTGTGCTTTTTTCTGCTGTTGATTTATATTTATCATTTGTTCTTGTCTCTGAAATGATATCAGGATCAAGATATAATTATTAATTGCAAATGCTTCATGCTAACATACAGATATAGATTCTCAAGTTATGGCTTTAAAATTTGACATAATTTTGAACTTTTTAAACAGAAAATAAAACTCATGCTGGGAAATCAGAGGTGAAACCAAAGATCTCTTCTGTACGCAGATGTCCTTCGACAAATCATTAATGGCTAATAAATATTCCCTTTTCTCAGCACCTCCATAATCTTGTAAGCGCTATTTCATTGCCAATATCGTATTAATTGACTGTTCACCATTAAATTCGTTGCATGCTAAAAAATTGAACGTCATTGCTTCTAATTAATTATTTTTAATTAGACAAATGCTGCATTTTCATCTTTTTGATTTTGTCAAAAAAATGAAGTGTAATTATCATTTGATTTTAATTACTAATTCATTTTAAATATCTAATCGTTTCTGTTTGTATATTTTGAGCTTAATATTTTTGTCCAAAATTTTGAATAAAACTAATCTTACGTTTTAAAACATTTGAATTTGGTGGAGTTTATCTTACTATTGAATTTTATCCTTGGATAATATTTCCTATTAAACATTACTAATAAAATCTTCTTTGCGTGAAGGAATCCTTGATTAAGAATCAGAAATAAATTTTTTTTATGTTTTTATTTTGTGTATTTTTATCAAAAAAATAAGCCTTTTTTTGCCTAGTTTGGGCACTGTATTGGATTTATGCTTTTTATTCTTTTTAATAAATTCCAAGGAGTTGAATTTTTCTTTAATTGAATCATATCTATATTTTTTAATCATATCTTTAGTAGTAAATAATTACTTTTTTCTCATATATATAATTTTACATCATTTTGAAGTTTATTGTACTAAAAATAATTATTTTTTACTCTCTGTAACTCAAACTTCACCTAAGTTTATAGTTGCACGAGGTTTGGTTCTTAAGCTTTTTCATCTGCTCAACCGTAAAATTCTGCTATAATTCAGGAAAAATTCACTTCGAAATCTATATAAGCTTGTAGTACAATCCCGACCCTCCCCCCACACACCTTTCCTGCTTTCTACATTCATCATCGGACTGCTTCTCTAGCTTGCTATGATTCTTACAAAGAAATATTATTAAAGGACGGGAAATGGAATCTTTCTGTAACATCATAAAGAATAAATGACATCGGCTAAGGAACGAGTTATATGTATTTCCTTAAACCAAAAGTGCTTTATAAGTTTAAATAGCATAAAAAATTGAAAGTATAAGCTTATATTCTATTCACTGTTATATTAAGATTATTTTAAGGATGATTGAAAGCTATGACCTGCTAATTAAAATATTTTATATAGTCCCACTTTTTTAATGTAAATTTATAAGATATAGAATGTGTCCTGGTAAAGAAAATTTCTAAACAAAATACCAGAAGTTTTATCTTATAACAATATAACATTTTCTGGAATTTTTTTCTTGTCTTTAACTTTATATTATATGTCTCTTTCCCAACTTCTTGCTGAATTAATTTTGACTCTTTTTTAAAAAATAATATTAGCTGTAGAAGTCTGATTTCCTTCTTGTTTGAAATAACGTTCGCCGTTTTAAAATCGCTAATCCTCCCGATATAAAAAATAAATAAAAACTCTAGCTTCTTGAAAGAGAAAACATACACTTTTTTAATATTAAAATTCCATTTGCAGATTGCAATTATTTTTTATCGCATTTAATTAATTCCATGACTTTATAATAATTCAAATGGAAGACAAAATTGATTTATTAAAATAATCCGCAACCTCCGCATAATCTTATTTGAAGATTAAGTCTTACATCAACAAAGATAACGTTTTCAATTTACGTTCGATGAAATCTTACATTATAACATTAATTTCGAAATATTTCACATGCTGAAAATCCTTTGCAGTAACTATGTCAACTCATTTAATTTCAACAATCAATTTTCTCTGTAAGAGAAAGAAATGAAGAAAAAAAACAACAACTCCAATATATGTAAAGTTTAGAAGCATTTTAAATATTCTGCATTTTCTTAAATCAAATAATTTGGTATAAAAAAGTAATCTGATTCACATCGTGATTCGTTGAATTTTTCAATTGAACCTTCTTTTCTAATCGAAATCACTTACAGATTTCACATCAGGTATTTGTATTTATCATTAATTTATTTAAAATTCTTGCTTTTATTTTATTTCTTCAACAGAGCATCTTCTTAAGGAATTGAGGAAGCAATGCTTTAATTTCCTTTCCGAAATGCAAAGCTTTCTCTCTTTGTTCAGAATAATTTAAAAGGTTCTCGATCAAAAGATTAAATAAAACTGTTTAGAAATACATCGTTCTTTACTTAATGTATTCATAGTATGAATAGGAAATAAAATTATTTTGTGTACTTTAAAAGAAATCATCTCCACTTAGAATTACTTGTATAGTTAGATACGTTGCAAAAATGCAAAGGTAGTTTCTTACCACCATTCTTAATTGTATTCCAGACAAATTATTTCCTTTACTTTATGCAGCAAAGACATAAAAAAAGAGAATATTTTGTAATTTTTTAATAGTATTGGCTATTTTTGAATATTTGATAAAAACATTTAGGTTTGAATTGTTGTTGTTCTCGTGTTCCTCTTTACAACGGAAGGAGGGATGCAGTAGCTTCTAAAGGTTAAGTCATAGACAGACTCTGCGACCTGCCATGAAGGCAAACAGATAAAACCTAAAAATGAATGACCTGACCATCGCAACAGCAATTGGGGAGAGTTGTAGTTGAGTCCTAATGATCATCACCGGCCAAGGTACATTCCTCCCCGAAGGAAGTACGTCCCTTTCATCGATAGGAGGAGTCAGACCCCCGCCTGTTTGTGAACCTACCAGGTTGGAGAGATCCATCCTCCATACTGGAAGCATCTTATCCTCAATTACGAGGTACCCCCCCTGGGGGATAGCGTCTGACGGTATGGACCCCTGAGCACCCAAGACCAGAAGTTTGACTTCTAGCTCACACATTTCAATAACCCTTTTTAAGGGGTGGAATTCATTCAAGCATTTCATTCATTTATCCATATATAGTAATTTAGATCTGGAACAGCGAACAATCGGCTTTGACCCAGTACCCCCCCCCCCCCAGTTGCATTACTCTCGTCATGGAGGGCTTTGTGACCATGACAGATTTAACGTGCGCCAGCCACCACAGGCACAGAGGTTTGGATATGATTAGGTTCAAACAATTGGGAATTGAGTAATGCATATCATATGAATGATAATAAAATATATCAAAATTTGCACCACTATGAAATGCCAGTAACTTAGTATATATTGTTTCAACACGAAATTTTTTGTCTTAATGTGCCAAAGAATATTTAAAAAGTCCATGAATTCTCTTAAAGCAGTTCTTTCACATCACATTAGAAATGGAGAATCCTAATTTGATTCACCAAGAAATCGCCAATTTCCGTGTACTTTTTACTTCAAAATTCTTAACAGAAGAACTTTGTCAAGCTACACTCCAATGATGATGCCTCAGATTTACTCATACTTGAAAGTAAAATGGATTTTAAAGTCCATATATTTCCATTTTAAAATAATTTTATTTATATTGTTTAAACATTCTTCAGACACAACTCAACTATTCTTCAGACACAACACAAACATTCTTCAGAAACAAAGTAGACAAAACTGCTTCAGACACAACTTCTTCAGACAAAATTTAAACATTCTTTAGAGACAGCACAATACACAACACAACATTCGTTTTCCAATATTATATTATATAATATACGCATATTTGAAATATATAAGTATTGTTGATGATGACGACGTGTCCGCTTTACAACGGAAGGAGGGGTGCAGTAGCTTCTGAGTTGTGGATCCCTGAGCACCCAAGGGCAGAGGTCTGACTTCTAGCTCGTATGAAGATGACACAACTTTCACATTCGCTTGCACAGCCCTTTCTATAGAGAGGCTCATTCCCACTCCTTGCAGATAGAATACAGAAGAACAACCATGCTTTGACCGGGACTCGAGCCCGGGACGCCTACGTCACGAGGAAGACGCGCTACCTCTGTGCCAAAACACCAGCTTATAATTATTGTTTAATTAATCAAATAGTACAATCGAAAATGTATTTATTATTAAATACAATAAGTTATTCATAAGATTTAAAAGTAAAGAAACAAAATTCAGGTACAAGTCAGAATGGTTAGTCAGGATAAAAATAATAGTTTAAATTGAAAATATTGAATATTATATTGGTGTAGAATATATAGAGGCACAGCCCTATATATTATATATAGAGAGCTGTGTTAACCTCTATATATTCAGATGTGTATTGAATATATAGAGGTTATTCCATATAGGTGTATTTAAAAACTTATAGATTCAAAAAAGGTTTTTCTTTCAAAATCAAACTAAGTATTATGAACGGTAAACGTTCATAATACATCTGCGCTAACTTACTTGATTGGCGTTTCCCTATGATGATTATTTCAGATATATGTACAGCTTTGGGCGATCGACATTTTTGCGTAACGTTCACTGCCTAGGAAAATATGCCAAATAATCCCCTGGAAGGATGAATCGTGCATGAAAATATGCCATGTAATCTTTTGAATTTTCCATCATGGGCTTATGTGAAGGATGAAAAAAGATTAAGAAGTATAATATCCCTATATAATGTCTAATAGTTGGAAATGAAATTTATTTATATGCTGAAGCAAGGTTAAATTACTAACATAAAATTTTAAGAAAGTTCTATAATTCCGAAAGGATCTTTTGATCCTATAAACTAATGCGATGCATTAATAAGTCTGAAATACTTTTTAGATGACATTTAACATACAGGATACTACATACATACATACATACATTTAATTACGTCAAAAGAGATACTCAAAAACTCTGTTATTAGAACTGCCGCATCTCTGTTACCAACGTACTAAGGATTACAATCTACTCTGAAACAAACCTGGAGTTTCAACTACAGTTTTAGCAGCGTTGTTGAATCTGATTATAAGATTCTATTCCAAGGTTTCCACCAAATTGTTAAACCACATCTTTTAGGACCTTTCAAGGATTAAACGCGAGGTTTGATAAATTAAGTGAGCTTATTGACGATCTAATAGATTTACCTTTATCCAAGTTGAAGCGGCTTTTGGTAAATACTTTAGCAGCTCGTCCATTTATCTCAGCCAGTATATATACTTAAGTATATGTGTATACGGATCCAAGGTCACATTCCTATTCTCAATTTTTTTGACACCAATAATTTGATTGAGGAGAAAAAAATTCCTATTCTGAATCATTGACGAAATCCACCGCTGATTGATATTTGGGAACATCTATGAGCATGAATTTCTATGAGAGATTCTTTGTTCTCATATATTTCACCAAAAAGTTTTATATAGAATTATATGAAGAATAAATGTTAAAAATTTAGTTAATAACATTTAATAAAATCTCGATTGTTATTTTCTGTACATATGTCTGAAAATTTTCCATTCCATTTCTTATTAATAAGGATTTTCAAAATTGGTAAGGAAGCAAATAAAACAACCACGCTAAAAACAAAGTAACCAGTTAAAAATACAACTGCCTCAAAATACAAAGAACACTTTCTAAAATTAAATAATTTTATATCGACAGGATTATCGCAATGAATTTATTTTATTAGAAATAATCATATAATAAATCTGTTGAATGATTAATAATTAATACATTAATAAAATACAATTATTTATGTATGTGATAAATTTATCGTTGATAACAACTGAATATTTTCCAATGGTAAAGCTTTATTTATTAATGTTCAACTCTCTTCGTTCAATTCATTTCTCTTTTAATTGACCCTAAAATGACAGCTATATTTATAAACTGCGTTAAAACCCCTTTCTCTATAATTTTAGAAAACGATATATTTATATTTTTATTTGCCTTGTATTGCATAGTTAAAAAAAGGTAATAAAACATCAGAGGACATAAATTCTTTTGAATACTTTTATTATTTGTCTCTGAAAAAATTATGGCAACTTAAACATATTTTCGAGCAAAGTTTACACGATATAAAAGAGTTTTTCTTAATCGTAAATAATCAAATATTTTTTTCTAATTTTCATTGATATATATCCTTTAAAAATTGGACGATAGCTGCTTTTCATTAACATTATTATCAATAAAACCCTCATAAAAAATATCAATTTAAACTTATAAATTACCATTCCAATGAAATTTTAAATTAAAGAATGATGAATTTGCACATCGTAGAATAACTCGTAAACATAATATTATTTTGTTATTAATTTTAATGAATGAAAGTTTAAAAATCTCTTAATTGTTCTTTTAAAAGGGTTTTTTTTACACTGGAGTCAGAGTAACATTTTATAAGACTGATTACTGCTTTGTATTAAGAAATATTCACATAATCCACAAATTCATGTTACACTACAATCAAGACAAATTTTTATAGTATTAAGCATTAATTTTTGTAAATACATACATTTAATTCACGCAGTTACAGTTTTCACAAATAGTTTGGATTTTTTCTCAGACGCACAAGAACGTATTGTATCCTAAAAATCTATTGCTTTTATTGACTTTATGGATACTTTTCCATTAGCGGAATTCCAGGAAAAAACCACCAAGTTCATGCGACAGATTCTCGGGAAATGATTACCAAGATTTGTCAATCTGTCATTTGAATTTGACGCATGTCACTAGATTTTGGCACATTTCGCCAATTTTAACTACCTAATTGGAACCCATATCGTCGCCAAACGAAAATGCTAGTATTATTCTGCTTTGTCGATAACTGTTTTCTCCAAGAGGGTTGGAATTTGGCGAAATGCACAGTATCCTAGAGATAGATAGTCAGAAAACTGCATGCGAGTATAGTCGCAGATTGTCAAATTCTAACGGCCATACTGATTAATGCTGGCGTCAAATGATATAACGATCATCTCATCTTGGCGGCGACTAGAATTTCGTTAACGGGAAAGTACCTTATCATGTTTTGTCAGTACCTCCCTTTATTCAATCTTTTTTTTTTTTATTGAACGACATCATAGTAGTTTTAATGTCTGTTACATTGAAGTTTATTTCTAAAATTTCAATCAAGCATCATTTTCTTATCATAATTGTATATCTATTATAGTTTACGATAATTATCTACTGGAGATACTAATTCGTGCGTAAGATTATTGCACGTATACAGTAAAAATAATGGATTTGTTTTATCCTCGACTTTTACTTACATTTTCACAGTTATATTACAGTAAAAATCTGCATATGTATTTATTATATATATATATAATATAATCAGAGTATTAGAGTGATTACCAATTTCAAATTTATTTAAAAGAAGAATGGGAAAGAAGCAGGCTGATATTTGATGACACACTGTTCCTCTGACCATTATTCCTGTTGTAAACAAATATGTATGCTCGTATCAGAAAATGTCGAACAATAGAAAGAATTATCGTAAAAATTAGAGGAATTTCAAATTTGTTAAAAAAATAAGTAAAAAACAAACTCAATTTCGCTAAACTGACTCTTTGTGTACTTATGTTTTTTCATTCAGCTTTTGTTAGAAGATTTTTATTTTTTATTTTTTAAAAAAAATATTGTGAAAAATGTCCATCAATAATAATAAGGCTATCTTTATTTTATTGAATTTGTTTATTATAATAATTACAAACGCAGCAATTTATAGTTAAATAAAAGTTTAAAAATAGGTTATCTATACCCTTTTAAACTGAATTTTTATAACGTTTTAAAATTAGAAAACAGCCAATTTTCAAAGACACTACTCTCTAATTCTTCATTTTAGGAATTCGTTGAAATTTTTTACTCGGTTTCTGAAGAACTGAAAATTAACTTATTTGTGTTTATGTCGAAAAAAAATCAGATAAATGTGTGTTACTTTCAAATGCTCGTCTGAAATAAATTCAAGTGATTAAACGCCTCTAGAAGTTTAGTGAAGTGTAAATCATCCTAATAAGAAATATTTTTTTCTTCCTGTATAAAGAAAGCATTTGAACATCTTGAAGAACATCGATTTTGAAAGGAAGAAACACAAATCTGAAATAAATGCTATGGAAGTGTCATCTGTTGAAGGGAATGATAAATAGCATGGCTGCTGTGTCTGCTTCACAAGCAACTATGAAAATATGAGGTTGTTTTGGGCTATTTGTCAGCAGGAGTGATGGCTAAAGGAACAGTATGTCATCTACAGATATTTGAGAAGAAACGAAAGTAAATAATATAGTTCAATCTCTGATTTTTTATTATACTTTCTACAATGCTTCCTCTGCTCTGCTAACAAGGGTCTTAGTACTGTTGTTATATTTTATAAAGCAGGATTTGATTTTGTGTGAAATATTTGGATACTTGTAAATATCTTAAGTAATTCCCAGAGGTTTCTTTCATTTTTCTATATGCAGTTTTATTTAACATTAATTATCATTTTTTCCTATTTGAAACGTCCTTCTAACAGTATTTTTTTTACTTTCGCTTAAGTTAAAAAATACCAATAATATACACTTTTACTGTTAAATGAAAAGGATTTTAATCTTCTCATTCCAAAGATCATTAAAATACAGGCACTCCATGCTACTAGAGTTCCCAAATTTATATTTAAAAAAATAAATTTCCCTACCTTCTGAAAAAAAACTACAATTATAGTATCCTTTGTTCTCAAAGGGATGGCATTCACAACATATCCCACTTAACTGATGTTTATTAAGTAAATTTATTCTCGATCATCCATCGAAATCTTCAAAAAATCTTGACTTTCAAACCCATCTTGGCGAGCATCTCTAACGAACAAAGCATACATTATGGGTATTCAATCAATCAAATTTAATAAAATGGAGGGGGATTTTAACTTTGAATGGCTAGACATCCCAGGCAGCATATCCTGTGGTATAATATTGGACAATATTGTGCGATATTATATGATATTAAAGAATATTCCACAATATTTTACAATATTGTACAATATTGACCAATATTGTACAATATTGACCAATATTGTACAATATTGACCAATATTGTACAATATTGACCAATATTGTACAATATTGACCAATATTGTACAATATTTGTGTACTACTAGGGATCTGTAACACCCACCTTAATGTATTTGAACGAATGTTTGAGGTATCTCAGTATTGAGGAAGTTGAAATGTATGGAGTGTAAAAAGTTCTATATTTTGATTAAATTTTGTGCACGAAGAACGATACTGAATACCTCTCGATGATACTGAAATTACTTATAGTTAGCAAAATGCAGAGTTTTAATATAATTAGCAGTGTTACAAATGTTAAATGCTTGACTAAGTGTAGACTAGAAATAATGCAATTCAAAATTGCAAAGCCTTTTAATGTCTATAGGATTGGATTCATTATAATATGTATTGCAATATTAGTATTTCGTGCGGATGAATGAAATTTTCTTGAAATTTTATTGTTAATGAACAAAATATTTGTAATACATAATTCATATGTTATTTGTTGAAGACTGATGATTATTTTGGAGACAGGGGATTGATAGAAAAGTTTTTTTTTATCACATCATGAAAGTTATTGTAAATAATACATTAATATTTTTTTTAAAAAAAATTAAAATATTTTTTGGTAATTTAAAAAAAAATGTTGCATGTTAACCGTAAAATGGGTGTTTTCTTCTATTTCTATTTAAAAAAACTTTACAACTTCCGTTTTTCCCTTTTGACATTCGTGTATCTAAAAGTTAAGATAATCACAAGTAAATACTGAAGATTGATATCAAAATAAAAACTGTCGGCATTTATTGATTTTTCAATTAATAGTGAAGTTTCCCAAGTTTTTCTATTAAATGGTATCGCCTTGTCTCTCAAAAGTTTGTTAAAAATAACCGTTAATTTTTGAATTTGTTAATAATACAAAATTGTTGACTGCGAACTAAAAGGGATTTTTTTTCGAGCTGACTGCTAATATTTTCAATATTATTGATAAAGAATAACAAGCTATAATCATCTATTTAATACTATATTAATGATTGGAAAGTGTTTAAGAAAATCTATGCTCCCTAATTCGTTTGAGGTTTTAAGAAATTCGGCTTCATCTTTTTCTAAAAATTTTATTTCCTTTACAAATCACAACAAAGAAAATTCTGGCGCTTTACAGATTTCTTATTCTCATTTCTGACTATTCGATGTACTTTTGCAAATTTTAGAAACTTAAAATTCATTCAAAACCATCTTCACAGTCCTCGGTGTAGAAAAGAGAGAGAGGGAGAGAATGTAATTACAGTAGGGAATAAATAATTTTTACATGTACCATTACCGTATATCTTATTTTTTCCTTTTTTTAATTCCAAATCAGCTCCAAGCTATCAGTTATTTACTTTTACTCACAATTAATAACATCGTCAGATGAAATTTCTGAAGTTTTATTTTATTACATTTATTCTTTGAGTGTATTTCTGAAGTATTATCTTTATTTTAGAAAGCCGTATTTCTGAATCGTGATTGTAATTTTATCTAAATATCATGAAATACAAGTCTAGCTTGAATATTTAAAAAAGTACGGCTTTTAAATGTCCCGACAATAACAACCTTAATGAATAACTACTATTCTTCGTTCTGCTAATAAGTTGAAAGCACTTTCCTTAACTTCACCCTCAAATTATTTATGCGCAATTAAGTCTCAAATCTATTAAAATAAAAAAAAATTGTGAAGCCTTTAAAAATAATCTTCAGATTTAAATAACCTAATAGTTATAATTAAATGCTGCAATTTTTAAAAGTTTTTTATTCTTTTCTGAAACTGCACTTCATTTTTCTCTAATACAAATCACAAATCATTCCTAGCTGCATGTATATTTATGGAACAATTATTATAAAAAGTAGACTTAAATATTTAAATGTAATAAATAATTACCTAACTTTTTTATATTTTATAATACTATTGACAAACACTATTTCATTCTTTCCTAACTTCATCACAAATCTTTCCTAACCATTAATAAATATATTTACCTTTTTAAAGGCTACATTTTATACTCAATTTTATAGATTTCATCCAACTATCAATTAACTCCAATTCATTCTTTCCTAACTTCAACCCAAATCTTTCCTAATAATTAATAAATATATATCCATTTTTAATGATTAAATTTTATACTCAATTTTATAGATTTCATCCAACTATCAACAAACTCCAATTCATTCTTTCCTAACTTCACCCCAAATCTTTCCTAATAATTAATAAATATATTTACATTTTTAATGATTAAATTTTATACCCAATTTTACAGATTTCATCCAACTATCAACTAACTTCAATTCATTCTTTCCTAACTTCAACACAAATCTTTCCTAGTAATAAATAAATATATTTGCATTTTTAATGGATAAATTTTATACCTACATTTTAGACTTGCTCAAGCTCTCGATAATCATTCTTTCCTAACTTCATCACAGATCATTCCTAACTAGGACTAAATATATTTACATTTCTCAACATTCATCAGTCCTATCCATCAGAAACTCCAAAATCTTGTATTCTCATCTAAAGATAGCTTCGTTCGGTATTCTGGCCGGGCGATTATCAGAATCTCCCGAAGCGCGAAAGTGAAATTGCTAAGCTCATTCGAAATCTCATGCACGGTCATTCGCAGACTAATGAACCTGCTACGCTGGTAAAGGCTTAGAGGTTGATTTCTGCACTTATTCAACATGTCACGTTCCAGGTAGGCACAAAACATTTTGGACAGATTAATCGTGTTCTTTGGGGCAGAAATGGAAAAAATCGTCACAGATGACACATATGTTTCAGTAGACTTTTGGGTCATTTAATTAGTTTCGGAGACTAGGTGCTGTAGTTGTTGAGGGTTTAATGTTGATGGGAGATAGAAATAGAGATGTTTCTGTTTCATGGTATATATGCTATTAGAAATATTATTTTTATTTCAAGGAATTTTTAATTTTATTTCTAAAAGGGTTTTGTTAGAGTGTAAATTTTAAAACTTCAGTCATTTAAATCTATATTTTGAAATTGCTTTTGATTTTCTTATTTGCTTGATTATGAAATGTGGTAATTGGTATCAAATTCATATTAATTACTTTATTAAAATTTTAAAACATAATAAGAATGAAGAAGATAAAAATATATTTGTAGTGAGAAATCAATTTCTTTTTTTCCCAGTAGTCGTTTATAAAGACTAAATAAGTTTAAAAAGTCTATGATATTCTCTCCACAAAAAATTAAGAAAAATTTTAAATTTTGATTATTTACTTAAAAACATATATTTATGTTTATCTTGAAATGATTCAACTGGATATACGAAAGAATAATACTGATCAATAAGACCAACAGATAAAAACAAAAACACCAAGAAAAATTTAACAGCTTTTAGAGTGTTTTATAGTTTCTGATTTTGAAACTAATAATAGTATTGCGTTAACAGCTTTATTTAAAAAAAGTAATATTCTGTATATTTCAATGGTATCTTAACTATAATATGTATTGATAATTTTTATTTTTAGATCTGTTTCCATTTTATTTATTGTCTATTATATATTAATGTATCTAATTCAAATATAATATTTTTTGCAATTGCCTTTTCTTATCCGGCTTTGACGTTTTTGGGAATAAAGAACTTATGAACTTTGTAACACAATGTTACACTTCTTTATTTTTCTACTTTATTTTTCTTATATTAAAAACATCCAAAATTTAAGAAATTCGTGTTTTATCATTTGCGAAAAATATTCAAGGACACAGTATTTTTTAACTTTAAATATACTGCGTTATTAATTGCGTTCATATTCATTTTATAATATCAGAATAAATCCAAGTATATATAAATAAGCCAAAATAGAAAGTTAACTGAAAATGTTTAGGAAAAAAATGCAATCTTTTAAAAAATGCTCGTTATTTTTTCCTTAAATAATTTTCCTTAAATAACTTATGTATCATTGTTATATTGCATATGCAGTTGCATTACTTAAATAGGATTGGAATTCTAACTGTCTGGTTTTAACGGTAAAAACAAACTATTTTAGTTTCACTTACTTGTATTTAAGTGAGTTACATAATAAATTTAAAGTACATTTATTTTAAAGAAAGCCATTCCTTTTTAAAAATTTCTATCTGATTAATTTTGTTCAGGAATAAACTAAAATACCTATGGAACGTGGCTACATCTTTCTAAACGCAAATTGTTTCCTCAAGCATCAAATCTTCTTGTAAATTGAATCCTTAACATAAATTTTCACGAGAAAATATATTCTCAGTCATTGTTTTTAGATGTTTCTTTTCTTACTAAGTGGAATTCTCATCAATTAAGGTAGTTCAGAGCAAGGATATTTTTCTCGGCAAATAAATACGCTGAGGAATGAGGACAAATCCTTTTAAAGAAAAGACACTAAACGCTATACATTTCCAAAAATAAACTGTGCAATTTCAAAAGAAAAAGCATTATCTTTAACTGGAATTCTACATAAACTTTTTTTATGATGATTAACCAATTTGAAGAAGAAAATGGAATTCCAGTTGCATAATAATACAAGAAAAAGGACTGACAAAGAAAAGAAAGGACGAAGATAAGCGAAAACGATAAATGTTAGAATTAATGAAAACGATTATCACCAATGTATAGAAACAAGGAACAAAAGTCAAGTCCAAAATATTTTTTGTAATAAATGAACATAATTGGTTTGGTTTCAAATGAGTTTATTTTTGAAGTCAAATTTTAAAATCAATATTTACATTTTTAAACTTTAACTTGACATTTTTAAAACTTTTGGGGGAGAAGCGAGAAACTATTTATTTAACATTATTTTTAAAAAATTACAACTTTTGGATGCATGGATATTTTTTTTGTCAAATGAGATTTTGTGTCCGCAAAGTATGTTTTATGAATTTATTATGTCCTAAATACATTTTATTTCTAATGTTTGATTAGATGCCCTAGAAAAATAGATCTAGGAGAAAATAAAACGAATTTTGAAGAAAAGGAGATTATCTAAAAACATGTCGGAGTTATATTATTATATTTATTACTTTCACATATTTTGTTTATGACTTTCACATATTATATTTATTATTTTAACATATTAATGGTCTACATATGTCTTAAAAAATTATGAATTATATATATATATTTTCAAACTTATCGGATACATCCAGCAGCATAAAATATATATCTACATTATAAAAATATTTTCAGTCTGGAACAGAAACTAAAATTTAGTGCACAGTCAAACAGGCAACAAGAGCAATTAAAATTCCGTTTTATGTAAGTTTTTTCGCTTTTGAGTTATCACACTGAGATGCATGCAAAAGATTAAACCGTTGTTCGGTTTTGTTTCAAAATTTGATGCAGATATGCAGTTTAGACGCTTAAACTTTGCATCAAATTCTTTCTGCCAGATTCACTGCGTTTTCTAGATATTGAATTCTCTTTCTCTCGATCACACAGGCAGACATAATTTTTGTAAATGTATTTCATTTAAAATTTGCTAAAAATTCACAAATTTGATGCTGAAACGTCTAATTCCATCTTTATAGTTTAAAGAACTTTTAAATCATATTTCTCAATGGAAGATATAACTATAAAAAAATGGGTATTTTGGACTCATGGAGGTCAAAAATGTGAAGTCTCAAGGCCGATTTCTTTTTAGTTATCGTACTTTCAATTCGTATACAAGAAATAAAAAATAATCATCCGCAGACTCATTTCATTTTTAGAAAAAAAAATTTAACTCATCGAAGTGTCTTAAAAATCACTATTTTTTTAGGAATTAGAGGGTGAAAGAACATATTTTTTTCGCAATCATTAAAGTGCGTTTCGTTTTATTATATATTCTTTTTTAACTTCACTTATTTCATGATTATGAAAATGGAATTTATGGAATCTGTTTAGATCATTTTTTTCAATTCTTTCCACTTTCTTTTTGAAATCTTGTACGCTTATATGTTATCAATGAGAATGTATTATTTTCATATTTTCAAGACTGGATTAATTATAATTGTATAAATTTAAATTAAAAGAATTAAAATTTAATTAATTAATAAGTTAATTTATTAATTAAAATTTGATTCTGTACTAGTGGTGCCCCCTAACAGTGTATTCACTAAAATGAATTCTTAGTTTATTAATATTTCTAATAACTATTTCATTATTAATTCAATTGATGTAAATTGTTATGAATTTCTAACTAACTAAATTAAAGACAAAGATCTAGAAAAAGATTAAAATAAAAAATTGTGCATTTGAACATATAAGGGATTTGTATAAATTATGTTTATAAAATATATCGGGAAGACATGTTAAAAGTAGCATCATTCATTAATTTCAAATATGCATTCATATGAGAATTATCTGCCAGGCATAAAATGTAAAGAAGTAAAAGATGAAATTTTTTAAATATTGAATTAAAACAAACTTTACGCCCACACTAAAAATATCATAAAAAATGAAGTCAGAAATTTTTTATATATATTTTGAAGTGTTTCTTTCCAAAAACCGATTATTTTTTATATTTTAATGAAAAACTAAATGATATTGATTTACTGTTCAAACAAATTAATGTAGATATCCTTATTAAATGGAAATATAGCTCTGAACTTAATGCAATCATATACTAATTACTCGTCATTTGCTTCAGGAAAATTAAGAATCAATATTTTCGAAAAGTGATAAAACTGGAAATCCGGAAAGCAGGATTAAAAGTTCACCATTAACGGATCCAGAAATTCACTTAACTTCCAGAATCGCTCTACCCCCCCCCCCCACACACACAAGGAAAAAAACTATTATCGAAAAAAAAGTATAAATATGATAACTATAACACTTAAAATGTTATTTTTTCAGTTATTTTAAAAAAACCTAGAAGTATTAATAATTTTTTTAGATAATTTTGAAGAAAAAAAATATTGAATTAAAGAGAGGAAATCTAATTTTTAAAGATATCTGTATGACAAATAGGGTTGTATAGTTGTACAACATTCTAAGATGTTTCTGATTTGTACTTATTTATTGAAATGTAGAATCATTCTTTAAAAAAAGATTATAAATTATATTCATAAGACTAGAAAATATAAAATCCTTTCTTCTTCTCTACTTTACAATATTGTTTGTAAAATAATTAGTGCCAGAATCAAGATATTTTCAACGGTCTAATGCTTTTAGGATAAGCTGAAAGTCGAGTTTCATAGTAAAACGAACACTATAATAAAATACTAAGATGAACACAAATTATACACCATTATGCAGACTCATTTCATTTTTAGTAAAAAAATAATTAAACCCATCAAAGTTTCTAAAAATGTTCATATTCATGTTTTCAGCAACATATTTGAACATATTTTTTTAAAAATATATATAAATCCTTTCTTCGTAACTACTTAACAGTATTGTTTGTATAAAAATCAGGTCCAGAATCAATAAATTTCTGTCTTTTCCAAATTAACCACCATTACAGCGGGACAACACGCCGAACCTTGCGAAAAGCGTACAATAATAGTAAAAAGTTATAAATAAATATCTAATAAGATAAAAATTTTCTTCAGTACCAATTACGCATACGGAAAGAAAAGTTTCCAAATGTGCATCTAAATTTGTTTCTCGAAATAAAATTACTAAGAACAAGATTGAAAAAAAATCATAATTATTAATGAAAGTTGATCCCATCAAACTTAATTTCATTTGCTTATATTAGTTACTGATTTTATTTCCGATATGAATTATGACAATATTACTGTAGATATGACAATATTACTGTAGAGAATGATATACTGTTTCGATTGTTTTGGATTGATGACCAATAAAGTCCTCTCCTTTCAGCCAAAGGCATAGAAAGTCATAGATTCTATTTATCATACTTCCTCTTCTGAGATCGTTTTTTTAAACTGAGAAAGTAATGCCTATTTCTATTAACACTGATGAAGAAAATCATTAACCCATTGACCACCGGTAAATTTTTGAAGCAACGGTAAAATGGATGCGTATGAAAATTTAATGGCCAAATAGATTTTATATAAATTACAATTTTTTTAAGTTGTGGAAAAAACGAGAATTATTTCTATGAAACAACATTTAACATAATCATTAATTTAATTTTTAAAACCGGGAGTCTAATTTTGAAGCATTTTTCAACCAAAATCTTTGACCTTGGTATTTTGAGCAGAAAATAAAGGGAAATAGACATAAGTGATAGAAATTGTCCACTTTTAGCCAAGATCACAGTATATCAAAACATTTCCTTTGTCAGCTGTATTCTGTTATCTGGAGGGAGGACTGAAAACTCGTATTGCGCTGACGTATCGTCAGCGGGAAAAGGGTAGTTTAGCTCACTACGAGAGATCAATTTTTCTTTTCGATCGACGGTGTATGTATTTCTAATTCTACTCGTATAGAAATGTCAAAAAGAAAATATTTTGCTTTAGATGAAGCTCTGAATAAATTTTATGAACTTGTAACTCTTTCGACAGAAACTGCAGAATCTAGCGAAGAAGAAGGAAATGATAATATTTGCATTTCTGCGGATTATGTTTTACCAAATGATACAGCAGGACAAAATGAAATTCTTAAAAAAGAAACCCAATCTCTCGAAAACCGGTAGTTGTCCCAAAATGAAAGACAAGAAATGGTTAAAAATGAAAACAGAAAATCTACCTCAACCAAAAAATGAGGCAAAAATATTTGGAGAGTGATTTTTGATCTACTTTTTAGTCCTAATGTATTTTCGCTTCTCGTAAATTACAAAATTTAGAGAGGTTACTACGATTTTCAGTACGAAGAGGAAATCAAAGTGATTTTTGTTCGTTGGAACGATTACTGTTGTAACTATTGGTTAAAATTTGTTAAGATTCAACCTGAAAACAAGTTTTCCTGTTAATCAAGTACGGAAAACATTTTGATGCTTCAATCTTGTTTTATTGATCAGTTTAAAGACAAAATGGGAGGAGTCGATTTATATGACAATTTAGTTGCTAACTACAGAATAAGAATTCATGGAAAAAAGTGTGGGTGTCTAATATTTAAAAATTACATTGCGTTGCCTTAACAAATGCATGAAATTGTCAAAATTGTTTACTACCAAAAATAAAAATGACTTGGTACTCGCTTAGCTGCGCTTGGTAGATATATAGCAGAGTATAGTTTACTATCTATTAGTCTAAAAGTTCTATTGTTATGTTTAATTATGAGTATCAGAAATGCTTTAATTTTACTTGGATAATCTGAAGAAAAATACTCACAGTTGATGTTAGGCATACCTGATGAGTGGAGGGCGTTATATACTTTAGTAAGATTTCATAGACAAATTTAATCCAATTCTTATGAACATTTAACTTGCCTTATGATCGCTTTAGTAACTTTATAAAAATTAAAAATTGATATTTTTCACCTTGTATCTTAATTTCCTGTGTATTCTTTTAAAACCATCATTTGTGTGCTTTTTCATTTAAGTTTGTTATTCATATTAATGATTCATTTACATAAAACCTGCAACTGAATTTGAATTACAAATCGTTAATTTTTTTAATTTATATATGCCAATGAGTTTTATTTATTTATCTAGAAAATGCTTTCTGAAACTCATAAATAAAACACATTCTATGTTAATAATGTTATATCGCAACATTAACTTCCGAGCAATCTTTACAGCTTGATAACATTTGCAAACGGTTGATTTTAAGTTTTTTCAGTGATAATAATAACAATGAATTGTGCTTACGAAGCAGTGTGATTCAAGACTATAGTCTTTGCGTTATTAAAACATGCATGAACTTACTCTAATAAAAGAAGCACTAATAGCACAAATTTTATAATCTTGACTCTTTATGGCCTACTAATGAGTGTGCTTTGCTCGTACTTGCTTGCTAAATTTATGCATGGGCAGTTGAATCTTCTCATCCTTTCGAGAGAGTAATTCCATGAGTGTTTCTGATATTTTATTCATTCTTCTTAGAACATTAGTCAGAAACAAAGGGAAATAGTCTAGAAAGAAATGATCTCAGAATGGAGACATTATTAAAGGATATACATTGAAATATAGGGCATAGAGATTTGGTTTGTACCATACGGCAGCTTTATTTTAATTCTTAAAAGTTAATAAAGCATAATCATTCTTAATAAATCTTCTCGGTTATTTTTCATATTTATTTATTGATATCTGAAAGTAAATAGATAAATATTTTCTCTAACTCGTTAGCAACAAATTCAATTTTAAATACTCATTTACAGATAAAGAAATATTGTAATATTAAACGTCTTTAAGAAAAAAGTAAATTTTCCAGTTGGTGCTCTAGATAATTCAAGTCCAGCCATTTCTATACAAATTTCAAATATACATAAAGATTTTGATATAATGTTGTTTATTTTTCATTTCTTTTGTATTTGCACATTTAGGAAAGTATTCTGAGATTGTACAACTGGAATTGGTTGAATAAAATATCTCAAAAATTTCAGTTACTCAAATCAGAATTCACTGACTTCGCTGCTTTTGCAATTAATATTCACATTTTATTGCAAAAAATGGAATTATTTCCCATTAAAATTAAAAATTTGGAATCCTTTGTTTGTTTGTTGACTCAGATTTCTGTATGAAAAATTCTCAAATTAAGATGATATTAAATTATACTGAATGTCCAAAATTCTGAGTTAAAAGAAATTCTACAGCAATGATTTTTCAGAGGAAGAAACTTGTTTGTCTCAAACTACTTTCTGAAATTACTTTTGGAAACGTAAAAGAGGAAAACAGCTACGTGATAGCCTTGCAATTCTTGTTTATGAGTAGCTGCATAAATTATTTGGCAAATCAAATCTGAGTTTTTAAATTGTTTCCCGGGAAAGTCAAGGCGAAAGATAATGGAATCTCCGAACAAGGATAATGCATTTTTTACTACCCTCATATCATTTGAAATTATAAGTATGTGCTTTAATTCTATTAGCCTTAAAAGTATCTATTCCTTTTTTTAAATAAAATATTTCTGATTTTTTAAAAAAATTATTATCCGTTAAATCTAAATATTTCCAGGAGCCAATTTGCAATACAAATTCAAACCATCAAAAAGTTTTTCACATTTTTGGTGAAATTTCCATGAAATATTTTATTATTGAATACGCCATCCCTGTTTAATTCAACTTCAGATTCACAAAATAACGCTTGGGTAATGTTTTAGTCAGGTAAAATCATTTAACACTTTGTAAGCAGTTCTAAGTACAAGCCAACTTTCACAACAGTGCCTTGCAAATTCTGGTAACTTCTTTATTTACATATCTCTGATTTCCTAACGAAAACACTTCACTTCACCATTAACAATATTTTTAAAAATGCAAATTAAGATGTTAAAAACCAATATTTAAAGGATTGTATCAATAAGAAAATGGTATAAAATTCTCTAATGAGATCTAGTGAGGGATATTCTTTATTGTACGTAGTGTTTCATAGTTTTCAGAAGAAAGCACTACTATCCGTTATTTTCAGATTTTAGATCTGTATAGTCCACGGGTCTATTATAGGTCTGTTATTTCCAATAACAGTAAATAAAGATACTTCAAGTGAGTTATAGTTTTAAAATAAGGTAACATTTCATTATTAAAGTGATAGCTGAACCTATAAACGTAGAAGATTTTCTATATTTAGAGGTAATATTTTGACAGAAGGGGTTTCTTCAGGCGGTGCTTTAATTTGCAAGCCATGAATCATTCAAATGTCAAAATTTTGCCTCCCAGAATTTCATTAAATTGTGGTACCACTTTTGACAATCGCAATGATAAACTGACTGAGATATATTAACACTTTGCTGACCGGTGACGAGTTAACTCATCATTGCACTTGCATTATCTGTTTCAGTTTATAACACCGAGGGCGATATAGAACATTGCAAAAACTTGGCGTATCGTGTTTAGTCTTGTCCGCTCTATAACAGAAAAATTACTTTTCCTAATATTTACATTTTTATTAGAATTTTAGTAAAATTCCAAAAATTTCAAACATGATGGAACGTATCGGCGAAGAACTTTTTGATGTTCTAATTCAACAAAATTCATTGGAGTTTTTTTAGAACGTTTTACTTTCATATTCAATTACAAAAAAGTAGCTGGTGACATGACATAGATTCTGTGTAAAATTGCTGGTCACCAAAGTGTTAAGAAATCTTGTAGAAAGTTAGCTATTGTATAAGCCTAACTTGAAGTCATCTTACGCTAATTAAGGTATTATCATTCCGAATAGTTCAACAAAGAAGGAAAAGTAATAATACGAACGGAATTTTACAACCAAAACCAAACAATCAAAATTGAAGGTTGTTTTGTATGCAGAATTTCTCACTCAAAGATGTCAGAAGTAATCTCTATTATTTCAATCATTTCACAAATATTAGAATTAGTTCTTGTTGAATATAATTTTCGTCGCCCGCTTCCACTACTTGAAAAAATAAATTCAAACTATTTTTATGCAAATACTTAACACTTTATTTCGTTTTGAATTATAAATTCAATCCAATTAAATCCACTCTCATTATCGTCACGAAGGATTCCTTGAATTTTTTTTAAGTATGAAATCTTATTCGACTACATTATAAAGCAATTAAACACAATTTATACAGATTTTTTACTTTTAAATGATATTTATGTGCTATTAACTTTCTATTTGCGAAAACAAATGTAACAAACATTCATTCTTGCCAAATTGCTTTTTTTTCTTGCATATTTTTTTTATAATTTCTCTACTTTCAAACTGCCGAACTTCCAGCAAAATTAACGCAATCTGCTGCCTTGAAAAATTACATTTCTTGCATAGGAAGAGTAGAGTTAGTATTTCAAAATTTTAGGAAATGTCATGAAGACATTACAATGATAAATGAAAACTATAATGGAAATATTATTAAGAAATTTTCCCAAGGAGAAATTCTAGAAGCATTTAATACAGAACTAACAAAATTACGATTTAAAAGGAAAAATGTTACTCTTGATATTTTCAATTTTTAAAAATGTATGGCCATTTTTTATGAAGTATTACATTTTTATTTTTAAAAAATGATTGAACTGAAGAAATGTTGACAATTTAAGCTGTTTATAAAGAGAAATTAAGATGATATATAAAGTTCAGTCTTTGTTTTTTCTTTATCTTATAATTTTCAAATTTCTTTTTAACAAAATTTTAGAGAGTAATGAACATTTCATTAAATACAAGTTAGGCAGCATTTAATTTGATGTATTTCATAAACATCCGGATATCCGTTTAATAAAACTTCTTCTAATGAAGTTTATTTTGACGTCTGTTTATAGCGTTAATAGATATTATAGTTGGAAGAAAGTGTGAGAATTATTAGAAATATCTTTGAATTCAGAAGAGGAATATTTCATTACCCATTCTTCCAAACATTGCTTTTCATTCAACTACTTAAATTTCTTTAAACCTTATAGATTTCACTGAAATAAATTATTCGTCTTATATACGAATTAAATAGCCCAAAGATAAAATTCAGTCGTAAAAATTTAAATTTTTATCCTGACATTCGTGTGCTCTAAAACCTGAAAAAAGTATTAAAGGATAAATGCAATCAAAAATTAATTGAGTATGGAATAAAAATACACAGAGATCGGAGAAGTTTATAACTAATGGATTAATATCATATTAAATTCCGTAATAATTGAAAACGCTAATGAAAATAACTCCATCTTAATAGCTTTTCTGATGTTTGATCAAATGCAAATAAGTTCAAAAGCTCGCATTTTAACTTAAGTTAAAATGAATTCAAATAATGAGCGTGTAAAAATGCATGACTTTCTATCTATATGAATATTTTATTCATGTTTGTGATAATGGTTAGAACTTTTTTTTCCAATTTAAGTGGTAGATGCAAAACATTTCTTTAAATTTTCTTTTCTATTCCATAAGAAATGAAGAAAAAAACTCAATCTACAGCAGAAGTTAATTCCTCTTTGTTCCAACTCTTTAAATTTTTGAAAAATGTTTTTTTCCTCAAAAGAGTTGGACAAACTCTCTTTATAATTAAATTCAACCGAATAACTTTGTTTCTAAATGCTAGTTTTTCTATGTCCTAGGGTGGATGTGTGTTTTTTTTTTTGCAGCCTTTAATAAAAAATAAATAAAGTCGTCTTTCTTAAAAAACATCTGGGAAATGACTTTATTTTAAAACGTTGAGTCAAATATATTTGCAAAATTGTGTAAACATTTTAAACCACAGAAGTGGCATATTTAATTGGGCTACTTAAATTTAGTTGTAATCGTAAGTAAATTAACTTAAGTAATAGGAATTTTTTAAAAAGCGAAATTTTGTGACGTGTGAAAAAAATAATTAATTTACGAATGTGTGATTAAAATCAGTTGTTGAAAATAATGATACTTTTAGACCTATCTTCAATCAAGCAATCAAGTCATTGTCCTAATAGGTCTCTTAATCGAGATAATAGGTTTCCAGGTTCAAGAACTGATCTCCCAGTTAAGTTCCACCAATAGACAATCTGAAATTGAATTTAACACCAATGATGTAAAGTCAAATATCAATGATCCCCATTCACCACACCAGTGGAGTTGAAAATTTACAGGCAGCTATTCCTCCAAAAAGCCATTGATTAGCCAAAAGTAATGAAGTTGAACGATTCATGATTCGGCCACTTGTAGTCATAGAAGCATTGAAATATTCTACTTAAAATGTAACTTTATCAGAAATATTTTAATTACTATGACTAACAGGTCCAAAAGGCATAATCAAATTTTAGATTTTGTATTATTGTTGGCAATCAATATAGAATATTCTTCTATTTCCAATTTAGAGCATATTTGTGAAGATTAAACTGTTTGTCCATTTCTAAAAATTAGTCCTTACTACAATTAAATTGTTTGCGTATAAACAGAAACTGGAAAATATAGCAGAAATCTTTGCAGTAATATTCAGTAGATTACTTCCAAAAACTATTCCAAATGTTTTATCAGTGGCAGTAATGGGGGAAGATTTTAAATATATGTACTTATCAAGTAATCGATTTTCTTTGATATTCATTACTTATTCTAGTAAAGGCTATAAAGCAAAGTAATTTTAATATGGATTGACATGCGTTATATTTATACGTTTCTCCTAGAAGCCTTGTTGATTTCTGAGAAATATCCCATTACTTTTTTTCTAAACTATTTAATGCGTATACTAACATTTATTTCTGATCAAAATATAAGAAAGAGGCAAACAACATGAAGGAAATAAGTTGTTTTTTTCCATCTTATTATTAAATTCGGAATAATTGTTTTTATTTTCAAAACTTGAATTTTTTTAAAAAAATTACTAAAAGAGGGAAAATAAATAGTAGATTCTGTTGCCTTTTAAGTTAATTCCGTATATTATTTTATTTTAAATATTTATCTTTATTTTCATTTTTAAATTGAAATCTCAAAGAATATAAACTTTTAGCCCTTTTTCAAACTGAATAATTGATAGTAAAAATTATTTTCATTATAGTCAAATCATTAAAACTTGATAAAAATTGTGTTTCATTTACTTGTCTGATCACCATCATCAATTGTCAGTGAATTCATGCATTAATACTATGTTATAAAATCTTGCAAACAAAAATATTACAAGTTTTTTTTTTGAAGGTAACAGACCAACAGAAGATAGATTTTATATGCACAAATGGGTGAAATTAATTTTCATACTAGTTTTTAGTTCTAAATCATATTTAATTCCCTCCCATTTTCTCAATCTGTTCGATCAGTACTTTTCAATCTCTTGACCTTGACCGCCATTCAAGATTCCCCCATAGCCCTTTTTAATGCATTTTAACACCCCTTATCTCACTAAGATTAAAATTAAAAGTACAAATGTCAGAAATTTGTGAGAAAATCAAGACAGTTATTATTGTTTCTCATTTGGTAATTCAAATAGTTTTGAAAGTGAGGTTTTAAGAAGAGATTTACAATCAATCTCTAAGTATAAATAAAACCTAGAAAGCTAACATTTCCCTTTAGAATAAACAGTTACCAACTGCACATAGCGTTTTTCAGCTATAACAATAACTAATTTGTAATAATAAATAAAAATCATGCTAAGCTAAAATTTGTAAAATTATTATTCCAATTATGATAATTTAATTGAGAAAGGAAATTCGTTAAAAATAAACTCCTATTTTGTTTTAGAACTATATTTTCCACATTCGAAGTAAAATATCAATTTAATTAAATATATGTATTTATTATGTTTTCAATCTCGTGATTTTATCTTTTCGATAGCTTAAAAAAAGTAATTTCAAAGAACAAATAACAATTAACTGGAAAATAAACAAACAAAACATGCATTTTATTTATTTCTGATCATATATACCCTTTAGTTTACTTAAAATGACTCTTTTGAAGTTGAAGCAAAATTTTTGTAAATCGCAAAACTTTTATTTTAGCCATAGAATCGATTTATACTGTCCCAAAGTAGATAGCAGAAACCTCTTTTTAAGCTATCACTGCATGCTTTGCATGAAACCACTCTGTTTTTCCACTAGAAGAAGAAGTTCAACCTTCATATCTCAACTTAAATCACTAGAGACTAAAAGCAAAGTGACTCTTCAAAAGCAAACAGCGTTAAAGCCGTCTTGTTTTGAATTTCAAACAATTGTTCGAAACAGTTTTGAAAGATAGCAACGGAATATATGGAGAAATGCTTCTTTTTTGCTCTTAAAATAACTTCTAAAAATAAAGAGCACTGATCTTTATTTTGAAAGAAATTAAAATATAAAATATACTGATTTTTTAAATATATATATATTTTTAGAGTAGGATTCTATTTAAAAAATGAAATTTTTATATGACAAGACAAATATATGTAAGTTGTGTCAATCCTTCAGAAATTTTGATCAAAGTGTGTAAGGGATAAAAGTATATTATTTCATTTAATAACGACTTGCAAGAAGGTTAGCCTTTATAAGTTATATTCTAAATAACTACCATTAGTCAGGCAACATTTAAGTTGGGAATGTCCTCTATTTTTTAATATAAAATTCTGGAATAATTGAATTCTTATACAAAAATACAGAGAAAAACATGGCATTAAATGTGCGAAGTGTATCTTAAAAAATCAGATTTGGCAGAAAATGTTCAGATCTTCAAATGTAAGGTTAATTTCATTTGTCCATTAATTCAAAGTTCAGCATTATTTCATAATGTTGATTTTATCGTCTGATTGCGAATAAGATCACTGATCCATAATTAAAATGTAATAATTTACAAATGAATAAAGACAATAACTCTTTAAAGTAAAAATATATAAAATTTGAGGTAAGCCATTATTGATATATATATATATATATATATATATATATATATAATATGATTTTTTTTAAAAGAAGCATAGAATTTATTCTTATGAGGGGAGGTGGGGGTATTTTCCAAGCTATCTAAGCCTTAATAATAGTTTTTTTAATTCTAAGTTATTATTATTATTTTGCCCTTGAATGTTCTCCAAAAACTATTACAAGCAAATGGCAGGTAACTTTCTATTGGCGCCCTAGAAGACGATAATTCATGTATGGGGACACACAAAGGATAACAGGATCACCGTGATATAAATCTATTTGACTTATATCGCCATGTTGTTAAGCAGTCCATAAATTTATGACATTACTGACATGGTTCAAGGGCATTCTATTTCCTTCAGAAAATTGTATTTTCACATCTTTTAACAAATTATCAAAAGAAAGAACATAGACTAACGAAATTTTGGCAGAAAGCAAGCCTAAATAATATTTAGTATCTTTCATAAACCATTATGTGTAATATTTTCATCTCGGACCGAGAGTCCATAGAGCTATTTGTCAAACGTAATGATTAATAAATGAGTTTCCTTTCATCTCGTTAGTCATTTATTGCAACAGCGGATGATATTCTTCATAAAGAACATAAAGTGCTGCTTCTATTTCATAAGTGCACTGACAGAATAAAATGATATCTCAGTCCATTGAATTTCAACGTTTTGGGAGTTTCGGAACCTTACCCATGATAACCGGTTTTATTCTTTGCAAAAATATGTCTAATTGAAACCTGCACGTGATATTTTAACATTATTAGTAAAATATGAATCATTGCTCAATATAAGGTTATAAGCTTAAGAAACCGAATAGCAGCCTTATAATGTGACAATCATGCGTCATTGCAAAACGATTTAACGAAATTTCAATTGTAATAGCATTTATGCTTAACTGTGTTATACTTACATGCCTAATTGAAATCTGCATATGATATTTTAACATTTTTCTGCAAATATGAATCATTGCACAATATAAGGTTAGGCTTAAGAAATCGAATAGTTAGCTTATAATGTAATAATTATACGTCATTGCGAAACGAGTTATTTAACGAAATTTCAATTGTAATAGTTTCTATGCTTAACTGAGTAATACTTGCCAGCTTAATGAATTTTAATTTGATTTTAGAGAAACTGCATCTTACTAATTAACATTCCTTAATCTAATATCTAGTTAAATAAGGTGTAGTTAATGATTAATTATTGCCGGCATAGTTACTCAGTTAATTAACGATTATTAGTGTCTTTTGAGCAAACTGATAATTCAATTTATTATACATACTAAATGAGATAGATACTTCATCATTAGTTATAGTAATTTAACAAAGCGATATTTCTTAAATATCGAGAAAGAAAAACCAACATTGTTTATTCTTTAAGAGTCAGAAACAAAAGCGAAAAACGAAAAATGCCGAGACTTTCACAAATAAAATCAAAACATATTCTCCAAAGATAATTATTCCTTTTTTAAAATAAGAGTTGATTCATTGTGGTTAATTGAATTTCCATTAAATTAATTAGTTAAAGAACGAAGTTTTACAAAATGCATAAGAAAATTAGAAAAAAAACATTATCCTTCCACATTTAAGATTATTTTGTTTTTTATCTGTCTAAATCATAAACGCTGGAAAGTTATTCATTACTTTATTTTAGAGACGGTAATCTTAACAGGTAAGACGTGAAAAGTGAATCTAGGCACTTCCGTAGTGTTTTTATATCATATGGATAATGATAATTAATAAGCCTATCAATAGCAACATAAGATATATTCAGCCTCCAAAACAACTATTAAATAGTCAGTCTTACTTCAGTAGTTCATAAAAGAAATCTTAACCATTTGACATAAGAATTTATTTAACTTTTTAATTAGATAACTCACCCTTTTTTGGTAATGTATTGTTAATTTGATTTTTTAAATAATATATGGAGCATTTGGGATACCAAATCGTTTCATATTGTCTATTTCGTATTTAAATACTTATTTTTGTGGCTCAATTGCAAACTTGAAAATAAAAATTCAGTAATTCGATGCGTCACGTCATTTATGGGAAGTGGTTAAGCAAGTAATATAAAAACAATTTTTTAAAATATAAATTTCTACTCAGATAAACATTTTTTTATTTTAATTGCTTTTTATTAAATAGTAGTAATTAGTATTAATATGCATATGAATATGACTTAATAACAATATTACGCGGCAAAATAGAAAGCGAATCTTTAGGCAATTTTCCATTCTCTTTTCTCTATATGGTGTTGGATTATTATTTTTGTTTGTTATTATTTATTCGGTTTCTATATATTTTTTTTCGTTCCTAATTTTTTTAAGTTGATGGTGGTCTCACACACAAATGCAGATTTTTTTTCGGGCGGATTCGAACTCGCTCCCCAATGAATAAGAATCCAATACCATACCAACCAGGCAATCCCGGCCTACGATTACTATTATTAAAAATAATTGACCAAAAAATTATACTAGCACTGAATTTCCAAAGCCAATTGAAGATTAAAAACCAATTGTGGTAACGCAAAATGCGTAGTTTTTCCATACCAGTTTGGGTAACGCAATAAAAATTAGAAATTTCTAATTTTCCTTATTCTGCATTATTTATATTTGAAAGTACTCCAAAATTAATCTGAAAAATCGATTAGTTAAACCATGTTTAATTTTAAAGGCATCAAACATTATGAAAATAAACAGAATCGTTTAAAATAGTCCGCCGAAAATGTGTTAAGCCAAGCCTTATTAGTGTACGGAAAAAACAAACTGAATTCATTAATTATTTTGTGGGCGGAAATGAAGATTTTTGGCGAGAAAGTTAGTTTTTAATGAATAAATTAAAAATTAATGAATTAATATTTGAAAAAACTGTATTAACATCAAATGTCATCCATTACAATTAAAAAAATATTAGTTGAACTTGATTGGATGACAAAAAAGTATGCTATAACGATTGGAAACTGGGACACGCACACACACACGCGCGCGCACGCACGCACACACACTATGCTAATAGTAAGAATTATAGTAGAGCTAATAGCAAGAATTGAAAAAAAATGAATGAAAGAAAGATATTGTATGCTTACAATTTGAAATACTACTTCATTTTAAGCTATTTTGATTAATGTAGTTTATAGTTATTGCAAAATCAAATAGAGAACATTAAAAAATTGCAATAAGTGTGTTTCGCTTATAATGATTTCCATTTCATTTTTCTAAGCAAAAACTGTTACCATGGCTTTCTAATCTTTAAAACTGATTAGAGGCAACGGGAAATCTGAGGCAGTTTAAATACACACATGAGAAAGAGCACATGATATTTTCATGACTTTTTGACAAATGTTTTGTAAAACTTGTCATGCATGGGCTCAGAGAAGTTCATAGTGTAATTTCTGAGAAACAAGTGGTTACAATCACTTAATTTGCCGCCTCTCACGCTACATATCCAACGCAGCTCAGAGTAGAAAATTTTGGAGACGCAGAGATCGACTCAGTCATAACTTTTGTAAATCGCAAATCTAAAAATACCAAAAGGTCACTCTGTCAAGCTGCTTAATCAAGCTTTTGTGAAATCAAATCGGGAAAATTAATTGCCTGATTTTTCAAGAATGCATTGAAATTTCTTAACCAAACCGATAATATTCCTAGACAAACCAAATAACAAACAAATGCATTCACATCTGTAAACCGGGAAGTAATTTACATGCAATATTGCACGTAATGTCGAGCTGTTGCACGTAATGTCGATGATTCCACATTCTTAAAATCGCTTATAACTTTCAAATAGACAGTTCAGTATTTGTGGATGTAAACAGGCAATTAATTTCCAAATTACTTAATTAATTTCATTTGAAAGGATTTAATATATGATTAATCCTCCTGTATTAATAAAGGAATGGAATTCAAGGATTACTAATTAAAAGATTTGCTTATGGCTAATTTTAAAATGAGATATTTATGCTTTCATGGCATTAAAATAAATGCAAATGGTGATAATTAGTTAAATACTAAGCTTATGCTTAAACTTATTATGATTTTGCTCTCTAACAGGCACGTGCCTTTATGCAATATATCATTATTTCATAAAGTTTTGCATAAATATAGATATCTTAATATACCAGATATATGAAATTTCGCACTAACTAGCGTGTTTGTATTGTATCTGCTTGTTGTTTTGTAAATACGAATATATGGTTTTACAAATATATATATATATATATATATATATATATAATATAGCAATTTCTGATTATATTCATTTTATTGTGTCATCCAGAATTATACAATTGCAATATATATTTATTAATTTAATCTCATTAACATCTTTTCTTCATATAAATTTTATTATAAACATTCTGATGATTTTGATGTTGACTACAGATCTTTAAATCTTTACAGAATTTTATTAAAGATTTTAGATACCCAATTCATACTTGATCCGAAGATTTTGAGTATAAGAACCGTATTAAAAATGAAATATTAAAATATGTGTAGTAAAGGTTTTTAGATTTGAAATCTGTACTTTAATTCCTTATCTTTGTAAAGTTTATAGAAATAAGTATTCAGGGCTTTTTTTATACTTCTACAATTCACAAACTTATCAGCATTTAGAAGATAATTATCAATTTCTACAAAACAAATGAAATGTTAATAATGAAACTTTTAGGTTCATAGTTCATTTCTAATGTTTGTGTGACAAATGATCTATCCAGATGCTATATGCAGAAAGTTTACCCAAATATATTAAATAAATAACTTTAGTTATTCTAGAACAGAAGTTGGCCTCATTTATTTAATAGGATTCAGCTCGCTCCATCGAAATATCCTTTTCCGCATTATGTTGTCAGCCCTCGGCTTTTCCCAGTATAAGCTAAATGCACCCTAATTTTCAAAAAGCTAGGATTGAGAATATAACTGGCAAGTCCTGGCAATTTGTCAAAACATTTTTTTTTATTTTTCGTTCATCAATCTTAGTTTCATAAATAAAAAATAAGAGAAAAATAATTCCAATTTTCTTTTTAAATCTTCCAAATTACACCCTGTATATTATTACATTTTTTAATATTTCCCGAATTTGCATTATTTGCCAGCCTCATTTTGGCAACAATACAAAGTTTTTGATTTTCAATAAAATACAATTTACTACAAATTATACAGGTGTTAAATAGAATTTTATTGATTTCGTAATAAATATGATAATGTAAAAAGCTTTCTTATTCAGCAAAAAATATAATTTTGGAAACGGGTATAATATATTTTGATACTTCAAAGAAATTACAATGTATTGAATAGTATAAATCAGCCGAAGGTAACAAATACTATTATTCAATCCAGTTCAATTAAACAATAACGAAATCTAAATTCATAATTTTTTATGATTTTTAAGTAATGAGTAAAAATGCTATAAACAGGGTATATAATAAGATTAAAAATAATCTCGTTTTATATTAAATAAATATTATCATCGTCATTAAAACACTATATTTTGCTTTTCTTTAAATCGAACTAAAAGAGGGAGAAAGAGAAGAAATAAAAAGAAAGAAACTGGATTTAAAGATCAACTCATTTTTTTGCATTGTTTTGCAATTTAATGAATTGAAAAAAAAACAATTAAGTAGAAATGATACCGAGACAGAACAGAAATGGACGATTTGGGAAAAAAATAGGTAATCAGTTTCATTTTTATTGAAAATACTTTCAATTTCCAAATAAAATGATAAGTGCCATGATTTCACTGGATGTAACTGGTTATTCCTAATTAACAAAATCACAACTTTGAAAAAAAAATTGTTTTTTCCTTTTTTTACTTACAATTGTAAGCCTCATATTAAAAAATATGAAAGACTCATTAGACTTGATTTTAAAAAATTATCTCCCGAAAAATTGTTTTTTTAACCATATTTCTGTGAATAAATGTACCATAGTGCCTTAGTACCATAATGCCTCAATGTACCTCAGTACCATAACGCCTTCGAAAATTATTGGTGTCTTCTACATATTGGCTCCTTTCGTCTATATGTAAATTTATAAAGATACTAAATATCTCTTATAAGTTAATATCAGCCTCTAATATATCTGATAAACCTCACTATTGAACTCTTGAACTTATCTTCCTCCTGCCTAATAACTAGAACATCTTGGGCTCAAGCTAGAAGCACCTGATGAGATTATTTCACCTTAGAAATCTGCTTTTTGGTCGAAAGTAAAGCCACAATTAACATAAAAATAGGACTTAGAAAATATATTTTTAATGTATTTCTCTAAAAGTGTATAAAAGGGAAAATGTTTTGAAATGCTCATCCTCTAATTATTTTATCGAACAATGTAGAATTTGTGCCTAATTCAGACTTAAAAAGAAATTTCAGTATAATTTATCAGAGTAAAGTCCTGAGTATGAAAAGCCCAGTATATGAAATAACTTAATATGTTGGCTTTTTTTATCAATTCAGTTACACCCCGTTAAAGAAAATAAAATAATAATAATAGTAAACAGGGAAAAAAAACATTCCGATTTCACAAAAACAGTTTTAGTTGTACATGCATTCGATAATTTATTTTAGTTTTATTATTTAGAAAAAAAATTGTATTCATTATTTTTCGCATTTAAAAAAATTAGAATGAATAATATTTTAAATTCGGCCTTACAGGAAATGTCTGCTTATATTAATGGTTAGTTTACTGCATTTTAAAAAAGATACCAAGTCTATTCATTAAATTTTGATAACGGAAAGATTTGATTAATGGTCTTTTAAGTCTGAAATATGGACATAAAATGACAAAAATGGAGTAGAAAAAGAATAATTTTGTTACAGGCAAACTCTTTAAATTTAAATATTCTTTTTTTATTGTTCCTCTAGGTGATAGTTTAAATTTTTTTGCTTTATTTAACTGAGTTTATTTTTGTTGTTTACTATTTCGCTCCTTTATTTAATCATCTCCAGCTTTATGCTCTTTTAGTTTATTATTAATATGCTAAACTTTATAAATCATAACAGGGTTTTCCTTGTTTTTCTTAACGTATAAATTAATAATATTAGCATCGAGCGTTTAAGTTATTAAATCGAATCCTCTTTTTTTTAATATTACCATATCAAAATATTTTAATTTTATAAATCCTTTCGGGGACAAACACGATTTATTTTTCTTCCCTGAAATGCTTTAATATATATATAAATCTATGAAAATAAAAGATGTCAAATTTTGACAATCAAGAAAATGTATTAATTTGTCCTTCATTTGCTATTGTAAATAGAGTTTTTCCAATATATTCATCAGGAGAATACCACCACGCAAGGAAAAAAGCTCTTCAAATGTAATTTTAAAATGAAATTATAGTCCGTGAAAAGGTAATGACTTTCAATAAAATGTTTGAAAAAAAGACAAACAATAACGAATCACGTTGATCAAAAATAATCTGATAACTGAAAGTGAGTGGCCTTATTGCATTGCCATATTATTCAGAAAAAAAATTAAATCACGATAAATAATTACAGTAGAAAATATTCTTCAAATTTTAAAAGGAAAATATTTCATAAATGGTCATCTGCTTAAATAATTTATACAATAAATCGTGCTAAGCATTGGTTTCCAAATTCATGCTATATTAATACAGCTGAAAAGTCGAAATAAAGTCGAAAAAATGTACAAATGCAATATAATAATAACAATAGGGATGCAACTACTATTCCTTTAACTGATAATAATTAATATTTTGTGAATGATAACCTATAATTTAATTTAAATTTAGAATTTTTAATCATTATGTGGGGATAGATTACTATATTAAGAATTCTAGTCTTTAAATACAATCAATAAGAAGGCTACAAAAATTAACAAACAACGTTTTTTCTCTACATTAGTTTGAAAGCGAGAAAATTCTCTAAATTATCAACTAACTCTCTGAAGTACACTGTACTGAAGTAAAGGTATTTGATCGCAGTATCTCAAAAATGGATCGCGATCGCAAAAATTGAGCCCGAAACCTTTCTGATTGTGAAGCCTGGTACATTTTAGTTCTCAAGAAAGTAATATACTCTGAAATAAATTTCTCTAATCTAAATTAAAAACTGTAAAATATTTAAATAACATCTAAATAATTATATTTTCCTATCAACCAAGTTTTTATAGAAGAAATGTTGCAGAGATTTTCTGAAATATGTCACATAAAAAAATCAGTTTATTTTAATTTCGACTCTAGCATTGATATCAACATCAAATTAGAATAAAATGGAATAAATATCTTCATGATAAAATAACCATTCAATTATTGAGTTCTTGAAAATAATTTTGTTGTCAAATGAATTGGCTGTCACAAATAAGAAAATTACTGCATTCTAACACTTTGAATGCCAAAAATCATTCCGACTGGAGTAAAAACAGAATTCTAAATATTTTTATTGCAAATTTTTATCTTTTTTTTATTAATCTTATGTTGTAAAAAAGGCATTCCATTTTGTCAGATGTGAAAGATAATTGTCCGCATTTTAGATTCCCTTCAATTTTTATTCGTATGGCATATTTTATTGCATAGAATATATTTACTGATTTGATGAGAATAGAAAAGAGAAAATGGTGCTAAAAATGCTTTTCTTTTATTTGCGACTCATATTTTATTTTTCTCCCCTCTGGTAGATACTGTAAGTGAAAAAGGGTTTGGAAAATAAATTACACTATAATTACTTTCAGAAAAAAATCCACTTAAAAGCTATTGGAAAGGACGCCTGTGTTTGTATTATTGCCTAAAATTCCAACACAGAAAAAAGAAGAAAGAAAAAATCAATTAAGAAATTTTAACACTGCAAACACGAAAAAAATTAAGCTAAATAAAAGAGTATGTAAAGAATCTGCTCAACTGTTTAACGAATGATTTTTACATTTGATTTATTTCTTATTGATATTTTTAAAAACCATTGCTGCCTTATCACCCTTGTTATATACGAATGAATAAAAAGAAATTATCTAAGCATACTATTGCATATCTTTTATTTATCAGCAATAAAAATAATTGGATAACAAAAAAGTAAAATACTTTGCTCATTTGAAAGCAATTGCATTTAATTATAATTTCTTATTGCACTCTTAATTCTAATTCTTAATGAAATTCTAAATTGAGGGCAAGAGATAAATTAAGTTAAATAAAGGAGTTTATACAGAATCTTCTGAACTGTCTAATAAATAATTGTTACATATGATTTCTTTCTTATTGAGATTCTAATCAATTATTATTACTTTTATAATTTAAGAATGAATAAAACTAACTTATTTAGGCATACCACTGCATATCTTATATTTATAAGCATTGGAAATAATGAAAGGACAAAATACTTTGCTCATTTAAAAGCAATTGCATTTAATTATAATTTCTTATGTCACTCTTAACTCTAATTCTTGATGAAATTCTAAATTGAGGACAAGAGATAGGTTAAATAAAGGAGTTTATAAAGAATCTTCTCAACTGTCTAATAAATAATTGTTACATATGATTTCTTTCTTATTGAGATTCTAAACAATTATTATTAATTTCGAAATTTAAGAATGAATAAAATTAAATTATTTGAGCATGCCACTGCATGACTTATTTTTATAAGCAGTGAAAATAATTGAAGAACAAAATACTTTGCTCATTTGTGAACAATTGCTTTTAATTATAATTTCCTTTTGCACTCTTAATCCAGCTGTTAAACATTTCTGCAGGGCTCTTTTAACTTTGAGGATTTACCCTTACCTCAGTTCATTAACCCGAAAGGCTCTAATCATACCAACTCAGCATCTCTGAATTAATTTATACTCTTGAAATACCAGGGAAAAGAGCTGAATGGAGAGTGTTTTACTACCGTTGTTTCCTTAGGGAGATTCATGCCCTGTATTCAAGCTTCGCCATCAGAAATTTCCCAAACTAGTTATCTGAAAAGTTCGAAAAGTACAATGACCTATTTTCTCACAAGTTACATTTTCTGAAAATGGCGCCCAAAAGATTAAGTTTCTAATAATTTGAGGAAAATTGGGCTATTTGCTTGATAAATAAATTGGTATTAAGTATCGTTTTGTCAAGTTGATTTTGTTGGTATTGTTTTTTCAAAAAGTTGCGATGATTTCGATTAAAATATTAATGAAGTTGCAATTTTTTTAAATTTTATATTGAGGATATATTAGGTAGTTGAAATGTAAATTGAACCAAATTGTAATTTTTCTTTCATAACTTATTTCGGACAATTTCTTTTCTGTTGGAGGAATAAAAGTACTTTAAAAATAAAAATAATAAAATATAGTATTGATACTATAGATAATAAAAGTATAGTATTGATACTATAGATTGCTGTATTAAAGTTTTTAGGTTTTTTTTTCTATTTAATGTTTACGGACGTTATCCGCAAGCACACTTTCTTTAAAGCATTCCATTTGTCTCATATTTTAACTCGATATATGCAATTTCCGTTGATACAAAAGGTTATATCGATTACTTCTACTAAAAAGTCATTTAATATATTTTTTTTTTTGCTTTGAACATGCTTTATGTTATTGTTGCAACGGGGTTAGAAAAATCTTAAAGGGATCAATTATTTGAAGTGAAAAATTGTAACTTCTTCGTTAATAAACATGCTTAATATTGATTTAAATAAAAAAAAATATCTGTACAAAATTCTGAATAGCAAGCTTTATATTTTAATTTACTGAGAATAATATGACTTTCGACATTAGTCTAGCATTTATCAAAATATTTAATAAACTTGAGTATACAAGAAATAAATATCTGGAATATTTTTAATATTACACATCTAAATGGATCGACACTATCGGAGAAAATGTGCTTAACACTGTATTTTTATCAGCACAATATGCACACAGTATTTTTTTTAACTCGTCATATCATTTCAACATAAAATTTCACACCCAGAAGCAATTGTTTTTCTTTGAAAGTTTATTTCTCATGTACCAATTCATAATTACGAGCATGAATAGAATTAAGATCAAACTATTTTTCTTCCCTATATAATTAGCTCCAAATTAATCATTAATCAATCCCATTCAAATGGATTGATCACAAGCTCACAATCTTTCTATAATCAGAAAGAATATAAAGAAATTTTAATTACCCCCCAGTAGATACAAACCCGTAATTGCATCCTTTTTCTCTAAATTTTGATGTATCCTAACCTTTATTTTATAATATATTATATTAAAAAGTATAACTAATTAATCAAAAAGTATTTAATAATTTGTCAGTGATTTGAAAAAAAAAACTTATTTCATAGGGGAACAATTCTAGTCTTGGGTTTTCCAAACAAAGTTCTTTCATTTTAAAGCGAATGTAATAATTCCATTTTCAATACATTTCCCATAGCCCATTTTCTTAAAGTTAGCAGATGATTTTTATTGAACCATTTTATGAAGAACCAAGTTAGTTGTTCATTAGACTGCATGAAGGAACAAGTTGTTGTTATTGAACTTCCAGCCTATTGAAGAGGAAACACACACACACAATTTTGATATTGTTACAAATCAAACTCAAAATTGATATGATAATAAAATTAAATAAATAAAATTCGAATGGGATTATTATTCGCTTACAAGTATAGAATGATAACAAAGTGAATAATGGTAAACGATTACTCTAGCCTAAATTATAAAGAATTGGACACAATTTAATTTAAATCTAAGAATTCCGAAGCATTCTTGAGCAACTGAGGCTGAAAATTGGCATATTAATAAATATCTGTCCTCGTTTTTATGTTATAATGTCAGGATCCAAATGTTTAAAATTCTGAAATCGCCTTTCACTACCCAAGGGTACCTTTAAAACGATGTATGATACTAATAAATCAAATTATTTCCGTTTATCAGATCTGCATCTGCAAGCGAATACAATTTATACGTAATTTCTAAAACAATAACAGAAACATCTGCAATTGATTGCAAATTAATTCTTTAAATCATTGCTAGTAAATAATTCTCCCTATAGGACTTTAATTGCCAGCAATCATCTAACAGCATTCATGTCTGTTTGTGCTTATATACAACCCTAGATAGTCAGAGATTGATTACTCCGGGTGCAGTCACATTTTCCTATCCTAGAATATGTAAAACTCGACACGTTTTCCATATTAATTAATGCCCTAACGCTCGCGCTGACACATGTTTCAACGGGGCTTCTCTTTGAACAATTTAGCCTTGAGGTATTTCAGTTGTAAGATACTTTGACCTTCCCAAACAACATGCTCATTTTAACGTTAAAGGCAATGATTTCTCTCCCTGCGGTTTCGCATGAAAGGCAATTACTTTCGTGTGAATTGACGTTATCACTCTTGTGAACGCGGTAACAGGAATTCTACTCAAACACGACAAGGCGTATTCATGTAGAAGTGATAGCTTGTATTTCTTTGCCATTAAATACATTTATTAAAGCATCTTTTATTGAACAACAATCTATTTGAGCAAAGAATATCTTTATTGGTGAATTTTCGGAATACAATTACTTGATTAATACTTTGAGAATTCAGTCTTCTCTTCGATTTTATTGTTGTTTCCTTGATAAAAGAAATTGAAATGAAAAAAAATCGGGGCTGAGGTTGGAGTTTCTCAACTCAAACAGTTGGAATTGTTTCAAACAATATTATTAACAATAACATAAATGGTTTTATTCATTATGAGTTGAAAGAAATTGGTAGCAAATATTGTTAATAATTGCTTTTAAATTTTTGATGCAAATTTTCTCACATTCAAGTATAAATTAAATTATGTTTGAAGAATAAGACAAGAGAGGGAAAAAAATTTTAAGAAAAAAGTTAGTCAAAAATGGCAAAATTAACTTGTATGTTTATTTTTATGGTTGGTTATGATTCAATTAAGAAAGAATCAGATTTAACCACATTGTGTTAATTATGAGGCACATGCATGAATATCATATTAAAACAATTTTATGAGAGAAATAAGGGAGAATATTTAAAATTTTGGGAAAAAATTCATGGAAGAATAGATAAACTGCTCGAAGTTATCTGCAATGTATCAGTAATAGTTCCATTTATTAAAATTATCTAATATATATACATTAAATTATATATATATATATAACATGTTCGTGTGAATAACAATGTCTTTTGCAATTAATTTTTCTCTAAATATTTTTAACGACTTTTTTATCTTCTTCATTGTCATAAGATGGGTAATGGTTTTAACATTATGAAAATTTAAATCGTATTTCATAGGTTGAGAAAATTTAAAATTCTTTCCATTTTTAGTACTAAGTTTTTGGACAAGCTACTAAATACACGTAATAAATAATAATAATTTATCACTGAAGAATTTGTTTATTATAAATTTAAAAAGGGTTACATATAATTAAAACAAAAATAGATATTTTTTAAATAAACTACACTACGTTATCATTCATGCAGCAGCATTATCATTTATGAGTTAAAAACGCGTAACTTTAAAAAAAGGAATAAAACTATGAAGCTGAAACCTTTTATTTGAATAAGGACCTGTTTTGTGTGTGTTTGTGTATTTGTGTGCTTTTCTATATTTTATTCTTTTTTTAATTTTATGGATATAGTGCAATTTTTAGCTTTTTGTCAAAATTGCTTTTCCCAAGCCCTGTCGAGGAGAGAGTGGCGAACCGAATAGGCAATGTGTAAGCAGCAAAGAACGAGCGTTTGAAAGAATTTCTATCTTATATTGCTTTAGAAGGAATTTGCAGATCTTTGCGTTTTGATTCCACACAAAAAAAAAAATTGATAGATCTTGCAACTCTGGTGTTAAAATTTCAGTGAAGGCAGAATTCGAACGATAAGGAACTATTTTTCACAACGATAGTTTGAAATATATAAAATTATCTAATATATATATTATATAATTTTACTATTATTTATTATTATTATTAGATAATTTAAGAATAATCTTATTAACTCTACGCTAACCTAAAACTACCCAATGAGATCTTTTGTCATCGGGTAGTTTCAGATGATGATTTTTGGGATGATTACCTGATGATTTTTATCTGATCTGCTAAAAGTTTTACCTTTTATTCAGTAATTGATTACCCGATTTCTTTTTTTAAAATTCGATTAACTCAATTACTTAATTTGAAATTATCAATCAAACTCAACATATTTTTTATCAGAATAGGGGAAATTTTTTTATTACAGAAATTTCAGTAAACCAATTATACTTATTATTTAATAAAATAGAACGGAGATTCACTTTAAAAATTATGTTCAATTCATTCCTTGCAATCACTTGATACAGTCAATCATAGATTTTGGTTATGAAGAATAGATTTTCCGGGACATACTTAAAGGTATTGCGCATAAATTTGAATCTTTTTTTGTAGAGAGAAACTATGTTTATTACGAATTTTATGAATAAGAAAAATAATTGAAAAAAAGATCTGAAGCAGTAAATGTAACAATTTTTTTTTTGAAAACAAGCACTCGGTATGGATTAAGCATATGTAAACAATAAGGAAAGTATACTTCTTGAACATTTTTATGTAGAAGGAAACAGATGTAGCATCTACGATGCATTTCTAAATTGAAATTCTATTCTGTACAAAACTTTACAAATAAGATAAAGATGTTTTCTTTAGTTCTGCTTTATGTTTTCTAAACATATTTTGCAACAGTTGTTCATATGTACATCGTATCGAAACAAAATAACCCATTTCTTTGAGATCGTGCAAATACATTATATTATAAAACGTAAGCAAAGATAAATTTCAGGGTCTTCGTGCCACTTGCCGAATTCAATCATTCTTACTTTCTATTTATATACAAACTTTTCAAATACAAAGTAGAAATCCCTTATATGTAGACTTGAAATTGTTAAAAATTGTTTTATGTTTAAATATTTATTTTTAGGATTCTTGCTCTTCCTTTTATTTGAAATAGAGTGAAAGGTAAATGAAAGGTGTAATTATACTATTTATTGAACTTGTTTATTGTATTATTTAATTTTATTATTAATTTTTTATCGGTATTTCATCATATAAAATTAAAACAAAACATAATTTTGAAAGTAAAAAAAATGAAATGTATTCTACAAGGATTGCCCGGAAATGTACATAAAATTGGTAACTTTTTTTTAATGTGGTCATTTTTCATTCAAATTCTTCATATTTTAAAGAAACTCTTTTTAGAAGTAAGAAATATTAAGAACAGGGTGAACCAAAAGATGCGTCATAATTTATATTAATTCTCAAATCCCCTCTGAAAAATTCAGACATTCGTTTCTACAAATATTTATCTACTGTCACTTATTACATAGTAATTGTCAATAATTAGCCGTTCCTGAAAGCTGTCGTTAACCATACAGATATAAATCGGAGGACGCTTCTTTTGGGCTGCATGGTGGAAAACGTGAATCAATCTGTTTTAAACATTATCTGTTTTGTTGACAAATATTATCAAGATGAATGAGAAACTTTTTCAAGTTCATGTTCAATCACTTTATCCTTATGATTTTTCTAAACTCTTGTAATTTTCTTTGATGATTCTTCATAAAGCCTTGATATTTTTCCATGGATGTTTTCATCATTTCTTGATTATAACGAAACGTACGTGAACCAAAATATCATCATATTGAAAAACAACGTACCGCCGTTGTCTTGAAATTCATCTAGTACACCAGATCAAACTTTCTCACTACTTTTCTTTAAATCGGACGTTAACTTTAGTATTACCTTCTTTGTAAGCAGTTTTCGTTAACTAAAATAATTTTTTTATTTATCAAATGGTGTTTTAATCATTGTCCAACTGTGCAGTCATATTAAAAATATACAAAAAAATAACGATGAAAACCGAAATGACGATTTATAGACAGCATTTTTTACCCCTTGTATTTAACTTGTTTCACGTTAGTAAATAGTGAATTTTGTAATCAATTGATTTTACACTCGCTTACTCTTGCTAGAATTTTTTCAATACTTGTAAGTTTCCACTAATGACAGAATATTTTGATATTTTCAAAGATTAATGATTATTAATCGATTATTCAATTAACTTTTGATTATACATTGTGCCAAAATCCTACAATGAATTCCAGAAAATGTTGTCATGATTTTCTTATATTTGAAATTAGGATTTATAAGTTAAAGATTTAAAGCTAGAAAATGTTTCGAATAAAAATAATTTACTTATTGAAAAATGCTTACAAATTATTTTTATAAAATTTATTCAATCTAAGCTTAATTGGGGTAAAAATATTTTAGCATATAACTCATCTTAGAGAAAAAAGATTCTGCATCAGGCATATTACTTGTATGAATTAAGACAAAAGTCTTATTCACATTTCCAATTTTAATATTTTTTCCATCTTAAAAAACATGTCACTTTATTTATAAATTAAATATTTCATGTGATGAGAAGATTCATGTATTTAGGACCATCATTGTCGCTGTGTCTTATGGCACTTACCATGGACAAGCTCTCTCAAATAGTCAGCGATTTAAGCCTAATCAGCGTCTCTTGATTTTTGTAGTAGCGCCAACTACGGCCGAGAGTACGACTTTTGCTACTCACTCATCACGTTCGCTTGCACAGCCCATTTTTGCAGGGTAGCACATTCAAACTCCTTAGAACAGAACAAAAAATATGCCCGAATCGGGAATCGAACCCAGGACGTCCAGATCACGGAGAAGACACGCTCTTTTATGCTAGGACGCAGGCTGCGTTTAGGAATTCCTAGCCGTCTTTCTGGCACAGAGGTAGCGCGTCTTCCTCGTGTTCTGGTAGTCCTGAGTTCGAATCCCGGTTCGGGCATGGTTATTCTTCTGTGTGCTATCTGAGAGATATGTGACTGTGCCCTCCTGTAAAAAGGAGCTGTTCAAGCAAATGTGTAGAGTGTGTAGCTAAGTCGTACTCTTGGTACTATTTGGCGCTACTTCAAAAACAAGAGACGCTCCTTTCGGCTTAAATCAACGGGGGCTTGTCCATAGGCAAGTGCCATAAGTAACAACACAGTAACAACAACAGGAATTCCTATATTGCATTAAATACCTTGTAATTGTTCATTAACATAAAAAACTCAGTTTTGATTAAGAAAATAATTCTAAATTATATATGGGATTCTTCTTATGGTTAAATGACTAAGCTATAATTAAAACTTGCTAATTTTCAAGAATCGTTCTTAAAAACGTTCTTAGAGAATATTCACTTTGATGAAACACTTGTATACTAGTTAACCTCAGTTCCAAATTCATAATTTAAAAATCATAAAATAAATGAATGACGAAAATCAAAAATAGTGTGGCTTTATAGTAAATACTTTAATTTTTATGTTAAAAGAGAATTAAACCTCAACATACCTTTTAAAAGTGGAATCACGGATACAACAACGAAAAGTACTTGCATCCTTTTATTTCACGGGTGTTGTTTAATAAAATCCTCTGCTCCTTTCAACCATTAATGGAGTGACTGGTTCATCATTTCTTTCTAAATCTAATTCGTGCAAACAGTATAATGTAAAGGATTGGAGATAAAGCCATTTATAGACTAATTAGAGAAGAAATAATTTTTTGTTACGGGCTGAGAAGTGTAATTATAATAGTTTTTACTGGTGCAGTATTTGTTCCAGTCCACACAAAGAGGAATTAATTCTACCAGTACAATATGTTGCGCAATGCAATAGCGCAGAGAAATGACCTTGTCTTTACAGTTATTAGAAGAGAAATTTCTTTATTGTTAAGGTATTAACGTTCTATTGTTTTATAATAGTACAACATAGTTACAAGTTAGAATGCATAAAAGTTAATTTTACTGGTACATAATAGTGCATGAAAGGAAAAAATAATTTTACCGGTACATAATAGCAATTGATAGGAAAAGATAATTTTACTGGTACATTGTAGCAAATGAAAGGAAAAGATAATTTTACTGGTTCACAGTAGCAGATGAAAGTGAAAATAATTTTATTGGTATAGAATAGCAGATGAAAGCAAACATAATTTCACTGGTACAGAATATGAAAGTAAAATTAGTTTTACAAGTAGATACTGCAATAAGAAATGAAAGCAATACTGCCCATTCATTTGTAATAGGAAAATAAATAAATGTAAATAAAATTATATAAATTAATAAAAAATATATATAATATAATAAAAATAAGTCTTCGGAGAAGGAAAGGAATATTAATAGATTTCAGTAATAAATCAACTATAACTGTTTAAATGAGGAGAAAACATTTTTATTAATGCACCAGTTACGGCTCTGTAGAAGAAGAGAGAAATAAGACTATTTAATGGATAATTAAAAGATTTAAAAAAAGTTCTGACAGGAATATAATATTACCAGATGAATGATAATGTATATCTATTAGCCCTTTTAAACAGAAAGTATCCATAGTAAAAAGGTTAATAGCAGTCGTAATAAAAAGGTCATGGCAGTTTGTATATCTGTTTATGCGTGCATTTTCCTTTTTCGTAAATACTCTCATTCTAATTAATAATGGGGATAAATTTGCACCAAATATGATTAAAATAGTTAAACATACCTGATACTAGTTAGAATAGATATAACGCAATATAAAGAAAAAAATAATTCTTTGAAAATAATCTTTATTGTAACGAAGCCATCTACAATTTCCGTCCAGTAAGGACACGATAACCTAGATTAGAACTAAACCTTATTAATACTTCCCTAGAAGAGTTAATATTGCTACGTTAATGCATCCGAAAAAGTGGAAATTCCATTTCATCTCGAGGGAAAAAAAAAGGAAGATAATATTTTGCTAAGAATTCGTTAAAGGTCGTTTTATCTTTCGTTATGTATTATTAATTAAGATAGTTTCGTATAGTTTTTAAGTAGATTGTGTTTCCATGCGTTTTTCTAATTAATGGAATAAATGTCCCTCTTTATTGTGATGAAAATGATAATATAATTAGTAGATTGTTGAATTGTTTTTTATCATATCTTTATTCCTTTTTCCTATTAAATGATCATTAATGCATTGCACTACGTTTTGAAAGCTAGAAAATGTTATTTTAAGTCAAGTTTAATCATAGTTAAATATAAATGAGATGACTATAATAAGTTCAAGTGGATATTTAATGTTTAATTGCATGTTTTCATGCAACAATTCGCCAAGAAGAAACAAAACAATGAAACGTTGTAATACATTTATCTTTTGCGATTAGATAAAGTAAAGATTAGGAATATAAAATATAATGCTTTTAGAAAGAGCAAAAGAAATTAACAAAACAGTTTTGTTAAAAAGAAAGCCACTGGTTGTCGTATCACAAAGAACTCGCATATATGTCAGAATACGTGTATATAAGTCAAGATTTCCTTTCTGGAAGAAGTGGAAAAGTAATAATATTAACAATGGCATAACATTTATGTACTAATATGTAAAATTCCGCAGGGTTGACTTGGGCGCCAGTTTTATGGAGCACCACTGCAACAAAACGTTACTGCGCTAATATCCTATTTTTATTATAAAATATCAGGAAGAACTGAAAAAAATGTCATACCCTTGGTGTCATCTATATTTACGGAACATTGATGATGACTGCGAGCGAAGAAAATATATTACGCCCTGGACGCTAATAATCTTCACCACGTCACTGTTTTCACAATCGTTAACGAAAGAGTTCACCGATACGTATACATCTTCGCAAGGTACTTAAATGTCTTTGCCAGAAAATAAGAGATCCACCACAGTGACTTTGAACCAGCCACTTTAAATATAGTTTCAATGTTTTGTATGTTTTGTTATTCTACTTCTTAAACTTAACCCTTTATGTGCGTTATGATACCACTTTACTCTTATATATATTAACACTTTATCTCTGGAGAAAAGGATGTACTTTTCTTTTTTATTATCAGTGCATATCAAGAAAAACGTTAACAGCGAATGGGCAAATTTCCTTTATTATTCTAGTATTCGTATTTATCATGTGAGAACATGATGTTATGGTTGTGAGGCTTCTTGGTGACTCCAAAAACCCCCAGATATATTCGGAAAACATTCGTTTTTTCACTGGTAAATAACGAGTCACATGGCCCATGACATTTGAGGTTTGTTTTGCCAGTATTGTTTAAAATATTGAATTAAATTTATTATCAATAGCTTTTTGTTTGTCACTTCTATTAAATGACGTCATCTTCCAGGTTGTTTACGGTTTCTTACTATTAAATAATTAATCAATCTCGTGCTCAGAAAATTATCGTTTGGGTTTTTTGGGGGGGGTGGAGGTGGCAGGGGGATTTTCTTTCTTAACTATCGCACTTTTGTAAAACGCGACTTATATTTATTCTTTAATAACATTATAAGCGCATTCTTACTAATTGTATTTCTCAAAATACTGTAAATATTAGAATACAATTTTAAAATCAATCTGAATTACGTTTGTTGGATTTTACTTCCATATACAATAGCTTCCAGTAATACTGAATTTTTCGTCAAAATTATTTTTTTTTCCATCTCAAAATCGTTTGAGCTACAAAACTTTGTTTTACAGCTAGAAAAATTGAAAATGAAAGTTTTTAAAAAATTCATTAAAGAGAGAGAAATAGAAGTCTCGTGATATTTCAGAGTGATTTAAATTGGTTAATGAATTAAATTAATTGATTCAAATAATCATTTAAAAATAATAATGTTCTCATATGATAACTTGAAATTTGTGACCGTAGATTTCATTTTTTTCTCTTTTAAAATTTTATTTATTTATTGGTGAAAGTTTCTGTAGGAGTGAGATTACATCAAAATCCTGTTCCTGTAATAAATTTTAGAATTTGGAGATATAAATAATAGAAATAGTTTTAGTTATAGAAATAGAATTTGGAGATATAAATTTACTAATATTAAAGCTTTTATCCCCTGCTTTTACTTTTAGACCAATTTGGTGACATATCTGTCAAATTGTTTAAGCTGTGTTGATTCCATAGTTCTCATTCTGATTTTAGGTACTAAAATGAGCTCTGGCTTGGTTAAAATTGCTTACTGGCAAAGGTTAATAATATGAGCATGTTACCAATGTTTCACATAATTATGAATACAGACACTCAGAAATATCAAAGTATACATTATTTCATGATGCATATGAATTTTATAATTTATTTTCCCTTATTCAATTCCTTTTATTACTAGTTAGAAATAAATGTAATATTTTATATTGTTCATCTTTAAAATAGTTTAACAATTTCTTCAGGTTTTAACAGTAAACCAAGTTTTCTTAGAAAAAATAAAATTCTGAAACTGGAAACACACATATTTTTCTATTTAAATTTTATATCAAAAAGCTGTTGATGTATTTTATTATTTCAATGAAAAAACAGTAAACATCTTTGAAGATATGCAATAAGTTTTGAATATTAAAGATACAGAATTCAAGATATTCAAGATAAAGAATTTGATGAATAACCAGGTACTAATGATAGTCATTTAAAGAGTAAAAACATGGGTTATCAGCTTTGTAAAGATCAAAATGCTGATTGAAAAGTATTAACAAGAATATCAAGTAAACTAAATTAAGTTAATCGATAATCCTACTATACCACGAATTAATGCTGTAGCATTATTGACAAATCTATGAAGTATACACATCATCTTCTTTGGTGATTGAGTTATACCAGACAGTATAAACCCAATCATGAAGCACCAATTATTCTGATAAACTTCAAGGTCAAAAGCTTCTTAGTAAATTACTAAATGCTTCTAAGTCATTTTCTACATATTCTCAAATGAAGTATCGCATTTAAACTAATGCTTTCTCCCATTTCATAATCCTCTCTATCGATAAATAGTCTTAGTCATCTGAAAATGCTAAAACTCGAGTTCAATTGTTTGGAAATTTTGCCGATGAAATAAAGTCTTAATAGGACCTGGGAAAATGACAATTTAAAAGCAAAGAGTCTCGAAATAAATTTATAACTATTAAAACTTCTGATGCATTTTTCTTCGCTATAAGAATAAGTGTTTATCTCTTAGCAAAATTATGTGTATAAAGTGAAAGCTAGTATATTCACGTAGATTTTTCATAATGTTGCCTGTTAAATATTTTCTTTTAATATTGTTTATTTGTTGGTAATGATTCTAGGCCGAATGTATTAAAATATATCTTGAGAAAGTTTTGCCGGGTCAAGATTCGTTAACATTATTCGGTACTTACGTATTATACCGTCTTCGGCAACGATCGCCAACGGTTTAGTTACTCATTGGCGACTACTTCAAATTTGGCAATAAAGTTGGATGGTATAATACGTAAGTACCCGTTATTTATAGGACAGCATTATAATATCCGGGACGGTGATGAAGACTGTTGGCATTAAATGTGCATTTGTGGTTCAAATGCACACACATAGGACTTTAAATTTCTGAGTACAATCTGATGTAATTTTGCTCATATCTCAAACCGATATATCACCATATGAACTTCTATTAGATTCAAAAAGCGTAGTTTATATGGCAAAAAAATAATAATAAATCAATAAAAATGAAATTAATAGATTTTTATTACAACTAAAATTGCTATGCGAAATGGTTTTGCTGTTTTTCCAGATGTATCTTCACTAGATTCTTATTTCATTCTTGTACATTCTAGTTTTGTTTTCTTTTTTTATACTATAGAAAATCTGCACAATTTATTTCTATCTATACAGTTCAGAAAATAAATGAAAAGGTTGTATGTATTATATAATGTATGTATTATATAATGCTTATAAAATTGAAAATATAAATATTGTTCAGCAAAAGCATGAAAATCAAAATGTGCAAATTATTTTAGTACGTTTGACTATAAAAGTCATTCGTATCTAAAATAATGTAAATATCTAAATTTTCTGAAGATAGAATGAAGTAAATAGATTTCCTGAAAATAAATAGTGCATTAACTAATTCCTTAAATCACAATCGCTTTAATTTTCTATCGTAAATTTAAAGTTCTAGGTGCTGGCGTCCTGTCATAGGGGTAGCGTGTCTTCCTATGTTCAAGTCTCGGGTTCGAGTTCCGGTGCTAGTAGGGTTTTTCTTCTTCTGTATTCTATTATTCTATCTGTGAGGCGTATTAATGCGCCTCTCTGAAAAAAGGGGGTTGTGCAAGCGATTGTTATGACTAGGTAGCTAAGAAATACTCTTGGCTCTAGTTGGTGCTACTTCAAAACAAGATATGCTCTTTTGGTTTAAAATTCACTGATGCATCAGCACGCTTGTCCGTAGCAAGCGCCATTAGACAAAACAGCAATAAATGCAGCTAAATATAAAAAAAACAATCATTTCTAGAAAAACTAAACATTAAACAAGATAACCACTCTCTCTGCTAACACAGTGCAAAATAAGTAGAGCTTCATAATCGGTTCAGGATATTAATAATTCATACTCTATGTGGATATACCTTTTCAATGTAACACAAATGAACTTTTAAACTTTGCAATCTTTTACTAACAAATAAAGAAAGTGAATCAGTTTTCAGAAAAAAAAATGATCTTTAGGGATTAACACCACAAAACACCTGTATAGCTATTGAAAGCATTTTACAGGAAAGAAAATGCATCGTGCTCACAAATCTAAAAAATTAATTTTTGTTGATTGATAACGTTACATTTTCTATTGACGAAAACGGTTATACATCAAATAACAAAGATTTATTGGCAAAAATGGTTGTGCGGAAATCTTTATAAGCCAGAAAACATCCCTCTGACTGAAGTGTCACTTTTGATCTTACGTTCATATTACTCGGCTAAAAGCTCTCAAATTGTGAATTCAAGTCTTGTTAATCCACAACCGCCAAAATGGTGACCCAAACACGATCAGCAGCCTTGAATTAATAACCTTCGCACTCAGTTTGTGACTCCCTCTATCGGCAGCAAACGTCATCAGATGCATTAAATACAACAGCCAACATCAACACAGACTGACCATACGATTGGCGCAAATATATCGTTCATTTAACCACCGACTCACTGGTGAGAGAGTATGCTTATAAACCAGGTAATATCTCTCGGACTGAAGTGCACTTTTGGTTTAACAGTCGTGTTACTCTGCTACAAACCCTCAGAATGTGAATTCGGGCTTAGGGCAATCCGCATCCGTCAAACGGTTATACATCAAGAAGCAAAGATTTCAGCTACAATCTTAAAATATCCCTATTACCTTCAAGTTTCTTGAAAGTAGTATGTTAATTTATTAAACTAACCACACACTAAATAAAAAGTTTAATTTTCATTCATGTCCCTAAAAATCTTACTTTGTTGTTTTGTCTAAGAATTTTTTCACATCTTAGAACACTCTGATAAAAGTTAAATATTTAAGAGAGGCCGTTATCTTGACTTACCCGCAGAAAAAGATTTTACATCCATTCTAGTTCCGGACATTTATCCCATGTTTTTGACAGAAAGTAATTAGCATCGCGATCAAGAATCTGCACCTCTGATCGTTCCGGACACTTAATTTCAAACCCATCTCGAGCCTGATTGAAAAAGAAGGAAGAAAAAAAACTTTTTAATTTAGAAAATACCTTAAAAAATAAAGAGAAGAGAAAAAAAAATCCCCTCACCACAATAAACTTCTAGGATAAAGTCTTTTAAGTACCAAAAAGAAAGCTGTCGGCATCTAGTAGTAGTAAGTATTAAAACATTCAGTTCCACATTATTGAGGAGTAATATTCCGGCGACTTGTGGTTTATGGCAAGGTTTATGTATCAGTAGTTGTAGATGAAGTAGGAATTCTGATGTCAGAAAAATTTTATTGCTCGCTCTTAGTGATAATTTTATTTTATCTTTGGAACATGAGGTGCCTAAATTGAAAAAGAGGAACGCAGTATTGAAATAGTCAAAATAAACCGAGACAAGAAGTAAAATTTTATCTACCATCGTGAAAATTTCAATTTGAGATAAAGAAGTATCTTTAGAAGTCTGATAAATTATTCTTCAATGTGTAGAAGCTTTTTCAGTAATTACAGAACCAGAATTTTTATTCGGTATACTGTATGTATTCATGAAATAATATATATTTATGAAAAAGCCTTTGAACTAAAATTATGTCAACTGAATTTCATTTCTAGAGGTAATTTGAATAAGTTTCTAAAAATAAATAATTTTATAGCTTCCAATTACCGGAGTTTCCTATAAAATAATCTTTTGTTTTGAGAGAAGCATTCTATATTTTGCAAATACAAGTGAAGGATGATAACCATATCAAGCATATTGGAGAATTCGGTAGCTCGTATCTTTCATGACAGAATTTCCACTGAAATTCTTCCATTACGGATTCTTATTTTTTCTTCTATTTGATTTGAACAACCTATTGGACAATTCGTTGAATCAAACATCTTTAATTCGAACTATTTCAACCTATACTATAATTTTTTTAGAAGAGCTCATCAAATTAAATAATATCAATGCATTTCCAATAAAAGAATTTCAGTAGAACCAGAAGAAATTGACTTGTTTCTACAAACTTGAAATTCTTGTCCTAGAAAATATTAATTTATTTTAGATACAATATCTTCTCTCACATACGTCCAGGGCCCTACTTATCCTAGTTGGGGTCCGGGGCAAACTCTTTATTGGGGGCCCCCTCTGCTTCACTATTTTAGTAATGAAGAAGATTTATTAAAAAAGAAAATGTAAAATAATATTTATATTTGATTTGGGGGCCCTCAATTATGTGGGGGCCCGGTGCAACTGCCCCGTATGTCACTGCCTTAGTCAGGCCCTGCTTATGTCATCCATGTGGAAGTTATTTTAGTGAGAACTGGATTATTTTTAGATTACTCTCTAAGAGCTTATTGCATGCTGAAATTTGTTATTTTAGGAGGTTTATTGTTTTTTTTTTAAATATTGTTCTAAAAATGTCATAGTTTCCAAAATTTATTCTTTATCTTTAGGAATAACTCTATGGATAATTTTTTTTACTCTTAAACCATTTTAAATGTGTAAATGTGTCTTTGAAGAGAATAAATAATAATTAAACCAAAGTTAGTCGAATTTCTACGGTTTTTTTTTTCGCAAAGTATAGTTATTTCTTATCTGTAAGAGATATTTAAAGTCATAATTTTTCTGTAATTATTTTTCATTAATACATGCTTTTGATATTCCTTCTACGAGAATTTAAAATGTATTTACATGATTTTCATTAAATGAGGCTTATCAGGTTTAGTTTGCTAGTTAGTAGTATAGGGCATATGCAAAATCTATGACTTTATTTATATCGCAAATCAAACATTTAAACGAAAAGCAAAATTATGTTTGTGGAGAAGTTTAGCGATTAAAACTTTCGTGAGAAATTAAAACTATTTATTATAGAATAAAATATGCTATTAAATCTACAAATAAAATGATATATTAAACAAAAATTGAAAATCGTTGAGCGAAGGAGAACTAAGGGCATGATTCTTTTAATTAATTTAATTTATGTTTATAAATTTATTCCGAAATTATAGTGGAAAAAATTGATGATAGTTTGCATTGGATCTTCATCAAGAGATGGCGCCATGGATAATTTAATTGTAATCCTGTAGTGCTTATAAAAGGTTGGGATTTCTACTCATTTCATTTTTGGGCTTTGCTCGATTCGTTGTTGGACCGATTCGATTTTTTTTCTTTGTAAATCTCTTTTCCTTTAAGCCTGTTGCTGTTTCAATAAAACATTTACTGGTTGTTAATTTTCTTTAAGTCAAATCCAAATAAAACACTTTTTATTATAAGAAATGAATTGTTTTCACCTTTTCTATATTTATTTAAAAAATCATGACTGAATTCTAGAAATATGTTTAAATGTATTTGTTTCCCGCATTTCACTTAGAATAATAAAAGCAGATGGATCTCAAAATGTCCAATGCTCGTCCAAATGGCAAATGCCATATGTAACAACAAAATCAATACCACAACATTCACATGTTTCATTCAAAGAAAAAAGAGCACACATGTATCATTCAAAGAAAAGAGAGCACACATGTATCATTCAAAGAAAAGAGAGTACACATGTGTCATTCAAATCAGAAGATATTTCAAAACAAATACTAAGTAATAAAAAAACTATTATATTTATTTATTGAACAATAACGTCAGAATCCCGTAATAAATAAATAAATACATTGATAAATTTTAAAAATGAAATGATTCTCAATTTTCTGTTTATTTATTTTGAGATTCTCCTCAATTTTTGTGTGCTATATATTACTCCAGTATGTGTAAAATGAATACAAAGCAAGCCATAAAGGGTTATTTGATTGCTAAAATAAACAAAAAGAGCCTTTTTATTCAAAAAATATTTGATAATAAAAAATGTATCTTTTTTCTCTTATGAATATTCATTTTGAAATATACACCGTTTATTTTTATTCTAAGTGCCTATCTAGGACATCATCTTAAATGGCAGTCTTTTGGGATTAGTTTTTGGGTACAATGCTAATGAATAAAATATGTGCACTTTATTAGAACCGAAAACAATAATGCAGAGATGATCGTACATTTTCACGCTGTGAAATGCAATTAGAAGACCAAAGCAGAAGCTTTCATACAGTGTTAAAATGTAACTGAGATAGGAAAAAAAATTATCAAGTTAATGAGGGATATAATGAAGCCCAGTTACCACAAAAAGAATAATAATGTTGTGATGTAAGTAACGTCTGCCAAATGATACTAAAAAATAAATAAAGGATACGTGACTCAGCTCTCAAATAAAATTTTAATGCAACCAAAAATAAAACCATATAAAATATTAATAATAACTTAAAAAGAATGGCCTGAATTGGATTAACTATTATTAAAATAGAATATTAAACAAACATAAGCTTAAAAAATGAAAAAAAAAATGTTAAGACTAAATGCAAGAATGGTGAAAATTCTGGTTAATAAGGTTGTCTGTCAGTTGGTAATATCTGACATGTATCTTTTAAGCTCCGAAATATCTTATTATTGTGTGAGTTTTTTTTTAATTAAATGGGGCTTTTTTGGAAGTTAATGAACTCCAGTGGCAGAAGGTCAGATTTAAAATATAAAATCGAACACAATTATTTGAAACTTCACCAATGTTCATGATAGACCATCTTCTCCGTTTCTGCAAGCGCCAAAGCGTTTTTGCATTACTCCGCGGTTTTCATATGTCACGGAGAATAACTTGACTGTATTAGAGTCAAGTCAGCAGTAAAGGTATGGAATGGTCTCTGCAGCATGAATCATATTCCATGCGATTTCTCCATGTGAAGCATCCTGAATGGTGCATTACGTCAGAGAAATACTTTGACGCTTAAGGAGATTGAACAAGCTATCTTTGTAATTCTGATACATCTTGCCTCTAGCAATGGAAGGTACAAAACTCCTTACCACTACAATTGCATTAAGCACACGTACAAGGCGTAGTTGCCACAAATTCCTTTTTTCACATCTTCTTGCTGGTCATATAGAATTCTTGCTTGTCAACGTGCTTTTAATTTATTCCATTAATTTATATTCAGTTACTGAGCCTGTATCTTTCACAGAATGCAGTTTTGAAAAATTTTAAATCGGTAATATGAAACTCACACATTTCTCACCCCATTTTCTTTGTAATAAATAAAAAAAAGAAAAGGAATCAGGTTATTAGTTCATGAATAGTCATAAAATCAAATTTGCTCATCAAAGATTCATGTGCCGATACTGAGATGCGAATTATGTAAAAGGAAATAATTAATTCAACTGAAAAAGAAATATGAAACTGATTAAACGGACTGTTTTTGTCATGTTCTTTCAAAAATAATATGACTAAAAATTTAAAATCAGTAATATGGAACTCACACATTTCTCATCACATTTTCTTTGTAATAAATAAAAAAAGAAAACTCAGGTTATTAGCTCATTAATAGTCACAAAATCGAATTTGCTCATCAAAGATTCATGTGCCGATACTGAAATGCGAGTTATGTAAAAAGAAAGAATTAATTCAACCGAAAAAGAAATATGAAACTGATTAAACGAGCAGTTTCTGTCTTATTCTTTCAAAAATGATATGACATCTAGATTTTTTATGGGCTAACGTGGTAAGAACTTATCAGTTAATTGTCTTTATTTGTATCTTTCTTGACTTAACTTCTAGGACAATGGTTTGACATGCGTTGATCTCTTTAATCCTACTTCAGTTGACAGTCCTGAGTGTTATTTGGGCGATATCGGATTCCAATAAAAGGACTCGGATCTAACTCTTTTTCTTTTTCAATGGTCTTCCCGACTTTTTAGATTTCTTTTAGGACACTTTATCAGTTTTTATTTGTTCCTGTCATTTGCTAAGACTGTTATATTTCGTCAAAGGAAATGACAAGTATTACCGAATTTATTTCAACATCTTTCTTGTGTGAAGATAGTCTTTATCTCTCAGTTTTATTCATTTAAGGAAAGAAAGATAATAGGAAATTAAGAAAAAAAAATTCAATGTTTTGATAGTTATAAAAATATCGTAATTTTCTGTGAACATTGTTTTTTTCCCTGAGATCTTCATTTACGATGTAAATATTTAAGATCTGGAGAACATTAGTAGGTTCTGATGTATCCATATAATTATTACAAAAATGCATGTCTATTTTAGAAGTATTCTTGGAATATTTTGACGTCATATATAATCAAGAATGATTAGTGTCATCATATATTCACATTGAAAATAATAAATTCATCTTGGGAATGAAAATGTGTGCATTCCCTTATAAGACATCATTTTGAAGAATTCAGAAACCTGAGAAATCTTAATCGAAATTTTGAGGAATAAAATTCAGTCCAATTGATAAGATTTTTCTTTGAAATTCTTTAAATTAATAATTTTTCTGAATTATGTACTACCTTTGTAGAAAAATAAAACTGGAAAAGTTGTTCGTTCTTAGCAAAAAGGAATCTTTAAAAATATTTACGAGAATATCATTACTTTTGAATATCATATTGTTGCATATAGGGAAAACGAACTGATATTAGAAATTATTTCCAATATTTCAAAATACACATGTATATGGGCAGTTATTTAAATTCATATATTTAAATAAATTAGCTGACTTTCATGGGTTCTATATTTACAAAATTATTTTCATGAGATGCATGAAAAGTATGATACAGCGCAATAATTATTTTTTTAAATTCAATTAAAAAGTTTTAAGGCTTTTGGTACTTTTTAGCTGAGTAAACAAATCACGAAACTCAAAAACTGAATGCATATACAAATGATACATTCGACATATTTTAAAATCGCTTAAATATTCCTCGACTGTTATAAAAAGTGTTTAAAACAGAATTTTTCACTAAGAATATGATGGATTTTGATACGATTACGATTAAAATTTTTATTATTCAATTCTTGAGAAGGTGAATGAATCACTTTGGCTGGCTGAGTCATTAAATGAGATGAGTGTCGTAGTTTGAAGAGACATTGGATCTAACTGAAAATGGATCTTGTAATTTTGAACCTTTGTCAGATGAAGAATAATAGAGAACAAAGCGGACTTTAATCTGTTCGAAATTTCCAGAAAGAGACATCTCTTATAGATATTATATCAATAATGAAAAACATAGAAATTTCTACTAGGTTGTAGTTAATATGTGACTTAGCTAATTTTAAATACATTTGTTTTAATGCAGTTATTAACTTATGTAGTAACTGAATTTTTAATCAGGTTTTATTAGATTGAAATACGAATATTCGTTTGATTATCTGAATATAAATATAAATAGTTTTGATGACTATGAGATTATTATTTGGATTATTTCAGCATGTAACGGCTGTCATGTAAAGTTATTTATATTGAGCGACTCACTTTCTGGTTTAATAAGTGCAAGTTGGTTCATCAATGGAACTGAAATTTATTTCATTATTTCTGCTAGACATATATTTGTAACTACAAAGTTTCATTATATAAATTGGGCAATTATATGAAAATACTTTGCTCTTATGATGGTTAATAATAAAGCTTTTAAAAAGTTAAATTTCATATGTTTTGCATAATGTAAAATTGCCAATTAGCAGAACATCTGTCTTCAACAATCTATGCATAGAAATGCCAATAAAACTTGCAGAGATATATTGATTTCTACATTTAGAAAACTTGTAGCACGTTTGTACGTAAGAATTTATTTTAGAAATGTAAATTTGTTCAATACAAATGAATAATTATCAGCAAATATTTTTCTGGCAGCACATTTTTCAATCGTCCTGATTTTAAATAAATTTGCAACTCACGAGTTAAGTTGCTTACTTTGTCTGGCTAATAGCTTTAACTTCTACTTAATAAATAATGAAAGAAGAATTTGAGAAATAGAACATTTTAAGTATCTAAGTAAACTCCGAAAATAGAATTTTATTTGGAATTATGCGTGATACATTAAACTTCTCTTAAAATACCAATTGTATTGAAATTATCTGAAATGTATTCGGTAACGACGAACAATTTGATTTATATTGTACATAATTACAACTAAACGTGTTTATAAATATTTCTAGAAAATTTCGATTCCGTATAGATATCGAAAATGTCTATATTAAACAAGTTTTGTAAGCGCTAGTAAATATATTATTTGAATATCGTTCAAAATTTAATAAGAACAAATAAATACATTATTATCTTCTGATTCCGACTTTTTGACAACTTACTGAGTTATGTCTATTTTCTCAATAATGTAGAATGAAAGAATCGTTCTTACACCAATCAGAGATATAAAAATTGTGGTCTGTCTTTTAATATCTTAGAAAAATTTACAAGTAGAAACGTGGAATTTTGGTTGGATGTAGGTGTATATAAAACAAATATTTTACTGACACTTTTATGTTATGAAACTGTATAAAAAACTTTTGATTGTCTTCGGAATTTTATGTGTATTCATCCAATTACCTACTTTATTTAGTTAAAATTGAAACTGAAAGTTTTTGTCTAGGTACACTAATTGAGAAAATAAATTCTATCCAAAAATAACTAACTCATCACATTCGATATAACAAAAACAATGAAAGAATATTTAAAAAATGTTCTCTTACGTTTATTATTATTTTACATTTAACATTAGAGCATTTTTACTCACTATACCTCTTTGTGTAATATACGAATGACTTCAAATAATTTAAATTTGTAATTACTCCAATTAAACTGCAAATAATTGTTTAATACTCCCCCCCCCAAATAAACAAATAAATATTAGGGACTATTACTATAAAAGTCGAAATGTTTCCATAATTTACTTGAAAATGTAGTAAATGTCCCAAATGCTGAAAACTTATAGTAATCATATCTACATATTGTTTGATTTGCATAAAAAATTGAGATTACTCTCTAATTAAAGTATATTTTCTATTTTTAGGCTTCCCGATGACTGCAATGAACGAAGAGTATCCCTTAGGAGTCCAGGGGGGTAATACAGACGATGGCGACTGCCCCAAATGCCGTCTGTACTTCCCGAATGTGTTCAACATCACTAACAGCACTGTGGCTGCGGATTACATCTTCAACCGTTTGGATGTCCAAATCTGCTTGATCCTGGCATACACTTTTGTGTTTTGCTGCTGCTTCTTTGGTACGATGCTTCATCTTTTTTTCTAAAGAGTGTAATTGGCGTGATTTAAATTCATTCCATGCTCATTAAAGTGCTAGTATTAAACAAATTAATGCTCATAGTTTCAGTTTTTAATAAGAAAAGTGGTAAATAAACATAATAAGCTTTTAAAAAAATTCCTATGAAAATATGTTTAACAAGTAATAAAAAAAGTTTTTTGAGTCAATTCCTACTTAGGTCATCAAAGAAAATTTTTATTTTAGCTGCTTTTTATTAAATAATTAAAGCAAATATTTGCAAAAAAATTATCGATTTTCGCAAGAATTGAACTCGCTTTCTTCACCTTCACGTGAAAAGTACTGAAATCCTCGCATTTTACCGATTGATCTACTGTTGGTTTATTTCAATTTTCATTACAAACTGCTAAAACACTATTTAAAGTATTAAAAACTAATGAAATTTTATTAATGAATTAATATTCGAAAAAAAAACAATATTAACATAAAGTGCCGTCCACTACAAGTTTAAAAAAAATGTATTTGAACTTGAGTGGATGAAGAAAAAGAATTTTATTAATGATTGAAAATTTGAGCAAGAGATATTATATATATATAGGGAGAGTTCGAATTAATATTAGAAATTGAAAAATATATTAAGATTATATGAACTTATAACTAGTCAAAAGGTTTCAACAACTATAACTTGACAAAAAATAATTGAAACCTATTAATGAGAGGTTAAGTCTCTAAATAAGAAAAAATATTTACTCTTCTAAGTGTAACCAGTATATCTAATAAAATTAAATAATTTTCACCATTCAGCTTTGCTTGAGTATTTATTTTCCTTCCATTCATATATCAACCACATAGAATTTCTTTGATTTCCATTCTATTCTCACGGTCCAATTTTATTGGTTAATGTGTTTGTGGATATCAATAACTGAAACTTCAAAATAGAAAATCTAGTAAATTGAAAAAAACTTTTTGTCTTAAAGCTTGGGAAATAAACTCTTGTAGTACGCAAGTTTTAGGCCTTGTTTCAGGTTGAGCGGTTGCAATATTCCCAAGAGCATCACTTGCAATATTCCCAGTGTGAATAAATAGTAAGAATAAATAGTGATAAGGAGATGGAGATAGATTAAGATAGAGAACTAATAATTTGGTTTTCTTAGTTCATTTTTTATCCAATATCCATCCTTAAAACCATTTAAGAAAAGAAAGGACTATTTTTATTACTTTATTTATTTTTATTTTTCTTTAAACAGGTAATGACATACTTTAAATAGATTGTATCTATAGTGAAAAGTTCAGGTTATCGCTGTATAATTCTGCATAAGCAAAACATACAGCGATATTAATTTACAATTAAATTAAAAGCTAAAATTTAATGAATAATGCAAGAATGAAGAACAATTAATGTTCTTCTTTCTCAAACTATGTGTAGTAGTTCTTAGGAATGAATGAAACATAAAAATATTAAAAATTAAGCAGCTGAATATGTATTTTTCTGTCTTATAGATAAATATGAATAAAGCTAAAGAATGTTGTTCATTATTTCAGTATCTACAGTTGTTCCAAATAATAGAATGTTTTATTGCTACCTTTTATAGATTTTATCATTTAGTTGTAATTGATACTTTTTTAAATTTTCTAAAATTTAATAGACGTTTTGATATTTTCGAAACTTATTAAGTTTTAAAAAAACTTCTATTAATTTTCAATTAACTTATAATTGAAACGAATTATTTAAATGTTTTCATTTTATATAAATGGTATTATTTTATAAGGAATTTCAGAAAAAATTCGCAATTTAATTTGAAATCAGTATTAGTTTGTTTATTAATAGTATTCCTAAATAAAAACTGAATAATATTTGAAAGTAAAAATTATTCAGAATAATTAATTTTTTTCTGTTTTATTATTTTTTATAAATATAGATAAAAAATCTAGATTTATTGCAGTTATCATTTATTAGCATACCCTTATTAGATAAATAACAAATTTACCATTTTCTCAGAATGTTTAGTTTGAATTCCTTTATTAATTTTTCCCATTTGGATTTTCACTAAATTAACATCATATGTAAATTTAAATCTTTTTATGCAACAGAAATATAAAAATCAGCTCATTTTCAGGACACACCAGAAATTAACTCTGATTAATTATTGAACCAAAATCTTTACTGAAGGATAAATCGCTTCAGAGTGTCGAGGAAAAATTAATTTGACTCGTTAATCCTTCTGCAGCCAATGAATGATTCAAAGTATCTCATTAATGTTTCCATTTTATCGGAAGCTTCAATTCACAAAAGGTTGTTAGAAAAAGGTACTATTAAAAGTCCAGGGCTTATTCATTTTTGAAACTTATACTTTTGGAATTATTAATAAAACCCAGTTAGAGGATTTAATAGAATATCTATAAGTTTCTTTCCTTCATATAACATTAAAGGAATACACAATATTTAATGTTTAAGATATTATTTATTTTATTATATAAGAACCCTTTTGCTCTATTACATTCTTCCTTCTCTTAGGAAGCCTCATTAAACTTTTTTTTTACCAAAATTGCTGTGTTTTGGGCAGGAAATAATCCTTGAGGTGCTCTTTTATTTTAGTTATTGATTTAAAGCTCTTATGAAGGAAACTTTTTAAGGACAAAAAGAAGTAATAATTAGATGGATAGAGATCTGGAGAGTATACAGGATACGGTAAAAAATCACAATCAAACTCTAAGAGCTCATATTTTGCTTTCTCACGCTGTCATGATGAAAAACAACGCCTTGCCAGTTAATTAATTTTGGTCGTTTTTTTTATGGCTGTTTTCAGCTGATCCAGTTGATGACAGTATTTCGTAGAATTTATTGCTTTATCTTGAGGAAGAAGCACGTAGAAAATTAAATCTTTCCAATTCTTAATTCCTTGAATTTATTGCTTCGTTTTGAGGAAAAAGTTCGTAGAAAATTAAACCGTTCAAATATTCATTTCGTAGAATTTATTGTTTCATCTTGAGAAAGGAGCTCGTAGAAATTTAAACATTTATAATCTCGCCAAATGAAAAAAAAAAGAACATCTTTGGGGTGAAGTCCAGGTTTCAGGTGAAACACCAAAGCTCTGGTACGACTGAAACCGATGACATAGACGGCTAATAGATAAGCTTGTATGCTTTCACAAGCAGAGGCAGGCTAGGCCATTCAAAGCGCGATGAGAAAGAAACTTTTGGAGGACACCCTAATAAACATATAAACATATGAAATATTTAAAATGAGTAAAACCTTTTACACAGTAAATGGATCCGAAGTAGAATTTTTTACTTAATATGCTATCTTTTTCTTGATTTCATTTTGTGTACTGTGAAAAATAGCCACTATATTTTCAAAGAATGAAAGTGGAAATAAAAGGAATCAAACATTTGATATATACTAAAATCTTCAAATCATTTCTTAGGTATGGATTTAATATCTTTTCTTCATAATAAAATGACGAAAGCAACCTTTACATAATATCCTTGAATTATACTAACATTTTCATCTCAATAACTACGAATTTATTTTAAACCATTACAGAATACATACCTCTAATATATAAATTATATTAGCGTTTTCTGTTAGTCATAGTCTAGTATTTTTCTGTCTGCAATCTTTGAAATAAAAATAAAAAGGATTATCAAACACACACTCTTATTAGAGTACATAACAAGTGGAAAATATTTATTTCGAATTATGTTTTACTTTCAAATGTTTGTTTTATAAGGCATTAGCTGGTATGCTTGGATTTTTCAGGATGATTTTTTTCTGCAGTTTTTGAAGGATAAATATCTTTATTCAGAATATTATAAGACGTAAGTGATACAAAATTTAATCATCCTTATAATTTACAAATAATTTTGAATAATGATATAAAACTTAATTAGACATTGCAAGTATCATCAAGGAGGTAAATAAGATAAAATTGTTTGAATTATTTGCAAAACTTGTATCCATTAGGAATAATACTAAAAAAATAGTTTTTCTTCATATGGACTCTTCTTTTAATTAAATTCATTGTAAGCAAAGATTAACAAAACCCTCTATGTTCTTTATAGCGTCTGAATTCAAATTTTGAAATGTATGAGCTTATGTGTATTTAGAAACCTGTGCTTAACTTATTTTTTTCGATTTGAAGAAAAAAAATTTATCCGGGTTTTGTTTTTGTTAATTATAATTTTTTGCCTTTTAGATTTTGAAAGCCCATTCTTAAGACAATTTTATGAAAAGATGCCACATAAAATTCCTTTGTTTGGTTTCGTTTTTTTCAATTGTAAGAATGATAATACGAAGGTCTTTCTGCGCTTTCAGATTAAGGTAGAAAAATGGTGATTAGTATAGAGTATTATGATAGCAGTAAAAGGTAGTAAAATAAATATTTTTTGTAAAAATAATTTCTTAGAGCAAAATTATAAACAAATATAAAAGGAGTATTATAAAATTACTTTCAATCTGCTTAATCCATCAGCGAATACTAAAAATGACCTTCAAAACACGATGTAACATGGCATCTTTTAATTTATATAATACTGAAATTTATATCTCCACCCTCGAGGTTCAACTAATTATTCAGAAAACTGAAAACTTTTTTGTAAAATATGAAATCTTAGAAAGAATGAGATAGCCTTTATGTATGCTGATTTTGTTCAAGATTCCTGCCTAGAGGCAGCAAGCAATTTCTCGGAAGACTAAAAACTTTTTTTGTCGAATATTAAAACTTGTACTAAGCTATCTCATCCTGCCTTCTATGCTGATTTTGTTGAAAAAAAAATTCTTCGTGATTTCTCTTGAGACAGTTTTTAAGAAGTTTGTGAAATTAGAAGATGCCTTCTTTTTAATTTCTATTTCACTATCAACTGTTCATTTCGAATATATGATCACGCAAAAAAAAAAAAAACACTTTATATTATTAGAATAACAAAAACATAATTAGAATTTTCAGTTTTACAGCTTTTAAAACAATATCTTTTATCCTTCGGCAAAATTTATTTCTAATGAATAGAAGGGTGCTTGAAGAAATCAATAAATTTCATTTAATTATATTTTTCTATCCAAAATATTTTGAGCATTTTCAAAAAGTTTCATTCTTTCTTAATTTAATTTTTATTTTAATTCCATAAATACTTTTGTAATTTTGTCGTGAAACATTCTTGTATCTATCTTAAAATTAAAAAGCGATAGACAAAAAAATGCCAAAGGACAAATAATAATACACTCAATTTCATCAGAAAATGTGTGGAATATAAAGCAGAATTCCAAATATTTGATTTCACTGTTGGAAGTAAATGAATGTATTGAATTAAAGGGAAATTTACTGATACTGGCATTTGTAATGAAAGATTATTTAGAAATAATGAAGAAATCCATGAGATTGAGTACATTTACAACACTGAAGAATTATTTTCTATTATAAATATTTCAAATAAAAAAAACAATAAAGAAACGGTACTGTTAATATTTGAAAATACTTTAGGTAATTTTAAGAATAAATGTTTGTTAAATTAACAGGTTTTTCATTCAAATTTAGAAAAAAAAGGATCAATTATTGTCTGTAATAAACACTTTTGCATTAAATAATTTACTTGAGAATCGAAATATAAAATGTACGCAGCTTAAATTTAGATTCACAAATCTAATTTGGAACTATATTTTCTCCTCCAAGTATCAGCTTAAAACAAAATCAAAAAAATATACGAAATATAATATCTCTATTTCTTACCAGTTGAAAAATACTCTTACAGCTAATTTTGTTATTTTTCTGTATAATTATCTGGACCAGTATAAGCTTACTCTGAGTTTTTTGTTAAACAAAAAACTAAGTGATTCAGTTTTTCACACCAAAACGAAGTGATTTGATTAGATTAGTTAATTAATCATCACACACAAATAAAATTTATTTGATAAACAATGAAGCAGATCGGTCACAATTCTAAAATTATCTTAATGTACCAACTTTAGAAAATATGTCTTTTAAAGGATTAAACAACACATTTGTGATGCATTTATAACTTCTCTTAACTTTCCTCTTAGATGAAAAAGGAAAAAAAATGTGATAATGAGTTGAAAATTTCTTTCTTTTTTTTATGATTCACTGCAAATAAATGTTCCGCGAACTGAATTATTGAAGTAATTTTTTTTTCAAAATAAGTATCAATGTTTTAAAACACCTTTTATCTAATCAGGGAAAAAGAAAGTAAATCAGTATACTTTAAATTAAAAACTGAAGGAAAGTTATTTTTATTCTTATGAAGAACTATTTTTAGTTTTAAAAATAATTTTTATACTTTTCTCCTTAATTATCGCAAATAGAGCCAGAGATTAAATTACTTTTGCTTAAAATTAAAGTTATAGATTTTTTTAAAGACTTTAAGAACAGCTTAGTTACACAAAATTTGAAATAAAACTTTTTATTCGATACATTAAAAGAATACTGTAAGAAAATTCCTTTGCAAGTGTGTATCATTAAACATTTCACTGAATTTTACTAAAGTTTAATTTTATCATCATTTTATTCCCTTTTGTGGTTTCTGTTATGTCTGTTTTTTCGTTAATCATTAAAAAATAATTTCGTAAAAAGAGGCTGAACCTTTTAATTAAAGAGGAAAATAATTTCTTCACCAATAATTTTTTCAGTAGAAGAATTCATTCAGTTAAATTTACATTTCTAAAACAACTCTTTACGAAAAAAAACTGTATCTAATTTTAATAATAGATAATAGATTAAAACATGATTTTTTTTAAAAAAAAATACATGTCCCATTTTCTGATTCATTTTTTCAAATTGTTGAATCGAAAAGAAAAGATGCCTTAATGAGAAATTTGCACTAAAAATGAAATTCTCTTTTATAAGAAATCGTATGAATTTCCTAATTTTAAAAAAAGCCCCCCCCCTCAGAACTATTCTAGAAGTACTTGAACTAAATGAGTTGAATTTGTGAAAAGATTTTTTAATAAAAAGTTAAATTTTATCTGATATCCTTTCAACGGATCCTTGATACAAATAGCGTAATTTAAAATACATAAATAATTAAGCACAGTTTAAAAATTATTTTCTTTTGTATAGATATATATTGAAGATAAGTATATAATTGCAATGGAAAAAGGTTTAAATTTAACCAATATTTATATTTTGTATTGTTTAAGACAATAAATATACTGATGAAGAAATTATGATCAATATGATTATCTCCGAAATTATCAATTTAATTCATTAAAATATTCTGAAAAAGTAACATTTTAAATAAAAAAGCTCTAATCGTAAATTCTCTGAAGACTATTTTTATTCAGTCTAATGGGTTAATAATTTGGTTCCCTTTCAACAATTTATTAAACACTACTATTGTTTTCAAGTAGAGCACTTCGCATTTGAAAACAGATTAGCACAAAAATTCCTTTTATTAGTGTAGAATTTTCATTTAAGCAGTTAGAAAAATGTTTAAAATCCTTTTTAGAAATTCTGCCACAAACTTCCCAGTTCACCATCAGTATCCTAAAAAAGTTACGAAAATTAGAGTCTAACTTAAAAATTTTATAGCGGAAAATTATTTGTAATCTTACTATCATTTTTATAAATATTTATAATGATTTCAACAGGGATTTTCAACCTCAGATAGTAAACAAAACATTAAATCAGTCACAGATGTTCCAACTTTTAAAATAAGTCATGAATTCTTTTAATTTCTAGAAGGAAAAATATTAAGTCCTGAAAGTAATATGAAATATTTTTAAAACTACTACTATTTTCTTTTCTTTTGTTTCCTCTTGATTCAAACGTTCTTATAGATCCAACAATTCCACTGGATTCTGTTAAAATCTCATAAACTACAAGGGATTCAAAGAAGACACATCAATGGGTTTTCAATACGATTAAATTCTAACATCAACATAGAAAAAACTTTTAATAAATATTTATTCACTTTTATAAATTAATCTCATTAAAACTAATTTAACATAATTCAGGTGGAAATTGAAAGAAAAATTAATGGAAGATATTAATTTTTAACATAGTTAAACGCAATTGAGTGAACTAGATAGTAATGTAATTGCTCAAAAATAATTTAAATTGCATTAAAGTTTCAATTCCTATTTTTTTCCTTTGCATCAAAATAACTGTTCAATTAAAATCGTTTGGACATTCCTTTAATCAAAATGTTCTCATTTCTAAAACTTTCGTTTGCTCTCTTTTTGGTATCTGCAGGAAATTTTATTACAACTATAATCTCCATTTTCAGAAAAATGTCTTCCTTAATTGTGATTTTATTTTATTTAGAAGCTCTGAAGGTTGAATCAAAATTTAATCATTAGACCGATGGATTAATACAATTTTTTTCGAAAAGTCTGCTATTTACCGAAAAACAATTTAGATTTAAAATATCATTGGAGAAAGCTCAAGAACGAAATGTTGTTTCTTTTTGTAAAGATTTGAAATTCAATAAGCAAGGTAAAAATTAAATATTATGCGTGGGTTTAATTTTAAAGAGAGAAAGAAAAAAAATAGTACATCATATTTCCATAGTACATTGTCTAGAATAAATATTCGATTACAAATTTGTCAAGTCATTTATTTTATTTATTTGTTTGCTGTATATTAAATCCCATTATTATTTAAAAACTAGCCGCCTTTGGCGACCAGTCGGTTCACCAATATTAATGCCGACTAAAGGGTTAAATAACTTTTTATATAACTTGGTCTCATAATAAGTTTTTAAGCAAAATATTTTGAAGCTTTAAATTACGTTAGTCATATAATTCACGTATATTATTATGTAGGCCTTAAGCAGTCCTGATCTTTGAAGTCCGCATCTCTCTGATTTTCTATCAGTGCACATAAAATTCACTTTTAAATTAAATTGAAAATGATGAAACTTCAATTAATATAAGGCCTCTTTACTCAATCTAAGCATGTCTTTAAATAAAACTAAGAGCTGAAAGCAGAATAGTCCGACATTGAACTTTTATGTTCAATACAGAAATTGAAACATTATAATTTTTTTTTACAATTCATAAGATCCCAAGGAATTATTCAGCAAAAATTTCACAGGTTAATTGAAACCTTCAGTTTTTAATTTTATTTTTAGATGTATATAAATGCTCTCAATAATAACATTTTTTAGGTTTATAAATATATTTCAAAAAATTATGGTTTAAATTCCTTTGGTCTTATAGATTCATATTTGTAAAATATTCTTAATATTTCAACTTCTAAATAAATAAATAAGCATTTCTATCTTCTTGAAATCTGGCTGATTTATTCAGTTCTGAATATTGCAAGTTTAAAACAATTATCATTATCATAATCTAGACCAATTATTCTAGAGTAACTTTGATTGGCTTCTTTGAGATCTTGATAAAGTGATTTAAAATCACCAGTTTATATCGAATAGTTATATTGAAGTTTCATAGATCGATAAACTTTGATGATTGATTTAGTTGATTGGAATGCCACTTTTTTATTTAAGGACTTTTTGTCTCAAGAATATTTTGTTAAATATGATTCACAGAGCAGATGATGTATGTAAAAATTCAATTCATCAGAATTTTTTCCATAATCTATAGTTATATATTTCACTTGGACCAATTGCTAAGAGATTTATGTATCTCCCCAAAAAATTAAGAAATTAGATGTTGGGCTCCGATTACAGAAGATGCATTGTAGATGTTAAGGCATATTTGCCTTAAATAAAATTGATTAATTGGATTAGTAATATATGTATAGTAAAATATTATAGAAAACGTTTTCATTCATTTATTTTCCAAAAATATCATGTTTCATATTTGTTTCATTTTATACAGACACGTGTCGAAAATGACATTTTTATATGTTTAATTTGGAATGATAGTTGATTTATTTTTTCTAGTGAGAGAACATGATATTGTTTTGGTAGAAAGTTTTGATGTCTCCGAAATATGCTGGTAAAAATAGTTTTCTATGCTTTTACGAATTTTCATTGTTAATTATTACGTATGCTTGGTTGAAAGAAAATGCGTTTACAAACAGTTGACCTACTTTTACCAGTATAGCTTTAATATTACGTTACTTCGTTGAAAGAAGATGCGTTTCGTTTTCGCATGATTCATTAAAATGAGGAGATAAATTACAATCACGAAGGCGAATTCTTTGATTTGCAAAAAATATCTTCTTCACATGAGTAAAATTAATTTCAAAACATGTCTTATTGTTTTAAAAATTTAAAAAAAAGAATGCAAAACTATTTTACTACTACTGATTATCAATTGCTTTTTCTTCGTCGTTTCTTTGAAATGACGTCATTTTCAAAGTTCATTTAAGATTTCTTGCTTTTAAATAATTAATCTCGCTCTCAGAAGATTATCGTTTGGTGCTTTTCTAAAAATTCTTTTTCAGTTTTAACTGTCGCACTTTTGTAATATATTTTTACTTTGTATTTTTATTTACTTTAATTCTTTAATGGAATTGTTAATTTAGATATTTCAAACGATCAAGAAAAATTTTCTCTTGCATTTATTGTTTAAAAAATATCACATTTCCTATTTGTTTCATTTCATATAATCACGTGATGAAAATTGTATTTTCTGTTTTATTTTTGGTAGTAATTAATTTTTTTTTAAAAAATAAGATTTTCTGAAAATGTGATGGCAACATTTTATTAAAAGCTGATTTTTTTTAAGATCCTCGAGAAGATAAAATTTTATTTTTATTTTATTTTTGCGAAATAAATTGTTGAAAAAAAACACGATTAAATTACATGTTTAAAAATTCATTAAAAATAGAGTTTTAATTTGTAGGTCAAAACATTAGTATAATCGAAAAGCTAATTTTTTGAGCTTTAACGTGATGCAAAAATCAATTTTGTGTTGTAATATTTTCAGAAGTTATAGCGAAAAAACGTTAAAATTTGGCTTATTTTTTAATTAATTAAAATTTTAATTAAAAGTTCAAAAAAAGGGCTCCGAGGTGCACATTCCCGGCTCCCAAAGTATGCATGTACCAAATTTGGTAGCTGTAGGTCGAACGGGCTGGCCTGTACAGCGCCAACACACACACACACACACACACACACACACACACACACACACACACA